>VZSZ01004068.1:263070-412860 GCA_013398815.1 Ibidorhyncha struthersii
CCCCCAGCTCGTCATAGCAGCTCTATATTCTGTGCCAATGGACTTGGTAGCATCAGCATAAGGATAGCCAGGACTGTATCAAATGCAAATCCCTTTCTTCAAAGAATCTTTACATCATCTGCTTCAGAGACAAGAGTGTATGGCAGATTCATCAGCACAGAGGAGAACAAGGGTACTGGATCAGTATCGTAGGGATTAGTGGGACTTTAAAGGTAGCAGGGAATTTAGGAGAAAGTCTGTTTAATTCTTCTCTCATACCTATGCAAGACCGGAGCAACTTTACTGAAGCCAAAAATGTTGCATAGTGTACGTGTGGAATAAATGGCAAATGAATCAGATTCTAGTGGTTGACCTTTTAAGTGGTGCTTGTCTGAATAAGAATTTGCTTGCCTATAAATAAAAAAAAAAAAGAAAATTGCATACATGAAAACAAAAGCTGTATCTACGTTAGTAAGTAGTTGTCGAAAGTAGTATTTGTTCTTTGACTAAAACAGTTGGTGTTAAGGAGCCTATATCCACATTGTACCTCGAAGGGAGTTTATTTCAGGCTAGATCTAGTTGACTCCCAGGGAGTGAAGATTCCTTAGCAATTGAGGGCTATTAGGTGTGTCCCTGGAGCACATCCTCCTACCTAGTTTCATCATAAAGGAACCTGCTTTGTGTGCTCTGACACTATTCTCCAACAGAAACTAAAATTCAGTAGGCAGGTGTGCTCAGGAGATTAACTCCAAAAACATGGTTTTGATATGAGCTAAAATGCAAGCTTTAAAAGCTTCCAGAGACCTTCTGTTGTAAGGTGAGCAGGAACTACTGCATAATGGACAAATATTGGCAGGATATAGGGAATAGTTTCTAATATCTTGTTATCATGTTGAAAATTGGCGTACTTTGTTGCCAACATTTTCCCCTTAAACGTCACAGAACTCAGAATTTCCACACATTCTTGTTGACTCTCACAATTATGGCTTTGATAGTAGGATGAACAGCTATTAATCACTGTTGTAAAAAGCCATAATTTCTCTTAATTCATATTATTACTTTTTTGTTTCTATTTTTTAAGAATCTCATCTTTTATTACTTCATGGACTAAATTCACGGCTTGCTTTTTTTTTTTCTTTAATACCATAAGACATAGTTTCAACCCAGAGCCAGAAATCAACACTATATTTCTTGAAATTAAGGCCGATTTTGCTGAAATTCTTTTCACATCATAGTTGAATATGCTTAGTGAGAAGTTGTAGAATTACTTGTGTTGTCAATCCTATTTCACTGTTCCTAGCCTAGTCACAGAAAACCCAGAGATCTGGACTGTATTTTAGCTCTGTCACAAACTTTTGTTGTTGCCACGTGCAAGCTGCTTACAGCCTGTTTTTTAGAGGTGCCAAATATCTGTAGCTTCTATTGACTTTATTGGAAAAGTTATGCTAGAAAAATCTAGCTTCCAGCCCTGGTGTGTGTTGGTTTTTGTTTATTTGTTCTGATTGTTATTTTTTTTTTTTCTGGATTTTTATGATATTATTTATGTTGTAATTGGGAGATAAGGTAAATAGGATAAAACGGTGAGACTTCAGTGTTGGAAATCTAAATTCCGTAGCTTAGTTGTGATGTGTGATCTGAGAGTTGAGGAAAACTTAATTTCTATGTCTTAGTTCCTGTAGTGCAGTGAGAGCTTAAAGTGAGACTTACTCATTTCTGTTGTTCAGTGTTGCCGAATGAAAGACACAACACGGAAAAAGGTATGTAGCAATTGGGTAACTGTAGAAAATAGGAAGTTGTTAGGAAAATAAATTGTTCAGAAATAAATTGATAGCAATACAGAAATAATTGTTTGGGATTTTTTTTAAATAATGTTCAGATTAAAAATGGGACCAAAAGAAAAGAAAAAAAAAAATCACCGGAACACGTTGATGTGAGTCAGTGAAGCCAAAGTTCCCTTTCCTCTGGTTACTCAGGCACTAATAATGCTGGGACTTCCCAAAGCACTGAAGGGAATTTACTTTATATTCCTCATCGTGACTCTGCATGCATATCTGTGGTTGCTTCCTTTTCTGTTTTTGTAGTGATATGAAACTTCCCTTGATTTCAGTCTCTACGACCGTTAATAAAAAAAGAAGTGTAAAAGTATTTAAGATCTCGCTGCAAATACCATGTAATGACGTAGCACCAGCTGGCACTAGTTATCACTAGTGCTATATTGTCACCTCAGATATTACATTACAAAAGAATAATAATATGGTAGGAAATGGGAAAATAAAAAAGACTTTTCTGATCTCTCGAAGACTGACTTGATAGAAATGTCCGTGACAAACATGAACATCTCTTCAAAAACTAAGATGTTTATTCATTTCTGCCAACTGTTGTGCTGTGTCACCCTTTGGATTCACACCAAAGGTGGGACAGATGTTTACACATCTGTGTTTCCCAGAAGGTTTTCCTGGAAAGTCAGATTTAAGTTTTAGTAAGGATGGCATAGGGACCCCAGTGGCAGCGTTGGAGAGGCGTACATGATCTCATTAGCAACTTAGCTAGCCTCTGCTCATTTTAGTACTCCTTTGTGGCTCCAGCAGTCCAGGTTTGCTGCCATATCAGGCACCATATGAGCTTTGCCTGACCACAAACTTGTTTCTGTGTAACTCAAGATCAAAATGCAATGTACTTTCTTCTGTTTGCCAAAACTAGTGATCTGGGGGGAAGTGGTGGGATCTTCTGTGGGTTAGGAACAGGTGAATTCTTGCAGATTACCTGAACAATCATTCTTTTTCCCCTGTGCTTTGGTTTTAGTAGGCCAACTAATACTGAATGTCAAAGTCCTAGTTGAAAGAAACCTCTTTCAAATGGCTGAAGATGAGCTTTGAGTTCCAGTAATATGAATCCCTCTGTGGAGTTTAAACTGGTCCAAGCTACAGTGTTAGACATCTTATGGTTTGTGCAGCAGCCTTTGTTGGATGGGATTCCCATCTTAATATTAGGTTCAGTATTAGGTTGATGATCACGGCAGAATCTAGCCACTCTGGACTGCTGTTTTTTAAGAAATTACGTATTTTAGATACAGAATTCAGAAAGTTTATAACAAGGTGATTTCTTTTATTGGCTTGGTGTAATGTTTTCTTGCTTGTCCTTTGTCTCTGCAGTAGAAATTCTTGTTTGAACCGGCAACGAGGAACCTCAAAGGTGGCCTATGGTGGTAATAACATTCAGATGAGGCGTCTCGTACAGTCATCTGTGATGGTGACTACAATCACATCAAAGTTGGTGTTTATGAGAGCTGGATTACTAGATTAATTGCTGATCTAAACTCTATGCCCAAGTGATAGAACTCAGCTTTTTTTTTTTCTTGTGACATTATAAAACTCAAAAATTTGCGATGAAATTTCTTCTGTGTCACTGACTGACTTGTTGGCCTACGCCAAAGAGGAAATAAGATGCCATGTGGTGAAGGTGAGCTTGCTAGGATAGCTGACAAACCGAATTGGCTTGGCCAATCTGGTGTGCTGAGTGGGTCCCAGAATAGTAGGCCTCATAATAATATTTTCCCATTCAATTTAATTCTAAGCATTGGCAAACCAGCACTACACAGAGCAAAATATTTTGAAGTTGTCTGAACTCTGAGGTAGCTCCATTTCTTTCTGAAGCACTGTAAATGTAACCAGAATTTGCACTATGGTAAAATCTGGGGCAAGCTGTGTGTTTAAACACTGAGAGTAAACAACCTGGCATTCTTCCTTTCGAATTTCTGTATCAAACTTCATTTCAGGTAGTTTCCACTTTTTAAAGAATATCCTGGCAGGTACAATTTCTTTTTTTGGAGATTACTGCTTTTTCACTTATTCTCAGTGCAGTTAATATTCATGTCCTGCATGACCCTGATTTTTCAAAAATTACATTAACTGGCAGATCTATGGTTTTAGGACAAGAATTCAAATTATTTAGAAGGCTTAGTGATAACTTGGTGGACAGAAAGATGTACATTGTGTTTTATTATGGGATTCTAGTACATTCATGTAAATATCAACAGATTTAATGTTGCTGAGGAATTAAATGTTATCACTAAACAAAAAGCATAACATATAGGCATTCATGTTCTTGGGATGATTTGTGTTGTTGAGGACATCTTACACAGGTATAGGTTTGTGAGGTTTGGTGTTTTTTTTTTTTTCCAGTAGAAATTATTTGCTCCTAAAGCAAATAAGATATATCCACTTCTGAAATGAGCAACTCAATTGACTAAAACCAATGAAAATGAACACACCAGGAGATATAAAAAAAGACAGGGAGTGATTCTTCCCACAATATTCATGTTTGATTACTGGGTGTATTACTGTATGAACTTCCTCCTCTTGGCAAAGGAAAAAGTTATCTTGCCAAGTCTAAAATGCCTGATGACACTTCAGGGCTTGCAGATGACTCACAAAAAAAAAAAAAAAAAGAAAATAAAAATTTGTAGCAAAAGTCATTTTGGAATGCTGAAGATGGGAGTGAGAAGTAGTCTTAAAGCTGTGGAGTGTATACAGTGGATAGGGCTGGGGTTTGGGTTTTTGTCACTGTTTATTAGGTTTATTGTGCTTAAAGGGTAATAAATCTGTTAAATAGTTTATAAGTCCTATCATATAGATGTGAAACTTTTCTGAGCATATCATTATCATAATGGTGAAATTGTTTATGTCCTCTTAATAGTAATAAGAGTATGCCTATAGAAAAGAGAGTAGGTATGCCTGGGAGAGAATGAGGAGTAATAAATTGGAGCCAGTAATGCGTCAGAATATCAGCTGAAGTGAAAGCCTGGTCTTTCTCTGTAAGCATATGATTTCTTGATTGTAAATCAGCAGCCAAAATATCTCATGTCAATGTTAAGCTGGACAGAATTTTAAAGTTTTAAAATTAAAAAGTTAAAATGTATGTCTAGTGATCTGTTTGCACGTACAGATACTGTTTAGACAAATAGGTAAACTAAGTTTGGTGTTTCACTGGAAAAGTGACATCGGTGTCATTTGTTGTCAATGTATGATTGGTATTTTCAGAGTTTTTGTGTGCTTCATTTTCTTAACTGTGAGTGCATATAAGTATGTATATAAATAAAGATTATAAGAGCTGCTTCCTGAAGTTCTATAAAGTTTGGATGCGAGATGTTACATGCAGGCATCTACTGGTATATTTCCTTACTTGAAATTTTTTTGAACCTTTGGAGAGCATGTTAAATTTGTTTTATTTTTAAAGTGCAGTTTGATTTTTAAGTCATATTTAGAATTGAGTGGCAAGCAAGTATATAGGTTTTATGCTTCTAAAAACTATCTTGGTTTTTATTTAGTACATACAATTTGATGAATCAAATGCCTGGTTTTCTCTGAATGCTAGCATTTGGCTCTGTTTTCACTGAGACTTCTATGTAGTGCTTAGAAGGACTGCAGACGATTTGATAAAAGCACAAGTAAATCATACAAGGTAAATCAGAGTTTACAGTGTTTCGTTTTTCATAATCCATGTCAGAGCAGTTATAATTTCCTGTTTGTCCCCTTGAAAACATAATAAAAAGTCTGGAAAAGGTATGTGGGTGGGTTTCTAGATAGATATTAAATGGTGTGCCTGTTTTTTCAGTTTCTTGATACTATGCTGGCTAGCTCTTTGAACAATGTAGTATTCATTTTTCCCACTTACAATTAAAAATTGGAGAACATAGGTGGTTAATATCTCTGGATATTAATCTCTGAGTGTTATTCTCTTTAGAAATACTGAATTCTATTAAAAATATTATTCCTACTCAATAAAAACAGTACTTTACTATACTGGAATATTTGTGTAAAATGAATGACCCCCAGTGGTCATGTTGTAGATTACCTGCTGTCTGTTACCACTTTCCCTCCTAACAGGGATAGAAGTGGAATTATTTTAGATGGGCACTCTTGATAAAGGATAATCATACTAAGAAATTACTTTCAATATGAAATTGCAACAGCCCTGACCTGAAATGTGTATTTTAACAGCTAAGGATACTGCTACGTATAGAAGATAATGACAAGACAACAACTATAGCTGGAAACTGTTCAGATAAGATCCATCTGTACAAAACCAAGATCTGCACTCAGTTATGTTTAGGCATTTCACAAATGTATTGGTTTCTTCATGTTTTTAAGAGAGATTAACTAAAGATCCTATTAAAGCAAAATGAAATGGCACCAGGAGGACCTTATAGTAATAGGCAAATAATTTTGATGTCTGTCTGTCAATGTTTTGAATTATAAAATATTATTCCCTTAATTACTTATCTATATTAATCACAGACACAGAACCACACATTTTCTCTGTAAACACTCCTTCAGATAATACAAAAGGATTATCTTAGGGTTCTGATTTTATTCAGATCAATAGGAATTGAAGATTATTGGCATCTTAGGTGCTCAGATGCTATGTAGTGCATAAAATAATCTTTCTTACTAGGAATTTTTTCTCCTACAGCAAGTCTTTAATATCAATATATAAGTTATGCTACCTAAAGTTTCACTGTCTGAAATGCAAAATATATGTTAGTGTTTCTCTTGTTTTTTTTTCCATTGGGGATTTATACTAAACTAAGCTTTTCAGCACGTAGTATATAGAGATGTTCTCCCATATTATCTTTTCTCTATATGTGTGTGTATATGCATACATGTGTATGTATTTGAAATCTTATGCATTCTGTAGATAACCATCGAACACAAGTAAAGCAAAGAAGATTCACAGCCGCTCAGCTCTAAATTAGATTCAGGCCTTAATCAAAAAGGGGAGGAGCAATAAAAATCTTTAGGGTGACAACTTGCCTTTTCCAGATATTACTGAGCCCCATTTGTACAGAATTTCAATGCACATCAGTGCTGGAAGTAGCAATGAGAAAGAATTGCAGGTTAGAAATATAATTTTAAGCAGCAGATCAGATACTTTAGCAAGCCCAGGCTCAGATTCTGATAAAAATGGAAGTGCCATTCATTGCTACATTTTGCACACTGTCCTTAGGCTGCTTACTCCCACTCATGCCAGCTGCCAGATCTTTTCCAGCCCCCACTCAGCATCTGATGTAGGTTTTTACATCAAATGCTGATAGAATGGAATATACACTATGTGGACCTTGATCTGATTCAGGAGGCTGACATCTGTTAACACAAAGGGAGACAACCTGAAATTGTGGAATCTAAAATAGATCCCATCCAACAGGAGAAAGGAATCATGACGGGGTCATGATGTAAGTCACAAGGGATTCTCTAACATAAATTCAGAGTCAGTTCAAAGGAACTAATATAGAAACACATAAGAGACAGAAATAAATTCATTATATCTATGTGTCTAAAAAGGCATTACAAAGAGAGGTGAAAGTTGGATGGAGATATCGTGTGGTATATGCAACAGAAACAAGATAAGCGCTGACACATTCTGTATAAGCCATACAAAGCTATCAGAGGCCAACAGAAACAGAGAGAGGAAAAGGAGAAATCCAGGCCACTGTATTCAGATGAATCCATAGATCTCTGATTTAACCAGAAAGTCAGAGAAGAAAAGGTGTTTCAAACAGGGATGCGTATATATAATATTAATTCCACAATTTAAGAGTAAGTGGTGATCTATTGTTGATTATATATTGCCTGTTATTTTATGTATTGTCAGTAGTGTGAGAAGGGGATCCTTTCACCTCTTTGCACTAGCCTAGGAAAGAATAGCAACCCCTACCCACCAGCTGTTAGTCTTTCCACTGGGTATTTGAATTTTATATACAAACAAAAGGGGGTAACCTACAACTTGAAACTTGTTACTATGACTGGTGAGGAAGTCAGTGTTATTTGGCATGCTAATATAGTAAGTGAATTCATTAGATACATTTCTGTATGCTTTTTCCTAAAGAATATTTTCTGTGGTACAATTTTCATCTTTGTTACAGTTACCACAATTCTCTAGAGTCCTTTGACTTCAGGTCTCATAGACACTGTTGATGTTACAGTCATGCTGTGCCTGTTCTACGCATTAAAGCATTAGAGGACTTGGCTCAATCTAACCACAAACTACCTTTCATAAACTCTATGAACAGAGAAAAGAGCTTTTCAAGAAGTTATAGGTATGGGTTTACCTCAGCAGGAGTTTAGAAACCTTTTTTATTTTTTTTTCTTAAAGTTAAGATTAAGGATGTAAACCAGCATTTTTAGTTCTTTCCTAGTCAGTTGACGTCTGTACAAAGCCAACACCTGTGCTGCTTACTTTCCTATCCCAAGTGCCTTTAAACAGAGCTAAAAAGAATATTTATTTTTTTTATGTAAGCAATTTTGTATTATTCTCTTTGGGTTATCCTTGTGATTATTAAGATGAATTTACAGTATAGCAAAATGACACAAAACTCATCTATGTTAGTAGTCGCATCAGCAGACAAAAATATCTAGTCAGACCTACAGCTTTATGTAAGCTCTACTAAGTCAGCTATGGGAATTTTCTTTTACTATCCCAGAGTTGTTACCATGTCCCTTGGGTCTACTTAGTGCATCACACTGTGCTGCTCCTCTAGAAACGCTAAATACGTATTTATAAAAGTGTAATAACAACTCATTTTTCATCTTCATATATCTCAATAGTTACACTTAATGGATTTGGAGTATCCAGATCCAGAACTGTGATTATGGCTCATCTTTAGTTACTGGAGTGCACTAGCCAAACTCATGGAACCTGACATCAGGCGGGTTAGGCTCAGTGGCAACCCAAAGGAAGGAGATTGTGCTAGGAAAACATCAAAAGGAGCGGGGGAAAGTCTGATCTACAGTCTTTATAAGCTGAGTGTTCAGACCCTAAGGATCTGCAGGCATTTTAGAGGAACCTTTTGTTCCATGTTTAAAAAGACTGTGATGATTTTTTTTTTTTCCAGGTGATAGGTAATATGGTTTGAAACCTCCCAAAATGCAGAGTTTTCTCTTCTTATTGGGAAATTTAACCCATATAAGCATAATATAGACTAGAAATTCTAAAGCTGTTTATAAAACAGTTATAAGCTGTTTATAAAACAATTTTAAACTGTTTTGCTGAATGATTTAATTGGTTGATTCATTTGTTTTTCACAAGATCTTTGCACAAAATTTGCAGAAGTGCTTGAGAGAGTTTCCTTAGTTGGTAGGCTGCATTAAATATGAGGTTAGACCTTTTATAACATGATGTAGAAAAAGAATTAACTGACAGCTTGTGAAGCGAAAGGAGAGTTTCTAAAAAAGCTGATTTTGTTCTGGTCTTACATGAGGTTGATAGTTCTTAACCTTCTGTTTCCTTTGAGGCTTTATATCAAAAACAATTGAAGTTTGTGGTATTATTTTTCCTAAGCTGTTAGGCTGTTACAAGAATTTGCAGGGTTTTGCTTATTCAAATTGTTAAGTTGCGCTCTCACATTTCAATAAATTTGACCTATTTCTTCCCTAAAGAAGATCCCCTTGTTTCCTCTATCTGTCTTTTTAATGTGGTAGGCCTTATCACCTTCAAAAAACTGTACCAAGTAATACATAATGCTCACTTTCTTCATTAGAACTGTGAAAGATTTCCTATCAGGACGTGAGTGAGGAAAAAAGGGCTTTAACAGAAATGTGCTGTTTTTCTTTTGGATTTTTCACCTTTCAGTTATATCTTGTTATCTAGGACTACAACTTTTCTAACAGGAAAAAGGAAAGAAAAGGTAAAAAGAGAGGAGAAATCAGATAAAATCCTGGTCCTTGTGTCCAAATCAGAGTACCTCATAAGAGAAGCAGGCTGTAGTGGCCAAGGTGGGATGTCAAACAGCCCAAAACGTCCAGCACCTCCCAGTGTTTCTCATTCCCAAACTGTCTTTCCTAGACCACTTCCCTGATCTTACGCTCTGATGTTTCATTTGGTTTTCCCAGCATTTCCTACCATTCTCAACTGCTTCCCACCTGAAGGAAAGTCATCCGTTTCTCCCAGTCAAGTTTAATTTGAAGCTGTGTGGAGCTTTTCAAAGAAATGTATGAAGCAGTAGAAAGATATTTAATTGGTGACTAGAATAGATACATGCATTAGTAATCAAATTAGTTCTGTAAAGCACATTTTAATATTGAAGAATATTTACTATTTCAGAATATCGAGACCTGGTTGTAGACAAAAGCTTTGATGTGGTCACTTGCAAAAAGGATGGGAACCTTACATGAACTCTGGCACATTTGTGAGATTTTATGATTGCTGCTTTAACGCGATTCAGTAAAAACATGTAATCGCTTTGGCAATTACAATTTAAGTGAAGCATGTGTAGCAAGAATAGAAACTAAATTCTTCAGAGCTGTAAGAACCTTAAAGTTCATGCCAATACTTTTTATCTCTCCCTTCCTAATATAAGCAGTGTAACAATATAGTTGGGAGTAAAATCTGCTATACTTAGGTTCTTTTTACAAGAATTTTTATAGCAGCTGTCAGCATAGGGAATTATATATACGTTTAATGAACAGATTCATATTGAGAACGTGGTACGGCAGTCCTGTTTGCTGGCTAAAGTAATTATGCGAGTTCTTTTTTAATGTTCTTTTACAGGCTGCATATTTTCAAGTGTTCTACTTCTAATGCCTCTTTCTTGTTCTTCCTAAGATGGTAGCTGTCTGACTGAGCTAAATGTCTTTTTTTCAAAAGGACTTGAATGACGTTAATTTTACAGATGCGTGAAATAAAAATTCACATACACATTCGGCAAGTAACTCCCATTTTTATAGGGCTTTGTCTAAATGTTTCAATTTTCTCTATTTAATCCTTGAAAGAGAGGTTGAATTATATTTATCTATTTATCTATCCAATTATTGTGTAATAATTTTAGTCACTGAAAATACTTGAGTCTTTCTGCCACTTAGGGAAAGTGCCAAAATAAATATAACAGAAGTGCATTATGCATTCCGGCACATATAGGCAGATCCACCTCTTTATATGCATACCTTAATTGACTCTGTCTAGTCTAAGATAGAAGCAGCATAATGATCTAGCCAGTTGTTTATTTTATTTACAACGCTGCCAAAGGCGTTGGTGAACTTGCTGGCTTTATTTTCCTTAGAAACACTGGTATTTCTTGGTTGGCTTCAGAGAGATCACTAATTGGCCTATGAATCTTAACAGTATTTGGCCAAATACTAATCTCCTGTATCTTCAGTCAAGTGCATGTTCTTTTATTATTTTTTTCATTCACAGTGGCCCTCCATATGCATATTATGACACTTTTCTTGGTAATGTTAATTTTTAATAATTCTTTTCAGCAAAGAATATGTTTTATCCCTTGAAGTATTGTGAAGGTTAATTGAACTGTAGAGTTCTACAGTCTCATCCGATATGTAAAAAAATCTGTATTTTCTTAGAGTTTTCTTTCTTGCTTCACCAATTTAAGCAATGCTGGTGGAAACACAAATTCCTTAAACTGCACATTGATGAATCATTGTTTAACGCGGTAATTATTTCCTTAAGTTCTCATTTGAGTGGAGTGCAGTGTCATTCTTTGTAAAGTGTATATCATTTAAAATAATATCAATGTCTATTGTTAAATAATTCTTAATAATATTAATCAGTCATGTGAAGACTAAAGCCCCTTTACTTATGTAAGCACTTGTCAAAAGGTTACCATTTTAAACTAAGCAAAATTCTTCATTTTCTCAAAACTGTTTGTAGACAACCTTTGACAAATTACATCAAAGAACTGGCAAGTAATTGATTGGGTATCACACTATAGACTAGAGTTTATCTGTGAACTGTTCCTTTGGTTGATGTAGCCTCTAAAAATTCAATCTTTTCGTTGTGTTGTAGAGTGTAATCCTTCTAAACTAGGGGAACAGTCAATAATTTTGCTCTGGTGAGAATATCTTTCTTTTTACATGAATAGAATATTTTCAGAGACCTGCTACTTTCTGAAAAGAAAAGAAAAAAGAGCTGACCATATTAAGTGATCTGAATGCAACTGACAAAATAGCTGTTTTTTATTTCAAAACAGTACTGGCTAAGACATCTTAGAATTTTTTGATGGGGTCAATGTATTAGCTTCCTGACTTCAGCATTTCAGACTGTGATCGCTTATGTTAATGTTTTGTTGATCAATTGTGGTCTGTCATATATGCAAATTTATTACTAAGTATATTCAGAAAATTATTAAATAGATTGGAAGTTATTGGTTCCATTCATAACAGGATTAGACACAATTGTTTAAATGAAACAATTTCCATGCATTTGAGAGATATATGGGTAGGGCACACAGACGTTTCTAATCTGCAAACACTCACTATCTCTTGAAGTTCAATGTCTGTGGTCTGGAAATCATACTGGAACTTTGTCTTATATGTGTGCGAGTGCTATAGTGTAGCACGTGGTGGATTTCAGAGTTTGCCATGAGCTTTGGCGGTTTAACATTAACACTACGGTTAAACCACCAAAGAGTCTAGCCAGGGATATAAGAGGTCACCATCACAGCTGCCAAAGAACTGTGATATATTCATGGGCACACAGGAAGGAACTGTCAGTGGTCTGTTCTAGGAGATTTTTTTTTTTTTTTTAATCAAATCCCTTTCCAAAAGCAAGTTGAATAAGTTCACTTTAAAAAGTGAACACTGAAGTAAACTTTCCAAGCAGCTAGTGCACTTAGAGTGTCAGAATAGCTATAATGGACCTGCTTGCATAATATATATGCCTTATATCTTTAGAAGGAAACATGTCAACTGTAGCACGCGTGCATTGGCTCTTCTTGAGATGTTACACATGATGACATCTGTTGACACTTAAAGTATTGTTAACAGCAGAGATCAGAAAGACATGGCATGTGAAGGCAGTTGTGGCTGCCAGCAACTCAGATTGTATTACATGGCAGGCTTGGAGATCTCTATTAGGCTCTGTAGGGTGTCAAAATATAGGTAACTTGACAAGGCTGACTGAGGAGATTGTGGGTAGAGAGCTGAAGGATTTTTGACTGCTGAATTAAGGGCAGATGTTTTACAGTGAGAATTTCAAAGCTACGGACTTAAAGCAAAGCTGTCTACTGTAATAATGTGATGTGCATCCTTTCATTCTTGGGGAACCTTTCAGGCTTCCATTGGCTCACTGGCTGGCACTGAGAACTTTGTTTTTAAGACAACTCAGTTATTGTACAACTTCAGTAAGCTGTCCCTGTGATGGTATATCACCCTCTAAGCTTTCAGGCAATGCTAATGTGTAAAATGTTAAAAAGGGGAAAAGCTGACAGAAAAAGAAAGGTGCCCCAACCATTGGCTAATCTTTGTAATTGATTTCTGTTCACGCATGTTGATAATGATGTGTTTGACCCTAAAAGTAGGAGTATGGTACTAAATTTTAATAGTTAAAGGTCCGACTGCTTGGAGGGCAAAACCTGTAAGTGTTTCAGGAAACAACCAGCCAAGGAGTTGGTTTCTGTAGGTTTTGTTTCAATGCTTGCCATTTAGAGGTTAAACCTAGATAAGATTCTATCAAGATTAGCAAATTAAGATGTTAAAAAAAAAATGGTAATAATCTGTATGTCCTTCTGCACCTATGTTAATATTGGTGTCAAATTTTAATTTTCATAAGTTTAACTCTGGTATTTATATCTGTAGAGACACCAATGTTATGAAATACCATTCTTTTCTGTGTAGCTACCTGTGGAGCTATGACCTTTTGTCAGTGTTTTCCCAAGAAAACCGTGACATAATTTCTGCAGCCTAGTAGTCATTCCAGGACTTTTGTAAACTGACTTCAGAATATTTAATTCCTACATGTATTCATGTTGCTTTTCTCTCTTATCAAAGTACCTTTCCTTGACTTTCCTTTCTTTCATATTATTGTTGTCTTATAATACTGGAAAAACTTTTGCTAATATTTGTAGAAATATGTTTTCCAAAAATGCACTCATATGTAAACCACAGGAGAATTCCATTGCTGTATTTGTGGACTTCCTCTGAAACAGAGCCAGAGTAGCTTTATATTACAAGGTGGATCAGGAAAATGCAATCCTTCTTTTCTATTCATTTTTATGTGCAATCAGACTACAGCTGTATGTTTGCCAGTGCCTTTAGAATGCATAGGATATATTGTAGGAATGTCATTTTCTTAATGATACGCATTTTTGTAATTACCTTTTCCTTTAATGGAAAATAACACTAGGTAGTGATCACAAAATAGAATAATGCAGATAAATGCTCATTTTGAGTTTGTTCCATCTCATTTATGTCCTTAGCATAACAGCCATAAGATGGTATTTTTGTTGTCCTTTTTTTCATTGCTTAAAGCCCTGTAAATTAATTTTTAGTGTGGAAGTCAATTTTGAGAGCACTTACTGGGGAAGACAGATTAAGAAAGCAATTTCACAAATAATACTTTGCAGCTTTTATTTAAAAGTAAAAGCAGCAATTTATAATCTTGCAGCTCCTGGCCAACCTCCCATACATAAGCCTGGGATAATATTTCCATCAAAAAATTCCTTTGCATCTCGTCCATTAAAACTTTCCACAGGGTTAAAATATGCACTGGCTGGGTTCTGCCCTAGAAGAAATTTCATTCTGGCATCAACAGCCTTTAATGGTCCTGACAGGCTGCCCAGGGACCTGCCCCCACGCATGGCCCAGGAGGGGGCTGATGGTGGTCCCCGGCCAGGCCATAGGGGTGCTGCCCCGGCCCCCCACTTCCCCGGCTTTAGCTGACATTTCCAGCATCCACCCACCCCTCCGCCTTGCCCTGTCCTGCCCTTGGGGATCAGGACCCTTGGCAAGACCTTGCTGTACTGGCCCCGGGCAGGTGGCATTGTAGGAGGGGCCCCCGCTGTGGGTGAGGGCTTGGTGAGGCCTATGTCATGGCCACCCTAGGCCACTGGTTACCCCCAGGGAGCAGCTGCCCTCACCATTCCCCGGTAGTCGCCATGGGATGGGGCTCCTGGGGCGCCTGGGCAGGGCATCCCGCGAGGCTGGCCCAGGCCATGAAGGCACACTGGTGCCCTCAAGGCCCTGGCGTTTCGCAGAATAGTATTAAGGTGGGCCATTCATCCACTTTTGTGAGGTATGGTAGTGACACAAACACGCATTTTGAATGTTTAGACGCTTTTCAATGATAATTAAAATAAACATTGGATTAAATTCCCAGCCAATCCCGGGAAATAACCAGAGCACTTGGCAACAGTTCCCAGCCATCTTCGCTGAGAGGGGAAAAAAGAAAAAAAGCCTTCTGTTTCAAAATCTGGTGATCAGTTTATAGCTGAACATGGGAAGAGGCACCAGAGCACTCTGCCTGAAATTTGCTATAGAATCTGTGGAGCCTCGATTGCTGAAAGCAGTTAAAAATGAATTTTGGGAGTATTCACAAGTCAAGGAGATCTTAAATTATAATAATGCATTGCTTCCCTTGAAATAGTTTATGCAAAGTTTGTATTAAATTTTATGGTTGGTCTTCCTCTTTAGTTTACTCTCCTAGTTCTTCCTTTAAGCATACCTTTAAGTTGTAAGTAAAAATATTAAGTTTCCTGGGCAGTGCCTTTATGTGGGCTACCAACCAGGCACAGAAAACTGGGTTTTTTTATCCTCACAAATGTCATTTTTTACCACATTATTACATAGTTGTACTATTCTGTGTCACAATAATGTGATTTCATGCAAGGAGAATACCTGCTAGTGCATAATCATTCAGCTTTCACTAAGGTGTAGTGCAGTGACATTAACTGTACAAATAAACTGTAGTCAGCTACAATTTGCTTCAACACTAAGACAGCATTTATATTGGAAAAGCTGAGATTGTGAACTGGGGAAATTGTGGGCTTGTACACCAAAACACAGCAGGGTTTTCATGTAACCCCAAAGTTTTCTAGGGCATCCAGGGACAAGACTGATATTTTGTGTGTGTGTTTTTCTGCTCTACTGTATTTATGTTACTGCAGACACTGTAAGTCTGCAAGATCAAGGTTCTAATTTATTGGCTTTTAAGCAAATGCAAGGTAAAGTAACCTATGCTCATATCATGTTCTGTGAGATGAATAACAAATGAAAGGAACCCCCCCAAAATTTATAAACCCAATTTTACAGCTAGAGGAAACAGGCACAGGCAGAATAATTTGGGGAGAGGAGAATCCAATATATTCATTAGCTTTTTAGGCCTTACCTACAGAATCAGTGCTTTGTTTTAGGGTTTCATGCTCTCAGTATTTTGTTTTTCATTTAGTACTAGGCAAACTCAAGTGCATTATCCCTCGTGGTTTAACCTGTCCTATAGCAAAAGTACACTTTTGGTTGAATCTTGTAGCTCAGATAATTCTTCATAGTTCAAATTTTTATTACATTTGTGTAAGCGAGGTTTTTTGAATGACAAATGTAGGAAATGTAATCTTTTGTAAGATAATAGCAATAAAGCAGCAGTACTCCAAGCTAATTTTTCTTAGTGACGTTTGGAAAAACAATCTCTGGTAGAAAAGACTGTAAATTTTCAGCATCTATGCAGCATGTTGATCATGCCAGCAATGGTTGGTGTGATTACAAAATGTATTTAATGGATTTTAAGATTGTTGTTGTTGTTAGTAGTAAGCCTGAGGCCCATGCATCTTAATCTTTAAAACCTCTCTGTGCTACATAAAAAAATGAGAAAGTAATCTCTTCTCTATGAAAGCCACAAGTATAGTCAAAAAACATATGGGTGTACAGAACAAGCAGAAATACAAACAGAAAGGGGAAGAAGAAAATTGAAAGAAAGAAAATTTGTCTCTTCACCACTTCCCTAAATGGTGTGATTATTTGACCCATGCAAAATAAATTAAGATCACTAAGCTTATTCATTTTAGGCAATATGCCACATCTTTTTGGGATCAAGAGCTGTGGCTTAACATGTAATGATTATTGTCTTACTCGCCAAATCTCTCAAAATATTTGGGACTCCCACGACTTTATGTCACTTTTTGGCAGCTGCTCACAATCTCTTGAACAGCTGCTGTTAGCTCAGGAATTTCTGGCTGATTTTCTTGTGAGATTGCAGTTGCAGCTCTAGCTGGTAATTGTGGGTTGCAGGCCTCACCTGCCACCAACAGAAGCTTCTGTTCTCAGATTTTGTATTTCCTGAGAGCAACTCACTCAGTTTCCTCTTTTTTGTGCAGAAGGGAAAGGCAAATTGGAGTTCACCAAGAAAACAATTAAGAGTTATCACCAGCAAAGGCAGAAGGGGCCATCAAACAGTGGAGTGATCACTAGTCATCTTCCTCTGAAATTGAACTAGTATTCGCAAGCAGACTTGGTTCGTTCTTCTCTTTTCTATTTTCATCTACTTCTGCCAACAGTAGAGTTGGGAAGGACAGATGAACAGGGCAGAAGATAGTATGCATGACTTACATTGCCAAAGGTGGGTGCCAGTTTTGGAATCAGAATTTTGAAAACAGACTAAGGAGGATCTCTGATTTTTAAGGGCATCTCCTGGTGGTGCTTTTGCTCTGCTTTTGCTTTTCTTTGAGTTGGCAAAACTGATCCTCTTCATACCTAACTGAAAATCAACATAAAGAAACAGTGATATGTTAATTACTTTAGATGATAATAGGAACTAATTCCTTGGTATTTATAGTAATATTTTGGATGTGCGAGAAAAAAAGAAGTGTGGTTCATCATTCCATATTAAGAGTCTTGCTCAGAAGGTAAGCCTGTTAAAGACAGCAAGCTATGATCTGCAAGTCCTGACCAATGGTCAGACTAGTGAGTCTTGCTAAGCCATTGGGACTGCAGAATCTTCTAACCCAGGCTGTAACCTTTAGCTTCCTGAATTTTTTTTTTTTCCCTGTTTTAGTACTTGCTTGAGCAGTTAGTTTGCAAGTAGAGGTCATAGACAATTTGACTATGAAGAAACAGCCAGTTGGGCACATCTGTGGCCATGTGACTGATAGCTTCCAAAAGGTCTCCTTTTGGGAACAACAGGTGAAAAATTCCTGTGATGCAGGTATGATAGGGAAATGGCGAATACAATGTGAGTTATATCTGAAAAGACAGTGGCAGTTATGTTGTCCACTAACTTGGTGTGCGTTTCTCTGTAGGCAGTTATTGCTAAAAGCACTCCAGTTTCCAGCTCATGTTAATAGTACCTGCTAGTTAATCAGTGAAAGATAAAATTCTTTAGGTTCATGTAAGTACAAAAATATGAAGAACAAAAATATGAAGATTAAATATTCTTAGAGTCAGTTTTCTGTGTACTCAACACCAGGTTTCTCCAAGACTTTGGATCTTGGTAAATAGAAATGTAGGCAGAACTGGATCCCAGTGAGTTTACAGTATGACATTAGTATTGCTTTTGCAAGAATCTGAAGCTTTCTTTATCTTCCATTAGGAGACAATGCTTTTGCATCTGTGTATTAAGTATTAGCACTTTAAGGTGCAGCTTGTAGTACATGCTTTCAATGAGAAATCAGAGAATTTCTTCTCAACTTGTTCAGATATTGTATGTGAGAGAATTGACTAATAGGCATGATGTTCTGGGAGCTGGCACAAGAACCATGACTCTCTCTGCCAACAGAGCACTGTCATGGCTGTTTAGTACACAATTAAAACAATAATCTTCCAATATTTTGGGAGAGGGGAGGAGTCATGTTGTGGGATGCAAATACGAACAAATTTAGCAGCAGACTGGTCACCAGTTTCTTTCACCACATAAACGTGTTCCCTCACAAAATTTGTAATTGGTGTCATAAATGGCATTTAAACATGTTGATAGTATATTTAAAGAAAATTAGAATGTTTAACTTGGTTGAGCCCCTTCTAACTCTTAAATATTAGACCTACTCTGTGATTATTGTAGAGCCAGTGAGTTGTGAAAGAAGATTGCTTAAACAATAAAAATATTGTTTGTGGTGCTTATATTGAATGTCAAATTAAGGTATTCTAGTCACACAGAGCATTGGAAATATTTATTCCCTCTCCCTCCCAGTTTATGAAGCTGAGTTTCAAAATAACTTTTAAAGAATCTAAATCTACATGTATGTAAAGTTGAGAGTATGGCAGCTGGACTTAATATATTATTAACACGGGTGCTTTTGGTGTATCTTCCTTTATTCTACTTGGTGTGGAAAATTTGTCTCAAAAACCATGAGGAAGGCTGAGAAATTATTTAAACCATTATCTTTCTCCTTTGAGACTTTATATATTTAATGGACTGGTTTTCTTCACTGATACATAGAGCTGTATAGGTTTATTTTTTTGCTTCCAGTCACAAAAGTTTCTTCATATATCTTGTTCAGAAGACGACACCCCTCTCCTCCCCAAACCCCTCATGGCCTTATCTGTGCCATTTTGCAAACTGCATTAGTGTTAATGGGATTAAGCTGTTGGGGTGAATTCGTGCTGTTGTCGTGGAAGTCAGGCAAAATTCCCTTTTAAGTGTTATTTATTTTATAAAGTTGGTTGAAGACCAGTAATGTCTACCCTTCTAAATACTGTCTTCCTCAACTATTTTTTGAAAAATCAAGAGAAAAGCTGCAAAACACAAAGCAAAGTCAGTACAAATTGTTAGGAATCCATTTGTCTCATTGATGATCACTATTGACAGGGACAAGCTGTATAAAAAGAATTGTTGAAATGATTGTTCTTACTATTTCTCCTTAGTCATCATAATTAATAAGGATGTCAAACACAAAACATTTTTGAATTGTAGACAAAGTCTGTGCTTGTCAACTAAGCAATGCATCAGTAAATGGAGAACAAGGTCTTGGGATGGGGTGATGACACCAAGTGGTGCAAAAGTGAACAGATACTGACAGTCTTCTGGTAGTTTTGCACCAAAGCTCAATAATGGTTGTTATGGGGGTGAGTTTGATTAATACGCCAGAAGGAAGTTTTCTGACTCTTTTTGCTACCTAGATAAAACTTGGCTTTATGGAGAAAGAGAGTTTTTGCATTTAAGTGGCTAAGTGAAAAGTAAATCAGAATTCTTTTGTATTGATTAGGAGTGTCACTAAGAGTTTTATCAAGTTTGGAGAAATGGGAATGAACCTGCCTGTGTAGATTAATCAGTGGAAAAACCTCTCAGGCAGAAGATAAATGAAAATAAATGACTTGCCTGCATGAGAGCAAAGTCTATTGAGACTAGTCTAATATCATAAGTGTCTCACTTAAAGGCTAGTACCTGATGAACATTTGGAACTTTCCTCTTTTCTGTACGCAAATAAACAAAACAAAAAAAAAAAAAACGCCCAAGGTTGAATGGCTCCAGGACAGAGAGAGGACAGGGAGAACAGAAAATTCAGTCTCAAATTTTAGTAAACAAGCAGACAGCTACAGGCTAGTGATAAAGAAATACCACAACAATGAAAAAAAAATATAGTATATTTGGCAGGCTGACAACATTTATTTAAGGACAGATTTTTCATTCTCTGAGTTTTAGATCTTAAAATTGGCAGGCATTACACTGAAGATTGCTTTTTCTCAACATTTTGAAAATCAGTCTTTGGACTTATATTCTTTTCAGCATTCACAGAGGGTAGGTAGCAAGTAGGTGATACAGTATGAAGAGAAGTCTGTGAATGCACGTATAATACTTAAAAAAGCTTTTGCCGAGGGAACAGTTACTTGCATAGAAACAAAATTATCCAAGGGAAGATTTCCATGCAACCAAATGTGGTAACACACAATGAAAATAGACCTTAGCATGACAGCAGATCTGGTAAGCAAATTAATATTCTGAGCATTAACTTAACAGCAGGTGGCTAGTAAAATTCCATGCAGGTGCATAGATACTTATATAAATCTTTGTTATGATCATAATGAATTCTTGAAAAGATATTTTAGTAGAGGAGGAGAGGGCTTTATTTAAAATAAATAAAGTAAACTTTTTCACATTACTGATTTTTTTCTTTTTTTTCTGTGTCCCGCCCTTCTTGTTTACAGGCTGTTCCTAACCATCCTACTGTAGAAGTTAGAAATCTTTTTATTTCCAAACAAAATTTATTCCTGGGCAGTGAATACTCACTTTTCTTCTCACTATATAATTTGGATTAAAACTCTCAGGTCCCTACATGGTGCTTAATCTTCAGTGTGTGCATAGAGAGGAATCATACCTATTGTCTTTACTTTGCCTGGTTAAGTAACCTAAACTTTTAAATTTCTCTCATTCAGTTCTAAGTCTTGTCATTTCTCAGTCACTTTGGTAGCTCTCTGTGTAAGCTGTTAGAGTTTGAATTGATCATTCTGGGGCTGCTGACATCACAAATACCATATTTTATTCCAGGTATGGAATTCATACTGTCTTTCTATAGGGTGTCCTACTGGATATGTCTTGTCTCATGCAACCCTTTTACAAATGAGCTAAACCAGGGAGAGATAAAAGAAAAAGATAACAGCAAATTGACTAGAATGAAGAAATGCATGTTTTACAAAAGTCTGTTTGCTTCCGTGCAATAAATAGATATTTAGATGCCAAAACTATTGCCCTACTGTGATTTTAATACCTTGGAACATCTTGCATCCAATAGCAAAGGACAGTTCTACAGAGAATAGGTAAATAAATTAATCTGCTTTGAGTTTTTTGTTGTAATGAAAAGAGCATTTATCTGTAAGGGTGTGAAAAACTGAAGCTCATAACCAAATGAAAAGCAGCAGGTGGGAACCTGGAGTTGGGAAATACTAATTGCTGGCACCACTGACCTGATATATTGATCAGGTTACCGGTTTCACAAGGCAAGTTCTGAAAACTCAGTGTCATCGTAGCTCAAGCAGAACTATTTATAGACAGACTTCCCCTCTCTGTACCTCCCCACTTTCTAATGAGTTGTTGCTCTCCTGAGGGGAACAAGGAAAGTATTACCTTCGGAGTAGTATGCTGTCACTGTGGAGAGCATGACACAGACTCTCCGAGTAGGATCTTGTCTGACAAAATGGAGAAAGGAAGAGAGCTTTGCAGCCAGTCTATCCCTTCCTCTCATCGTACCTTGAAAACATTGATGTGAGTAGGAAGGTGTCTGTGGTACTTCTCTCGTTTGCTCGTGTTCATCTTCTGCCTCTTCTGACTCTAGGTAGCTTATGCTCTCCCCAGCAATTTGGTTTGAGCAATGGGGAAAGCAGCTTTCTGCTGAAGAGAACACAGAACTCACTTTAATGTTTCTCACTGTCTGCACTGCCATCTGAATACAGCTAGTAGTTATATGAAGTTCTTATGCAGCTAGGTCTTAGTTTCCAACAGGCACAAGGAAGTGGTACTGCAGCTGGGAATTTGTCAAACTTTTTGCTGGCTGAAGCAGACATATGTGAAGGGAAGGAAGCAAACAGTGTGGGCATTGTGGCAATGAAAGTATGTAGGACTTGGGGGTGTCCTTAGCCCGGTTGTTATGAGTCTTTCTAAAGCTTTTTGCTCACTTTCATGTCTGTTCTTGGAAACGATGGTCGTGTTAAATTGAAGAGTCATATAAGATTAAAGTCTGCTTTATGTTTGGGCCTCTCTAAGACTTGCTGTGACCATCAGCCAGACTTACCTATTTGTAACTGGCAGAGTAAAAACCAGAGGAAAAAAATTTAAGATTCATAGGAAATGTTTAAACTGTCTGGAAAGATGGTTCAAGCACATTTCCTCATACTAACTCCAAAGGCAAATTAAAAAAAAAAAAGGGGCATCTAAATGTTCAGATATTGCAAGATTTAATATCGTTTTCAACAGTCTCGAGGTTTTTGTTATCTTTAATAAGCACATTTGTAAGGGCCTTAAAGCTATCAGGACTTTCTTGTACAGCCTGATTTTCCCTCCAACTTCCTGCCACTCATTTCCCCTCCAAGGAGTCACATAATCGAGCTTAGAATGAAATCTAATAGTCATTTGCAACACATGAATGACTTACAATATTGTGTCCGTTCACTCTATAAAGAAGGAACTCAAAGTAAAGAGAGACAGCTTAGAAACAACCTAACCTTCGTGTAAAGTTGCTGTGACTGTAACAAATTGAGATGTTCCCTTGCATCATTTAGATGGCTCAAAGAAAGCAAAAAAAAGCAAATGTGGGTGATGAAATTTCCATATTAGTTTCTTTCCCGGTGTCTTGTTCAGAAATGAGACATGGCAAGTTTTTATCAGATTTTCTTATGCATATTAGCTTTCTGAGAAATTGACAACCAGATAAAAGTTGGAGTCAGCTTTTAGGTGCCCTTTTCATACTGGGGATCAGCCTTTACATAATAAGTTCTAGGTTAAGAGAGCATGATGATGGCAGCAAACTGCTGCAGCATCCTGACCTACTTCACTGATTCTCTTGACTTTTTTTTCCTTTTTGAGCTTGTATTGACTACAATTTGCCAGGATCGCTGTTGTCAAATCAGTTACTAACTATAAAACCCAGTCAGTGTTCCTTTATTTATTGAAAACTAAATATTGGTTGCAACAATAAAGATTTTAGCTTTATTGAGGAAGGAGGAAAACCTTTATTACTACTTTCAAAGTTCAGAAAGTACAATATCAGACACAGATGTCTTACTGCAAGAAAAGTGATTAAGTGCCTTCCTGTTTTCACGTCTTGATGTCATATGGGTATTATTTGCTGGTAAGCTTAGATTTAATTCTAAATGAAAACACTACAGTCAGGCTTATGGAATCAAGGACTAAAATAGAATGAGCTCTATTCTGCTATTGAAGTGCTAGTCATACAGAGAACTTTCATACACTTCTAAAGGGAAAAGGACATGCCACCTGAATATAGTGCAGTATTACATGCAGTTTTTCACCCATACTTCAGTATAGAAAAGAACAGTTGATCTGAACTCTAGGTAACAAAAGGGGAAAAGATAAGGCTTTTTCCCAGATCACATGATGATATTTGTAGTTAGTTATATCATTATTGACATGGAAGTAGAAAATGCAGAGAACAGTGTCAATTTAATTTGTGCACCAGGGGTTGATCTAGGTCTACCAGGTAAGCAGTCTAATTGTACAAGAGATTTACTGTGTGCAGTAGTCTATCAAATGTGAAGCTATCATGTCCCTGAGTACATTTATATTAGACAATTGTATATCTGCATTCTTTTTTTAAGCCTATCATCCTTTTTTTTTAAGAAAAGGAAAGGTTCATGGTGTGAAATCTGCAGTGTTTAAACTTACATAGGCATCTGGAAGCTTTTTTAAAAGGCTTGGGGGTATGTGATTTGAAATGTATGTCTGAGGATCTGCAACAGTATTTTCTAATGTTTACAGCTTCCTGAACTACATGAGAAGATGAGATGCACACTCTCTAAAGCATGCCATTGACATCAGTGTTGATAGCAGTCTCTTCCACTGAAAAATAACTTCCATTGAAGAGTGTGTTTAGTGCTTTATAGTTCTGAAAGTTCTAAATAATCCAAGACTCAGAGCTCTGGGTATTATCTCCATTCTGTGGATGAATATGTTGGAGATTGCAGATACTCACTCTGTAGGGGACACACAAAGTGAATAGTGAGGAGCACAGGAGACCTGGTGGCTGGAGAAAATCACTTAGAGTAACAGATTTGGTTTATTGAGAAGAGGACTGATGTGAATATCTTGAAGTTGATGCTGGACAAACTCAGATGGAAAATAAGGTGTAAAATGTTAACAGTGTGAGTTGACTGCCCACTGAAATATTCTATCAGGTGAAAATGAGGACTTTTTATCTCTGTTGGGAATGTTCATGTTGGAAATGATTGGTTTTTCCTGAAAGATGCACTTCATCAAAATGTACATTATACTTCAGTTAAAATGCCAATGCTTTACTCCCTTCAGGAGTAAGCTGGTGAAGCTTAATGGCTTGTGGTGTACAAGACATACAGCTAAATTCATTAGATTTTCTAGTCTTAAGTCCTGTGAATGTTTATCTTGGGATCCTGCTATCTTTTCTTCATGTGCCTGTGTTAAGAATAATGACAATCCGTATATCATGGGAACACCTAACGAATGAGATATCTAAGATCCCTTCCCCTCTTAGGACAGAGTATTGAAAGGTAGGAACTGTACGTAAGTGGACCTTGTGCCTTCTAAATATTTTTTTATTAACTCCACTAGTAAAAATTAAAGTGGGAACACTTCCCATCCTGCCCTGCTTGTTTGCATATATAGGGTAACCTAGTAAGTGTAGAGTGAGGATCAAAATTATGTTTTGTTTCTTGTTCTGATTTAGTTCTAAAATGCTTTTCCTCTTGTTTAGCCTCTCAAGCGTCCATTGTATGGCAAGTACGTATTATGCAAGGGTAGTGCATATAGGCAGGACTAAACTGGTCCACGTTCTAATGTAGCTCAAAGTTATTTCAGTAGATATTTCAGATAAAGAAATGACAAATTTCAGTCGTGTAGAATTTTTATTTTACATACATGTCTTCAGATGAATAAAGTGTTTACTATTCATATATTTCTGTCTTCACAAATACTAATGCCCATATTTATGATCTTATTAACATGTGTGAAATTTCCGTACAAGTCAATCTGAATTATACTTATCAGTAAAAACTGCAACAGACTATCATGCCACCTTTTATACACTTCCATCTGCCTCCTCACAAAGTAAAAGAAATAGAAATGAGGAAAATCGAGTTGCAGTGTGTACCTTCAGCTCCAGATTTGAACTTTGTCAAGTGACTTGAAGAAATTCATAAGAGAAATCCCTCACAGAAAATACTGACTGAAAATTGTCAATCATCTTGATTAATAATCTCATAATGTTATATAAACATAATATCAAAAAAGGTAATCCATTAGTACGTCCTAAACATTTTTTATAGTTTCTTACAGTAAGTTGGAAGACAATAAAGGACTTAGAATATGCGTGATATATATTTCTATTACGTAATTTATAGGAATATAATGAACTCAAAATGTAGTTAATATAAAAATGTTTAGACATATTTTAAATAATTTTAAGTACCTCTTATGCTCATTTATTCTCTTGCCAGCTACATTGGCTTTAATCATTATTCGGTGATTGGAAGTCTTTCATTTTGTTTCTCTTAAAATGAAGTTTATATCTGTCCCTGTACACTCACAATATGCAGTGAAAAATGATGAGGTAGAAAAGGATTGGGTTTTTAAATATGCGTGAGCCTAAAGACAGAGACGCTTTTACAGTGAAAAAATACAGTAATTTCTTTTTTATGGAGTGTTTAGTCTTTTCTGTTCATCCAATGTTAACGCATTCATGTAAGAATTCAAAAATATTTTGATTCTTAATGACTGTACATTCTACACTTTAACATAACAGTAATTGTTACACTGCTCATTATAACTGCTCAAGTTATCAGTAATAAAGGCATAAACAATTATGGCATATGGCCAGTCTATATCAAAGCAAAATCATTATGCCACCTTAGTAAATGAAAAAGTTTTCATACTTTGCAGGTGCACAGATTATTTTAGCTGTGCATGTATTTGAATATCTATCCCTCTTCAGTTACTCATTTCCATAGTATTAAATTCTTAGACATTTTTAACTGCAGTATTCCTTGATGCACATACGGAATAGTAATGCTGGCATGAAAACTTTTCTCGGTTTATTTTACCTTTTTTTTGGTCCAGAACTACATTAGTAATACTAATGCATTTTGGGAAAGGGAAGAAATACATGTAAAACAAAAATACTGCTTGGATAGAGCTAATATAGCTTTTCCAAGTACATGAGACTACAAATCTTGATACTTATGGAAACGCAGAGGTTGTTCCATATGTATATGTTTATTTACTGGTATAGAACTGAAGTAGTGTCACAGTCAGTCGGGAACATGTCTTTCCTTGGTTTTCCTAAGGCCGTATTTCACCATCAGACTTAGTGTGAGTGTAAAAGCATGTCTGTCAGTGAAGTTGCAATAATTTATAACCTCCAATATGTTACTGCCATTGTGTATGATAAATATAACCTATCTTAAGGCTTCAGGGATGCATGCAAGCTACTAGAAGAGGTTGAGTAAATTACAGAGTATTGGTTCTGGTAGTTTGTGTTCTGTCAAAACAAGCAGCAAGAAGGGAGGGAAGCCCCCTATGGACTTATAAGGCCAGTCTAATTACTTCTATTCAGGTAATGCCAAGATTTACAGTACTGATGGGTTGATGATTCTGTGGTTAATGAAATTTGGAGATGATTTTCCTTAGTATTGAAGTACTGGTATTGCAAATAATTGCAAGTAATAGTATTGCAAATTCTTCTAGCTTTCCAGAGTGTCTTCTGTGGCATGTGTCAAAGAGATAATAAAGGATAATAGAGAATTACTAATAGAGTCATAAATAAAAGAATTACAATGCCATGAACTAAATGTAGGTGCATGGATTCTTTTGCTACACAAATAGAAAGGACTTTTAGTACTGCAGGATTAGGTGAACATACAAAAAGGCTTTACATATTTTCTCCCAGGTGAAGTTTTTTTACTGCTTGTGATGATGTGATGAAATGATTCGAGTGCTTGCATAATTTTCTACAGCAGTAGAAGTAAAAAGCCCCTCAAATTATAATACACAAATAATTGTTACCTATGGTAATTTTCAATGCTAAATTTTCAAAATTTATTATCTCGAAATAAGCATCTGAGTCCAATACTTTGATGTCCTAATTTACAGAGGTACCAAGAACTGGTGCTGAATTTGGTGGGACGTGAAGTTTCAGCCCACAGATAATATTGCTTTGGAGTCAAATGCCTAAACTTCACGTAAGGATGAGAATTTTAGTTTTCATGAGTTCTAGTAAAAATAGTTGTAAATACTTTTAAATAGGGAAATTTTGTTTGTGGTTTTGTTGGCATATTTGTTACTTAATAAAACTATTGTGAAGCTGCGTTTCAATTAGCTGTAACTCCTCCCCAGTTCTTATTCAACTCATAATTTTAGGTTTGTTAATCTGACACCATTGTTAAAAAAAATCCTTTGGGAGCATCATCGTGAAAATTGTTCTACCAACGCAAATTTTCGTAAAGCTGCTTTACATGTATACCAGTAGGTCTAGGATTTTGCAATAGTGATAGGATGGTGGGTGTGCTAATATGCTAATCAATAACACTGTACAAAAGTTTGTCATACATAGTTTGTTGCTTAAAGTCTGTGATAAATGCCTTACGTTAGAAAAAATAATTGAGGATCCAACTGTTCCATACAGCAGAATCCTGATAAATCTTCTATCATACTAGTCCATTTAATGGCTAATGATCATTGCAGCATGCTTTTTTAGATGAGCAGATATTGAATAGAAACATGTTCTTTACAGCCATCATCAGAGATAATTTAGTAAGTGTATATTTCGGTCCTTACTGCATTATCTACTACTAAGCTACACTTGCTTTTCCCAGAAGTCCTGGGACAGTGCTCTTCCTAGTTCTTCAGTAGATTTGACTCAGTTTCTTCCTGTTTCTCTCTAGACAGGCCCTTTGGGATTAAAGTTGTTTTGAATATTCTAGTAATAGTCTTTATGGTATTCCCAGTCACCAGTGTAGAACCCTACTAAATCACGTTCCAATACAAACTCTTGCTATTTCCGTGAATAAGTTGTAGCTTACAATTCTCATCTGTTCTTTTTCCTAAGCTTCCCTAAGCCATTGACTAGAAAGAATTTGGAAACTCAGCCATTGGGTTCTGATGTCATTTGCTGCGTCCTTCCTTTGCCCTTGGTATCTCTAAGCTTCCAGGTTATATCAGTGCTCTACCTTGCCAAGCTTGTTTATGCAGATATACTCGTTCAAGAGGATGTACAATGACTTATTTTTTAAATTCTCTTTTGCAATGTTGACTTCATCTTCTATTTTTTCTGTACTGTCTTTCATAAATTAAAAATTGAACACCTGTGCAGTGGTTGTGCATCTTATCCCAAACACACATTCTGCAGAGCCGGAGGTTTCTGCCCTCGCTTTAACTTAACAGCTGGTAATTTTGTTGTGCTAATTCACTTACATGGAAATACTGATGCAAGTGTTACAAATTGGGAGTTAGGGTTTTTTTCCAATCTTTAATACAAGACAAAACATAGTGTATCTTCGCCTCCAGCTTCACTTGGCAACATGAGCAGGAGTGAGGCTAAGTATCAAATGGAGGGAAGCAAGATGGAGTTGTGCTGTAGGAAGCAAAGATGAACAGTCTGCCCTTTCATCACAAAGACCAATGCTCTTGACCAGGTGTAACTCATTTCAGTATATCAGAGGCAACTGCAGTTTCCTGGGCAGAAGGCAGCTAGGTCTTGCCTGCTCTTTCTGTCTGTCTTTAATTAACCTCCATGTCAATCCTTTCACCTTCTACAGATCCGAGAAAAAGCAAACCCTGTCAGAAATAATTACAAAAGTGTATAAAGCACATTACAGGGAAAATCCTGGGCAGACAGCGACAAACTGTGGAGTGGTCCTTAAATGGTGTTTATAGGAAGAATTAGATATTTTTTTATTTTTGCCTTTTTTTTTTTTTTTCTTTGTGTAAGAGAGACTGAGAGACTGTCTGGGAAGAGAGTGAGTGCTGGAAAAGCAGTGTAATGGGCTTGATGGAGGTGGGGTAAAGGGGTGAGGTAAACAGCTATGGCAATCAGGACAGGCCAGCGTTAGTCTGCCCTTGTACATGAAAGGATGACTACTAAGTACGCTCACTGAGAAATGTTTAGCACGATATCTCAAGGCTTTTCTCAAGGCACTGTTAGTTCATGGGAAAGAAAGCACTTTTCCTAGACCAGCTCTCTGTCATAAACATGAATGCCCAATGTGAATTAAATAAGCTTGGCTGCCTAGGGAAAATTTGAAACTCAATGCATTTGATTTTGTAGCTAAAATGCTGTGGCAATGTAACTGTTCAAATCACTGTGGTTTAGTGGATATGAATCCAGTCACCCTGTAGTTCCAGTGACGTGCTTATGGCCACCTTCAGTCAAGTAGTTCAGAAGGGTTACTGAAACTTATTAACTCAGCTACCTGGTTAAGTGAAACCAAGTCCAAAGACTTAAAGAGGTCATACAGGCGGTAACAGTTATGTTAGCACAGAGCTTTGCAGATTATTTCTCATATCACTTTTATTTACTGATTTGACTTCACATTTTTGTAATGCGATATTTATTACATGAAACACATGTCATCAAGGCTTCCTAGGTGGCTTATTCTCATTTTTTGTAATTATTTTCTTCATTATACCTGGTGCTTCAAAGTTAGGTAACCAATTATGCATTTCCACTTGAATCAGCCTCTTTGTTTTTACACTTGTTTTCTTTTTAATTTTGTTGCATTTGCAATCAGTTTTCTATCTGGAGAGGCAGAGATTAAATTTTTTTCAGTAGTCTTTTTAGTGCATGATCTGTGGTGTGAAATTTCTACATCTGTAAGTTCATATCTGCTCTTTTTTCATTTTCCTTCTTTCCCAGCTTCTGTCTAGTATATATAATTGCAACTAATTCCTCTCGCTCTAGTGTTAAATATTAGTTCCTATATTGTTGAGGGATAACTTCTTTTCTTAATTTCATACTATGATTTCCACAGCCTCAGAACTGGATTATAGATATAAAATATATAGACATAGAATTCTATAACACATATAGATAAATAGAATTCTATAATACAGAATTTTATTCTGATATTGTACAATACCAGAATAAAAATTAGATCTTCATATTTTGGAAAAGCAACTGTGGAGGAAGTCTCTGTAATTTTAAATTACGTTAATAATTTTTTAATCTTTTTAACTTTCCATTAAACAGTTAAAACCATTAGATGTAATTTGATAGATTCTAATTGAATAGTAAGCATCTATTCTGTATTATGGAACATAGAGATAACAGATAGTGACTCCCTTTGCTGGCTACTTATTTTCCAAAGCAAAAACTCCTGTGAAAATGATGCTTTTCAGTCATTTTATTTCTATTATACCAAGTGATATAATGTTAATGCAATAATAGTTGTTGATGTTTTTTGTTTTGAGTTTTTTTTTTTAATGTTAAGAGTACAGGTTGCTTATGGGCACCATTGTTGCAAATCTTCATTTTAACCGTCAGGCTTAAGTGCTTCCACCATAGGGAAAATAGATTATCCATAGTCTGCTATTTTTTCTAACATCATTTTATGAGTAAGCTAATTGAATACTAGTGAAATATCAATGAAATTGTCTCTTAGCTATTTTTCGTAGCAATCTATATGTTTTATTAAAAGTATAGCTGTGTTGTGTCAAATTCAGTCTTGAAGCAATATGTACCATCTTACATAGTAAATATTTATCCGTCTCATTGATATAAATCTTTAACTTTAAATGGTGTGACATTTAATGTTTTGACTTTGTTCTTTTTTAGGTTTAGGAAAATAAGGATGAATGTTTAATTATGTCTTTATTGTACCTTTGTTGAATTGTGATTTTACTTTAACAGCATATCTGACTAAGAACAAGGAACTGAATTTGTGAAACGTCAATACAATGTGCATTGAAAAAGGCAATGTATAGAAGACTATTGGTACATTCATATACATTTCCTCGAGTACAGAATATGGAATTAATTACATTTTTCAAAAGCACTCAGGAGCTTCAATCATTATATTTCTTAAAATTATCAACCTTTATTTTTAGCAAACTTGAGCAAAAAAATTACAACAGCTTGCTGATGCAGTGTTCTTTTTAGATTCTGGAAGCTTAGATGTACTGAATTTAAGTGAAGCCCAGGACATCGACGTGTTAGGAAGCTCTCTCTGAAGTCAGAGGGAAAAGTTCTTATTGCTGTAAACATTTTCCTCAATACAGACAAAAGCAATAAGAATAATGAAGATTAAAGCTTGTTATAACTATGGATAATAATCATTATTAAGCTTTTCTGTATTTGTAAGAGCTACGAAGAATTGAAACAATCTGTGTTCATGCAAGTATTCAGAACAGGCTCTGAATACAGCTGAGCTTTCTTTAGTGAGTGTGTTGGATCAGTTAATTTTATGATATTACTACCAGTTGAAGATTTTTATGGTATTTTTGGTCACTATTTATGCAAGGCTCTGTCCAGTGTGCTTAACTCTGTATCTGAAAAATCTAGCTGAAATCCATGTAGTATATAAGCAGAAATATTTACAATGTTGACATTGTACTTTGACCCATCTGATTTCTTTGTTTTGCAGAAAAAAAAGCTAGAATCACACGCCCTGTTTTGCCAGACTAAACTTTGCCAGTAGTTAATTTATTGAAAGGAATTTCCTATTCCAGAACTGGAAAGAATTGAATGCCCGAGCAAAATATCCCAGCAATTTAGTGAAATTCAATAGCCGTGGTCATTTAATTTCAACACTACGGCATCCTACATAGTGATTAGAATTTGTAATTTGCAACAGACTTGTATGAACTACATGAAGTTTGTTACGGCTTTTGGCTATACCAAAAGGGAGAAACTTCTCCCATTTTATCTTTTTAGGAAATTAATGAGTTTGATAGCTTCTGTCTATCTGAAGCAGAGAAACCTTTCTAGCATGAGGTTGGTTCATAGCAACGATCTGAAAACAGAAGACTGAGTCTATTCTTGAACCTACTAATTTAATCTTTCAAGACTAGCTGGTTTTATAGCAAAAATCACTGTTTGCAGGACAGTAAACTGTTGTGAAGATGTATGGTAAACTGTAATTTAACCTGATCTTCAGAGATCCCTACATTTGTAGCTTCTATTATCCTCTACTGCATTAGTAGACGATACCAAGGAGATGATTCTTCTCATTTTGTTTTTACGTTATGTTCATATTCAGAGTGATGAGATTGTAGAACTAAGGCCAGCTCTGTGTTCTGTCTGTGTCTCTAGGACTTTCTGTCTTGACTAGGTGAAAAATTACCTATTATTTTTAATAAGAATAAATATAAGAACTGTTTTTTATCTTTTGCTAAATCAATGTTTGTCAAGTAAGAAAAGATAGCTTATTTTATTTCCACAACAATGGGAAACTATATATACATAGATAATATGCATCATTTATCTTGTGATATATAAATATATGTTATAGTACATACTGTGTATGCCATAATTCCTATTACTGACTGTACAGTACGTGGTTGGATGGTACACTTCAGAAGTCTGCAAGTTCAGTTTCTGAATTTTTGGGCTTCTCATCTGCTTGCCTTTAAAGAAGGTTGCTGGCTTTGTCAGCAGTGTTTAAATCTATCTTGACTCAGTAACCTTTTTCCTATTTGATAACATTTGCATGCACAGTGCAACAGTTTGTAAGTGCATACCTGTACACACAAGGAAATGTTCACATCTTTAATATACAATTAGTGAAACATCCTACTAGCCTTGTTCAGTAGCACATAGTGGCCAAAAGTGGTACGAGTCATGACTGTAAATTTGTTCTGTCCCTGTGAAAAGGATGGAAGTGTTTGGCTGGAAAATGAATATGTATTTCACTGTTTAAGAAGAGTACAATTGGAGGTTTTATAAGTGGAATATGTATTTTTTTTTTTAAACTTGTCAAATTCAAAAGATGATGACAGGTTTTTCTGAAAACCTTCTGAGCAATTTCAAGAGGCCAGAAAATTATTTCTACTGTCAGTTAAGCTGATTTTATTTTGATCTAAATTTCTGTGGCAACTTTCTAAATAAGAAGATTAATACTTCCAACAGTTATCAGCGAATGAAAACAGAAATATCAAAAGCAATTGTTCTGCATCTGGAACAACAATAGATTATATTAAAAAGTTTATACAGTAAGTAAAGTTTTATTTTTCTTGATAACACTATTTTTGGTGTTCCCTGAATTGCTGCTTCTCATAATTAGTTGATATATTTGGGAACTGTGATAAAAATAGAGTGACCACCTACAATTAAGAGTAATTAAGAAAAATTGCTTGAAGTAAGCATACCTATTGAAAAAAAATGGAACAAATATTTTTGTAAAGGAACACACACGTAATATGTTCTAGTGTTACAGAATTATACTTTTTTCATCACAGGATAGGATCTCTTAGGTGAGTGTTGCATTAAAATAAATTACCTGGCAACTATTTCTTTCTGGGCTTACTTGAATCAGGCTATGAAGTACTGGGCCTAATGTACATGCCTTAAAACAGGCTAGGTGGTTATTCAGGTCACATTTTTACATTCAGAACAACTGAAGGTGAGTAAGGTAAAGGCAATTCAGAATTACCACTATTTCTGAAAAAAAAAAAAACTGCTTTATTCAGCAGAAAGATGTGTTTTACTAGAAAAGCAGCAGGAGGTGGCTGAATAAATCACTCATATCATTGCATCCCTTATGTCACCCACATTCATTCAGTCCAATACATTATGCATTCAAATCCGTGGAAGTTGTGTGGTTTAGATCCTGTGCACTGCGTTGAAAAATACACCTCTACATATCTGTGTGTTTATTATCTTGTTCATCAGTTACTGAATACTATGGACATTTTGAAATTACCCTGTATCTCATTATTTCATCCATTGTTTTTTTGCATAACACATTGAAAATTCAGGTTTGCTTTGAAAGCTCAAATGAGATTATTTCAACTGAAATAACAAAATGCTTAATAAAAAGGACCGATTGGATTTCAGACTTGTTACTGTAATTTATAATTCCTCCTCCCCCTTCTTCTCTTTCTCATCCTTTTTGTCCTCTACAAGCATCTTTTCCCCCCAGAGTAATACTGGTGCTATGTACAGTATTTTGTTTACAGTAGTATAAACATTTTCAGCCTGTGACTTCATTGCTGAAATAACTCACCTCTTTCATATCAACTCTTACCTAGGAGCCGTACAGCAGACTCATTGATGTAGGTTTTTTTCTGCATGGCAGCCCAGGCCAAGCTGTGGTTTCATTGCATGATGCAACTTCACCTTTTTTGGTTGTCTATGAGATTAATTATAATCTATTTTTGTATTGCCTGTGCATGCCAGTGTGCTTACCATAATGGTGTATACACTGAATGCGGTCTAAGCATTAAGTGCATGAACTGGAATTAAAAATACCCATAAAACTAGAAAGTTTGAGCAGATCTAAATTATGCTGATCAATATCTGTAGTTAAGCTTTTATAGAATGAATAGGACTTTATGTGTATCAGGTCTATATATATGTAAATTTTTCAGCATATTACAGTAGTTTATTGACTAGGTAGACAATTGCAGGGTGGTCAAGATGTGGGAAAGCAAGAGCGTATTAACTAATCTGTTGTGGCAAAGGCTCAGTGATGCCCGTAACGTTCAGAAAGATAAACCATTCCCTGCTGTCAACTTTAGCAGCAGATGACAGTGGAAAGAGGTAAGATTATACATAATCACCTATTAAAAGTCAAAATTTGGGAAGAATTTTGAAGTGAGAGAGTGGGGTTTTTTATAATATTAAATGGCTGCAAAATAATTTTAAATGTATTGATTTACAAAACATCACTAAAAGGAAGTTTCATATGAAGAACTGTGACACTGCTCTAAGTTTTTTACAAATGACATTGTGACCATCCTAAGCAACCTGTTATTCATATGTTCTTAAATGTATTGAAATAAATCTTTCATAAGCACAGTAGAAGGTATGATTTGATGCTAAACCTATTGTTTCCTGATAAAATGATGAAACAACACTTTGTAAGGTGACTTGAAACATTGTCTCTGAACACAATTTTGTAGTGCTGTCATTCAGTGAAAATGTTCAACGTACGTGTTCAGAGGTTACTTTTTGTGCTTTTTGGGGGGTCAAAATTAACTTACAGATTGCAAATTAATAATCAGCTTAGAGAATAAAGATTATTTATCCCATACATTTAACTTTGAGGGCCTATAATATAAAATTTTATGATGTTTAAAAAATGATAATTGTGAACAACTATCATTTTTAAAGCCAAAATAAGCTCTTAGCATGTGCTTTTAAGCAGGTAGCTGATGACATGCAATATATCCAAAGCAATAAAAAAGGGAAGTAATTTCCACAGCTGTTTTCTTGCCAGCCATGTACTGATACTGTGCTGCCCTGAGAACATTTATTATTTAGGTTTACTTAGGATTTTTATTTCTTTTATGTTATTCCTCTATTCCACATAATGACAGTTAGTTGTTTTTCTTTCTTATAATGAAGAAAAATTCTTTTAGGGCTGTAAGACTGATCAGACGTATCTATACAACAACATGAAGTTCTTCCTCTTGAAATTGGTGCAAAGTGGATCATTACACCAGTCCTTTTGACCTTGCAGTAGCTCAGTGTGTAAGCCTAACTACACATCTGTTTTCCCATGCACAGCAGCCAGGATAAAAAGGTGTTGGATGATACAGTGCATGTTTGCAAGCTATGTTGAGATGGCTTTAGGAAAAAAGGGCCACTATATATTCATTTTTAACATCATTATAATCCTCTTTTTACATTGATGTAAAGTAGTTTTGTATCAGACTTGTGATAATTGATTTGAGCAACTGCTACAGGTGTTGGCAATACCTTATTCCCTTTGATAATGGAGATAAAGTGACTGGTAGAAAAGAAAGACATAGTGTTATTAGTCTGCCTAAAAAGAGCTTTGCCTTTCCCATTTAGAAAAGCCACTGTGATTCAGACTGTCACTCAGGCTCCAGCCTCGTTTTCTTGTCTGAAAAGTTTAACTAGGAAAGAGTTGAAGTATTTTTTTTTTAGTTTCTTCTATGTTCATTTAAACCATTTTTATTCTTTTTGCAAGGTAAATGTGGCTATTCAGTGAATCTTTCATAGAATCAGCATTTTGCCTTAAGAATATGGTAAATTGCTCTTAAGACAGTCCTGGGAAATAATCAGATCCCATAGCTGAAACAGCTGTGACATGAAAATTTCTAAGTAGGAAAATTTACTAGATTTACAGTTATATGCATGTGGAAAGTAAGTCACATTGGAGGAGTGTATGGGTAGAGAAACTGTGTATGTGTTTTGCTTTAAAAAAGTATGTGCAATAAAGACTGTCCGGGAGTCCAGGGGAAGAAAAAGGGAAATTGATAGAAAGGACTGTCATAAGTGTTTGTATATTCTGGGATTGAATGTTCCCTGGTTTATGCCTCCAGTTGGTTTAAGGCAGAGGAATTTAAATCAATGTACTGTGATGCTCAGGATATATTAAAAGATCTCAGATAGTTGCTCTCGGTAGTTGAAAGGTTTTCTACTTCAATTCACTTATCCATTCTTCATGGTAAAGTGGAACAAGTATACAAATACAAATTTCCCCATGATAATTTGCAAGGATACGAGATGTGTAATAGTTTACATTGGGAGTAGTTGAGTTGCATGACCTATGGCACCCTACATGTATTAACATTATATGACTAAGGTGCTTAAAAGGACCCTTGTGCTGATGGGATAGATAGGGCTAGAAGGTTCTTGCATGATGAATGAGAGAGAGAATCTTCAATTAGGAAAATTTGTTTGGGACTAATATATTTTCTAGTTTTATGCAGATTTTTTTGAAGGAATGTACATGGTTCATGTTTACATTTATGCCTTTGTTTGAAATATGAAACATCATATGCTGTCTGGTGTAACTGCGTATTAGGACTGCTTTTAGAATTACCATTAATACAATATGGATAGCTTTTTATGGATAATAATAGATTTAGGTGTCTGCACTAAAAAGCACGACTGAAAAAGCTGATCCAGTAATGTAATGTCAAGTTTCTACTGCTTTGCAGTACTTCTGCCTTTCATTGCTCAGTTATGTTATTCACTGACAGTAAAGTCAAATAATATACCTTAGGTTCAAGTTTACTACTCCTCAGTGAAAACAAGCTGGTAGCCAGATATTCTGATTAAAGTATCACTGGAAGGAATTCCAGAAAAGGTAGTCAGATGAATGAACTGGAAATATTGTAGGACTCCAATTTATCTGGTACTCTTGTCATTTTCAGTTAGGATAGTTGAACTTAGACTGAATATCATAGGACAAGATTAGGGTTTTTAAATTATAGAATGTAAGCAACCAAGAAACATATGGAAAGAATACTCAAAATCATCTGGAGGAATCTGTTACACATATCAAGCAGAAAATCAGAGCTTAGTTTTATGATGATATACAAAAGAAAAATTATTATTAATCTTAATTTGAATAGGATAAGTAAAGGATATCCTCCTTTTTGAAGATTATATGTGTTTTTTCAAAGAGTGCAGTCAGATGAGGGAAACTTTTAAAAGCTGGACAACAGTATCAGCAGAATAGAAGGATAATAAAAGGCACTGAGGTGGAGGAGTAGTTGGAGCTGGAAACCAATGATGATGATGGGCTGTTGAAAACTTTGAGTTTGCAGAAGGTGGATAGCAAATATGAAAAGGCCTTTTGGGTCATTTTAAAAGAGAGCAGCTGCAAAATAGAAACATATAATAAAGAGTAAGAAGGAATCTCAGGAAGTCACTCTTCCTTCTGCTGCAGAGTAAGAGTGGCTATACATAAATTTATTCAGACAGACACTTATCTAAGAGATCAATGTTTTGTAGGCCCTCTTCTACAGAAGGAGGAAATTTTAGAAATACCACGTGTAGATCATTCTCTTGACATATACGAATGTAAGGACTGTAAATGATCTGTATATCCCAGGCTGAAAAGTGTTTACCACGGTTTTAAAAATCTGAGATTCATCATTCTCCCTAAAGAACCTATTGCAGTGTCTAACTATATGCTTTAATTGAAAAAGTTTTATGCATCATATGGTGTGTTTGCATTTTGATGTCAACAATTACTTTCTGTTCTCTGGAGTAAACAGCGACAGAAACTTATTACTTCTTGATACGCTTTGATAAAGAATATTAAAGAACAGAAAATAATTGTTGAATTCTAGAAAAGGGTCTTATTATAAAGGAGAAGCATGCAAGATTGTCAACTTTAGTAAATAGGGTATGAAATTTAACACCCCTTTCTATAATGCAGTCAGCATACTAGATATAACTGAAGTGGCTTATTAAATGTTGTCAATGTTAATATATAATGTGAATTGAAACAGTATACTGGTGTTTTACTATTTCATATGTTAGTGGTATCACATAGAAACCTTTGATTAAAAATGTGTTCCCTGGCATTGTTGCTCTGTTGTCCTCTTAGAATTGGCTTGTCATCAGGGAGATCGTTTTGTCAAGGTAATGTAATAGTATTTGCAGTTGCCAGTGTTCTTAGCTTATGGTAAGCAATTAACAAATCTAATGCAAAATAAAATAATATACTCTTCCTACTTACCTATGTGGTTCTCAGCAAACCTTTTCAAATGCATTTATCTTAGGTAGGATAAAGATGTTAATCGTATGTTTTGCAAGCAAGTGCATGCTCTGTCTTCTGTACAGTACTGAAAGAACTTAGAAGAGTTATGGAGATGGACTCTGGGCCGCTTACTTATGCCTGTTTTAGCACTCAGTTCCTGGTTGTTTAGCTGTTCTGCAGGAATCTTCCTTCAGCTTTTTTTTTGTGAAAGTCAGTAATTAGAGAAGACATATGCTGCAGGCAGTAGTGAATGTACATACACCCTGATGAAATTAAGAAATATGCTGTTTTCAGAGTGATCAATTTTAATAAGTGTATTTTCTGTACATCCCTGCGATTCAATATAAAAAATGTAAATAAAAGTTTCTTGTTATCGTACTTTTATACAATTTTGTGTTTGAGCTGAGGAAGATAAGAATTTCATTTTGCTTGAGTTCTGTGTTGGTTGACTTATGTTTTACTAGGGCAGCCTATGAAGAAGCACGATGTACTTAAAATTCATGGAAAACTAGAAAAAGAAAGATGGAAACTGACAACATTATACTGAATTTTACCAAATTGTATTAGTTCATTTAGGTAAAATAAATGCTAGCAATGTTACTTGACTTTGTTACTTGGTGTATTGTCAATTGCAAATACCTCTGTAAAATTCAGTAGACTTATGCCAGGCAAAAATTTGTGCATCTGACATGGGCATCAGGAAAGTATACCTTCATTCTGCAGTTGTACCAACTTAATTTGGCTCTTAATTTCGTACATGGATGTGACAGAAATTAAAATTAAGAGCCACTCTTTCTCACTGGAAGTCCTTTTCTGTCTCAGTTTCTAAACCGAATTAATTTTGCATTAAAAACTGTTAAGTCACACCATTTAAATGTATGTTTACATTTAAAACAGGTTAACATTAAGAGGAAAAAAAACCCCACACTTTTATGCCCCATTTTGTATCACGTGTTCCAGAAAAGTGAAAAGAATCATAAAGAAAAGCATATATATGGCTCTGATTCTTAGAAAAATCATTACTAAATGATGCTGTTGTACCAGTTTATTAGTGATTGATCTGGTTTTGTTGTTGCTTATATCTTCTGACAGTGGATTTTTTTTTTTTTGAAGGAGGATGAGGAAACCTGTTAATTTTACCCCAAATTAGTCTAAAAGTTTCTCAAGGTTCCCCATCGTGCTAGGGAGATAATATAGAACTACTTAGTTGTAGAAAGCATCTGCAGAACAGATGAGTCATGATGCATTTTTTAATTAGGTAAGAAATAGAAGGGTAATATTCTAATGCCAACTTTCAATCCATCAGACTTTAAAGAATAACAGAAGATGTTATGATAGAAATTAGGAAAAGGAAATAAGGACAGGCACTTGCATTGTTCCTGCTTTTTTTCTGAAAAGCAGTTGCATTCAGGAGCTTGCTTATAAGGTGTAGGTTAAGCAATAGCCTAAGAAATCTTGGAAGATAGCTTTATTTCACATTATTTGGAAGTTCATCTTCTATTTTGATCGGATTTATATTTTGCTTATTTACTTTAAAATTGAACAAAGAGGATACTGATTGTTGATGTAATTCAAAGAGGCTTTGTGTGTATGAGCCTAAGGTCAGCAATGCATTTTCAAAAGGAATGTGAAAGAGAAAGATGCCTATCAAAGTGAAGAAGGGACGCCACTCCACATGTAGACAAGGCAGGAATGGAGATGGAAGCAAAGACAGTAAGATAGAGTAATCCAAAATTGCATTGTATTGCATGCTGAAGTTGAAAAATTTTTGTGACTGGAGAGACAAATACGGTTTAATTTGTTAAGCAAAGAGAGTCAGAATAGAGAATTAAAGACAAAGTACTTGGCAAAGTCCCAAGGACTTATGCAGGAATATCTGAGGCTTTTTGAAGGAAGAGGATGATAGAGTAATAAGCAATACGGAGTCCAGACAGGAGGAAGGTACAATTAAAAAAAGGTGAGAGTGACATAACCAAGCATGCGCAACACCTTAACTATGAGAATAAAAAAGAAGCTCCAGGATTTAATGCTGAAACATGCTGGGAGGAGAAAGTTCCCTGGGTGTGTACGTGTGTGTGCATAGGAGAAACAGTTAGCTAAGGATTTAGAGGTAGGAGGTTGAGTGGTCAAAAAAGATTAAAGTATATCATTATCAATGACAAAATAAGAAGACACAGGAAATGGTCATAGCATCATCCTTGGCTATCAGGTCATAACTATCTGCAAAATTCAGTGAGAAAAGGATTGTTCCTCCTTCACTCACTAGCTCTAGGTACACAAAACCCCTTAGAAAATATCTGTAACTAGGGTCATAATGATCCCATAGTGTTTTATGAATCCCGAGGTTTAAGGCTGGGACAGGTACTTCTGCTGTGGGCAAAGTGGGTCTTCCCCTTGCCTTCACGGAAGCATTGTTCTGGTCCAGCTGGTTGCTCTTCCTTTCTGGGAAGGAAACCAACTTAACTCTTCCTGCCTATCCTGCGGTGCTAACTGAAAATGCAAGCAGCAAAACTTCCCCAGTGACAGACCACATCATGTCAAGTGAGAGTGAAGTAATTTGGAAGACATTTGCCATCAAAAAATTAATGATGTTATGACTCAAAGAACGGCCTCTTAAATTGGAGTAATTTACCAAGGCATCTTGCATTTAGAAGATCAGTACACATACTGCAAGAAAATACTTTTTGTTTTCTTACTGGGGGACTAACGGTTAATAAATGAAAGCCATTTGAAGTAAGAAAAAATTGATATGCTCTCTATCACTCTGTGAGATGTTGGACACCTTTGATTCTTATTTAGTCTTGCTGATTTATTTGAACTATGGTATTTGTTTCACCAGGTTGACACCTGATAGTCATCTGTGTTTATAATTTTGCTGTATGTTCGTGATTGTTTCAGTAACGAAGATTTTAACTGCTTATTCCCTTCCGAGCTGTACAACTAAACCGTAGTTAAAGGAACAGAAAGTGTTCTGCATTGGATGAACATTGCTTTTACTAAATGATACATCTAGCTTTTCCCTTAGTTTTGCTTTAGTACTATGTCACTGAAACACAGTTAAAAAGCCTAACCATACCCCCCACTTTTTTTTTTTCTGTACTGTTAAAAATATGTATTAAAGGAGTATAAATGGACACTGTCATATCGTGATATCAAATTTGTGCCGACCTTATTTTTTACTCTATAATTCATCAAATTGTGTTAATTTTATAAATAAATTTGAGGGAATACAGTATTACAGGGGAGCTTCCAGTAAAACAAAATAGCTTGGAAAAAAAGACCACTATAGACAATTTCGTGAACAAAGAAGATTTACATACACAAATTAATACATATTAATTGCATTCAAATACAATTTGAAAGTGAGAAGTGAATGGAATGTCTTCAAATGATGAGATACTAAAGAGCTAAATATTGAGTGGTCTCTCTCATTTATTCATTTGAGTTGATTATATCTTAGCAGCCTCTACTGGTATTTCTGTACATAATTATAATTTGATTTTAAAATTCATTGTCATCAATGGACATTCCTTCTGATAGGAACTGCATGTTTTCCTGTTTATTCACATAATGTACTATTGTGCAATCTAAAAACTGTTATGAGGAAAGAAAATTAAAAGCTTCTTAAATTTTTGTGGTATCAGGTAGATGTATTTCTTTCTCAGGCAAGTTAATTGTGTAACTTTTTTTTTTAGTTCCAGCTTTTTCAAATTTACATTTTATTTAATTAATATTAAGAATTAAAATAGATTTTACCTAATTTAAATAATACTTTTCCTCCACCATTCAGCAGACAAATTTGTTTCCAAAAATTAAAATTGTAAATTAGGATAATTCTCTGAATTTCTAAAACTTTCAATAACTTCTTAAAGTTCCAAAGATGTAGCAGCTGTGATACAATATTAATATTAGTATTTTCCCAAAGTTACAGTAGAAGTAATTTTCTTTTGTGGTGGTTTATGAATGTTTTACCTAGAACTTATCTTCAAAACTCTTGGCAAAATATAACTAGATTAACATGTTTTAAGATTATCCTTTTGCATTTTCATTTATAATTATGCATAGATAAAAATTGGCATCCATCTTACTCTTTGTAGGCCTTGGCATTAAAAAGAAAAAAAAAAGGCAAAAAACATTAGGAACAGACTTGACATGACATGTGCCAAAAATGCAGGAGTCTACTTCCTTACACAGAAAGAATAGAGAACTGTAAATTGCATGTTGGATAGTTATTTCAAGTACCGAATTGGGTGTGCACAACCTTTCCCGTTACTGTGGGGAACATTTTATATAAAATCATCCAGATAGATGTCACTGTGATTGCAAAACTGGCCTACACTCTGAGCGCAGAATTTCTTCCCCTTGCTTCTGTGTTGTCCTAGTGACAGTGATTGCACTGTGACATAGACTGATATATTGTGCCAAGGCTTTGATCTGAAGTTGGAAATGCGCTTTACAGCTCCTATCAAGAGGTGAAATGACACCGGAAAAAAGATATTTTCAACTCTGTTGGAATTGCAGAATCCTGGAAATATTCTATGAAGGCTTCTTCTGTGGGAAGTTTCATATTAATATACTCACAGAAACAAAGAATTTCAGAAAACATTAAAATACAAACTAACTTTTGTCCTCTCCTACTCATTCTATAACTACTCAAAGAATAATCCTAGTAGAACCATTTCAAATGAATTAGAAGCATTTAAAATGAACCAGAAATAAGTATTTATTCATTATTCTCACTTGAAATAAACTTGTGGTTTAACCCCAGGCAGCAGCTAGGAACATGCAACTGCTTGCGCCGTTCCTTTCCTCCCCTGAAGAAGGTAGGGAGAAGAGGGAGAAAAGGAGGCGGAAGGGAAAGGAAGAAAAAGAATTGTGGCTTGAGATAAAGGCAATAATGACACAAGTCACTCTTGCCACCTGGTGAATTGGTACCTTCCTGAGCAGGGATTGTGGATTTTCCATCCATTAGCCATTCAGTTGTTCTGTCTATGCTCCTTTTCAGCTTCTATGGGAAGCAGAAAAGAGTCCTTGAAAAGTGTAAGCATTGCCTAGCAACAAGGAAAACAATATGCATCATTGACATACCTTTCACAGCAATCACTAGAAAGAAAATTAACTCTTTCCTAGCTGAAACCAGAACACGTGACAAAAGTAGTTTTTTAACTAGCAGTAAATTCTTTTGAATTGAAGTGACAAGAGGTTTGTTCATTTGTTCAGCTGTGGTAAAAGTGTCATGTAAAGTGTTGGCTTCAGTGTCAATTGGGAAACAGGTTTAAGGATGCTGGGAACACCTTGTTAAAATTTTGCCGCATCTGTGTAAAGTTACACTGGAGTAATTTTGTTACTTCTCTGTTAGACGCTCCTGCTCACTGAACTAGTTTATGCCTATGATACCTGTATAACTGGGCTTTATAACTACCAGTATTGCTATAAAGGTGCTGTAATAATAAACAGAAGTAGTAAACAGAGGTAATGTGAAACTGAAATGAATAGCAGTGTTTAAAGAGCAGGAGAGGCAGGAAGAGAATTAATAGAATGTAGTCCGTGCCTGAAAAATCAAATAAGGTTCTGGCTTTACTACAGATTAGGCAAACTAAGCCCACTGTTGTTTCTCTAGATGCGATTTTTATATTAAATTGTAGCACAGAGCACACAGTAGCAGCAAATGATAACTTGATATAAATGTTGACCTGAAGAAAACTATCAGTCTCTCAAATCTTGCTTGTGTAGCTCAGGCATTGCTTGCAGCATTTAGTTTATTACATAAAAAGATGGGAGGGCAAAGGGGAATTATAGTCCTTGATAGATTATCAGCAGGATATCCCTATGGTTAAGGAAAATAAAATCGGTGCTATGAGTTTTTCTTTTCAAAACACAAGAAGTCATGGCTACAATGGATTTTTTTCAGTTTTTGTTAGCAAATCAAAGATGCTCTTTCAAAGTGCATATAAATATTGTGTTTAGGGTTACATAATTACTGTAACTTTTATCCAGTTATGTTAAATTTTTCATATCGTTGCTAGTATAATGTTATTACATTGATTTTAGTATGGTTTCTCCTGGTCTTTAGCAGTGTAAATGCATGAAACCACACTTAAAATGGAGCATGCTTATACAGAAGAGTCTGTTGCCTCCTTCAAAGGTGAAACCTTTGCCAATCTAAAGAGGTGAAGTCCCAAAGGACAAGCCATCTGATTTTAGTTTAAAACAGGGAACATATTATTAGTCCTGGACACCGCAGCACACAAATGTCTGGAACTCTAAGAAATATGGCACTTCTGATTTTGGGAAACTTGATGTCAAGAGGCGTTTCAAATTGGCTTCCTTTCTGCAGCAGGCTGAATGGCACAATGATAAAGATTAGGGGCTGTATTCTTCTCTCAGCTCAAATGTAAGCTACAGATGAAAACAAACAATCCAAACTGAAGAATATCACCAAAATTTAATTTGGACAATTTAAAATCTTGTATAACCTATCCTGTGAGTATAAATAAAAATTTCTTTAGCCTTATTGATTTAGCCTTTTCTGACAAAATCATCATTTAAAATAAAAAGGAAAGGATGTTGTGTTTGTCTTTGAAATGGATAACTTAGAAAATGAAAGAGGTAGATGATCCCTGACATCAAGGGTGCTTCAGTGATATGACTAGCAGAAAAAAAGTAGCTCTTTCTGTTAAGTAAACAAAAGTCCCAAATCAGGCTTGTGGTCCACTGTGCTAAGTGTTTTGCAAACAAGATGAAGATGTATTATGCATTAGCTAATTTGTCAGATCTTGTAGGTTTTGTAAAGCACAATGGTACAAAAGTACAGCTGTTAGCTGCAACCTTAGCTGACCTTATCTAACAATCATGACAAGTACCAAATAACTGTGGAAAGGAAGATAATGAAGCTCTCTATCCTAGTTATAAACCTGTGCAATTCCATTAGCTTCAGTGAATTTCTGCAGCTTTTACAGAAACCTAACCTGGAATTAAAGGTCCAAGCCTTGCTGTTGGTGCAGGGTTGTTCGTTCTGCTTCTGCTGTACTTCCTTGGTTTCTGTTGATAGGGTGCAGAGTGACTCAGTGTGTAGCCTACCTTATTTTAACAAAATCCTTCGCTCTTAATAATGCCATACAGAAAATGATCCTGTTGTGTTCTCAGATGACATCCACTCTTTTTGTCGCTAAAGCTGTATTTGTAAAGTATAAGGTGCTGTCTTCTGTCCTATACGCATTTGGCTTCTCTTTCCTTCTGCTGCCTGCTTTTGTAAATCAATTTTATTTGAAATATAACAGAAGTGCTTCATAACTTCAATGTCTTTGCAAATAGTTTTGTTTTTTTTTTTTAATTTAAAATAATTTCCTATAACACTGAAGCTTCTTAAAATATAATGTTGTACATCAAGGAGAATTTTGCTGTATACATTCATGCATCTAAAGACAGGAGAGGGCATGCTCTACTTAACTTGTTTGACCTGTAATGTATACAAGGAATGGAAAATTTGGCTGCATGTGTAATGACCTGGTAGGCCAGGTAATTTCCTTTGTGCCTTAAATTAGGTAACTGACATTCATAACGCATAGAATCTTGCTTGTTGAGCAGTCTAGCAATTATATTTGCAGAGCTACCGCTATACTAACTGGTTTTACATTCACATTCAGTGATTTATTTGACGTGGGAAGCCAAAGAATTTCTTCTTTCCTAGAAGGATGTTTTCCAGGGTTCCAAATGATCAAATGATCTACATTCTAGTTTTCTGCTTTATTACAGTTGTGATGAATACAGGATCATTTGCAATATATGTGTGTATATATATGTATATATGGTGGGACATTATGTATATGTAGTATATACATCAGCATATATTGGGACATGACTTTCATTTTGATCTGTGACTTCCAACGTTGTTCTGTGGCTTCACCAACCTAGCTGGAAATCTCACAAATAAATCACTAATCATATTTGTGGAAGTTATCTCCTTCCTTAGATAAAAGCACATCTATAAAGTACCAGTTTGTATAGAGTACGCTTTGGACCTATCCCACGGTTAAATAAAGCATAATATAATAAGCTAGAATTTGCAATGGCTGCTTGACACACACAAAGGTATTTTAATTAACCTGCATGCAGAAATTAACCCTTAGAGTACTGCTTCAAATTCCTCAATTTATTTTGTTATTTAGTTTTACCAGTGGGCTATGCTGCTTTTCTACTCAGCTCATAGTACTGTACATAAAGTACATTAAGTAGCCATACACAAAAAAGAAGTGAGAAAAAGGAAAAAAAAGAGCAAAACCAACTTCTTATAAACAAGGGATTCTACAAGACTAAGTACCCCAGGTTGCTAATGGGTAATGTATTCCTAAGCAACTACTTTTTTTTAAGGTTTTATATTTTGATGTCAATTAAAAAGATGTAATATGTCACAGTAGCTCTGTCCTTGTTAGGTTTATTCCTAAAGTATCATAGGTATGTCTCCTATAGAAAGAAGTCAGTTCTTTAAGGGTTAATGTGGGGTTAAGGAATCCTGAGATATTCTCCTGCTTGTCCTTTCTTAAAGGTATCTGCATGTTAATTCTCAGATATTATCTGAACAGGTGAATATAAAGACTGTATGAATGACTAACTGAATGAATGAAATAATTCATTTGAAATGCTTGCTTGTATCTTGTAAATGACTGGAAAACAGATATGTGATTTCTGAATCAAGGTCTTTAACGAGATGCGTAAAAATCTCACCAGAGTAGAAACTTGCATACTGACAATTTACTCTGATTTTTTTTTTTCTCTCAAATAGCCCAATAGAATCCTGCCAGAATTTCTACAAAGATTTCACATTACAGATCGACATGGCTTTCAATGTGTTCTTCCTACTCTACTTCGGCTTGCGTGTAAGTAGTATGTTTCTGATAGCATGAGTTAGGGAGGCGATGTAGCTATTGGGTAAGGAGAGTCTTTGAACACAGCCTGATTTTACAATGGCTGGAAGACATTAAAGTAATTTCTAAAATGCATGAGCAAAGTATTTGATTGAGGACATTTAGGTAATAACAAGCATCTAAGATACCTAAGGAGACCAATAGCTTGTAAGCTTTCATAGAGACCTGCAATATAGGTTAACTTTTTGACATAACAGATACAATGCATGGTACTTGCAAACTTCCAAGAACCCTTTTTTTAGAAGTATCCAAATGCTTTGTAAATTTTGTGCTAGTAATAAGGTTGTATGTTCTTACCAAGAGAATTAAAATTACTTATCGGCCACTCCTACTTACTCAAAGCGGTAACTTAGGCTACGTCATCAAGGAGAGCACAGTAAGAGAGAATATACTGAGAGCTGATGCTAATACTTTCATATCCATACTGTGTGTTTTTTGGAAGGGAGAGAGAGTAATGTGAAGTCTTCTCTGGTGCTATTGACTGAACGTACTTTAGCAGTTACAGTATGTGAGATGCACTGCTAGAACACCTTTTTTCAGTTTTAGTTTCAACCAAAACAAATCTTTGTGTTATCCAAAACTGCTTTGTGATGCAAACTGAAGTATGGTAAGTGCGGATGATAAAGTTTCACTTCAGATTGGTAATCCTTATCTAAGTTAAAAAGCTAATATGGTATAACTTCAGTTCTCCAAGAAGTCCTGCTGAACTAAACAGGAGTGCCTGAGGAAAAGGTGATATTTGGTTGTGTGGATGCAAAAATTGGATCAATAATGAATTTTCTAGTTAGGTAATGAGCATCTCAAACCTTTACCTATTTTAGTTCGGGCTTTTTTTTTTTTTTTTCAATGAGCATGTCCTGTGAGGACTCACTGCCAAATTAAGGTATTTGAAAAAATATTTTAAAATCTCATCCTTCTCCCATCTGTTCTCCCTGATACGATGTTGCAACTCAAAATCATGTAAATATTACCATATCTTCAGTGCTAGAAGATATTTGTGTTCAAACACAGATATATCAATTTTTAAATCTTTGTTGGCTAGTATCCAACTATGAAAGAACTCAGAAGTGAAGTCTGCAAACTGGTGATGAAGACTAAGCCCAAAGTACATGAGTTAGCACATAATCAAGCAATAGGGTCTGGTAGAGATATGGCAAGTATGGAAGTAATCCTTCTTTGGAAGCGACAGTTATGCTAGTGCTTCTAGAAGAACATGATATCTCTTCAAGCAGGGTAGGATTGCTTCTGTAATGAAATGGGCTTTTATTAGTCACTAATTACCTAAATGCATAACTGTTCAAATACTTCTATAGAAAAGTATGAGTGGCCTTTACAGTCAACAGACTTTGTTTTCATTGTTGAATAACACACTGTAACCTTTTTGAAAGTCTAAAGGTTGTGCCCTTTGGAAAGATAAAATGCTGATTAGAACATATATTGCAGGTTATGAAAATATTGGTCTGACATCTTAAAAAGTTTTAGATTCCAAATATTCTGTCTACTTCTAAATTCAACAGAAGGTAATTGAAGCTTGTGCTGAAACTGGATATTTTTGTTCAGTTTTCATGCTGGAGCATTGATACTGGGTAAACCAGACTAACAAAATGTTAATTTGTTTTTGGGTTTGAGTCTTCTCTGAGGCAAATGCTGCTCCTGTTGTCTGCCTTCTTTTTAAGTATGATTTCAACATTCTTGACATCAGTAGAGTTCCCTTTCCAAAATTTTTTATGGGATTCCAGCAAAGTTGGTATGCACCATAAACATTTTCTGTTAAAATTTTAAAGTAATTCTAAAGCAAGGAAATTAAGTGAATGAAATAGAGAACGTCAGTATTTGCTTTGGAAGAAAGACAATGGATATTATCTGTAATTCAAAAAATACAAGCACTATGTTGAAATATTTCAGTCCAGGTTTGAAGACTTACACGAGTAAAACAACTCCATTAAATATCTTTGTGGTGCATTAAAATTTTGTATGTATTTTTATATTTATATTTTGTATTTGTATAAAGCATGCGTTTTAATTTTTACCTGAATGCGAATAGTAGTTTGACTTTATTTAAGCACATAGATGAATAGGCAAGTTCAAACTATGTTGTCCTTGGCATGTAAGTTTGTCAGTTTCCTTAGGCTGATTTTGTAGTCAGGAGAGAGAAATGACCTCATCCCTGGCACAATTTGAAGGACTGAAGTCCTGCTGCAGTCCTGAATTATGCCTTGTAGGAGTCATCCTGGTGATTGATAATGGGACTCTTTGTAAAGTGTCATATAAAAAAGTGTCGTATGTCATAGAAACCTGTGAGCAGAAAATACATGATGAGACTACTACCAACATGTTTGGTGTGCTAGAGCAAAGGTGATATACATTGAAATATTTTATACTTACCTACACTTTTCTAATATTACTGATACGTTTTTAATAAATGTGGAGAAAATGTTTTTACCACGGATATTACAAGTAAGCATATAAATGTTCTGCCTCTTTAGATAGACGTTTCTTTTTAATCTCAATGGGCTTATCAAGCAATGTCCAATACAGACTTCTTTCCAATGAGCATTGTTTTGTCTGGACTGACCAAAAACATCAGTTACTTCTCCACTAACTTTGGAGTCTATTATTTTAGAATGGAAAATATTGCACATACTTGCAACCACTACCAGCATAATCTAATTCTTTCATCCCTCCCTATCTTTTTTTTTTTTTTTTTTCAGTTCATAGCAGCCAATGACAAGCTATGGTTTTGGCTGGAAGTTAACTCAGTAGTAGATTTCTTCACGGTCCCTCCAGTGTTTGTGTCAGTATATTTAAACAGAAGTTGGCTTGGTAAGTAAAATAGTTTTTCCTTTTAATAGCTGTTATAAAAATACTTCAACTTTGCATGCTTTGTTGGAGAATTTCTTCATCTTGTGGCATCGCATAGCCAGAAGAATGTTACCAAAGTTGTTTTTGCAGTGAATTTGCCATTTCAGCAGGCAGGTGGGTTATGTCAGAAAAAGCAGTTACTAAGTCTATTTTGTTCTTGATTCATTAATATAATCTCCTACTGTAAGTGGTGGTGAACTCCAGCTTGGAAGTACTGTGTAACATGAGGCCGTTTATTTAAAAACTATTAATTTTGATATAATTGTCAGCTTACAACCTGAACGAGTGATCCACACCATTCATTTACTGAGCTGGATTGCTATGAATCATTGTCAACAATGAAATCAACATTTTTTTTTTCAAGTTTTGAGCCATTATAGCTAAATTTTAAGTCCACTGAAACAACAAATTTGGAAGATTTATTTAGTCACTTGTACATATTTTATATTGTCTCAAGTAAAATGAAAGTCAAAATTTGGGAGATTTATTCAGGGAAAACTTCCTCAAAATGGCATACTTTGTGGGTACCATGTCTTTTGACAACATGAAACTTCCCAATTTGACAATCCGTTTCTCCAGAAATACAGGCACTCATTGTCCCTGAAAACTGAAAAGAGTGGTGATCTTAAATGTTTGACATGGAAAGGAAAATATAACAGAGGATCATTTCTAGTATTATATTTTCAACTTGATACAGAAGTGCAAAGATGCAAAAATTATTGGTGAATTACTGTTGTATGAAAAGAGATTAATAAATGTATAACTATGTTAGAATTCATACTATACACATCAGTGGTTATTAATATTCCAAAGAAAAAAAGCAGTAAAACAGCCAGAAAAGATCACTACAGATCCTCATATGATTACTGTCTTCTTCGCATACTTCTGTCGTGCATGTGAAATGAAGTAATGCTTTTTGAAAGAGAGAATGTCATACAATTCTATATTATGATAGGAAATCAAATTAAAAAAAAAGAAGGTACGTAAATAAAAACCAAGCTTATGCTTAAATGGAAATTGCCGATTTTACTAGCTATAACTCAATCTCAGATTCTTTGCATTATGTGAATTAAAGGGACGTATTTTCACGCTTGAATTCAACATATCAGAGTTTCCCAGAACTTTGAGATTGAAATCATTGGAGGTGAAGGCTATCTGAGAGCAAAAACTAGAATCACAGGATCCATAGAAAAGGAACGTGAAATGAAAAAATAGCAAAACTGCAAAATTAGGATAATGAGGCATAGAGGTAAATATTTGAGATGAATACCCATTGTGAAAGTGACTACATAATTGACTGGCTTATGGTGACACAGCAATCTAACTAGCAGTACCCACAGGAATAATGCGAGAGTTTTCCCGTTTAGCAGTTTTTGCTGGATAGGTTTTACAAGATTTATGTTGGTTTTTAGGAAGAGTTAAGCATTGTGTTTATAGTTATTCACAGCGCTGAGAGGATTTCCATCACTCTTAATTACACTAGTGTCACTTTTTCTTGATTTCTTGTTTATAGTCCCACTTTACCTGGTTTCTCACAGAATCCTCCTGAGACATTTATCACCTGCTGAGGCATGGATTATTTTTTTTTTTTATGTAGTCATCTTAGGAATGATTTATTTACAATGTTTGAGCTTTGCTCCTGCTTCCACTGTGTTTATTCCCATGGGGTTTTCACTTTAAGGAAAATCATCCTTAGTGAAATAATTCACTAATTCAAAAATGTGAATTATTGCAGTCTCTGACATAGCTCTAATTTAGATCAGCAAATTATTATTTTGAGATGCTGTGATGAAACATTTTAAGCAAATACACTGAAGTGTATTAATGAAAATGGTCTGTTCCTTTACACCTTTTAAAGAAAAGGCAAAATTTACTCTCCCTGTGGAGCTTAAATACTTTTGGACGTACTTGTAGGTAATACAGTGGCAGGACTGGGAGCATGAGTGGAGGGGAAAGGAGGGTGTTTGGACCATATTATTTACAGTTTCAGGTTAGATGCCTAGTTTTCCTTTTCCTTTTATATGTTTTTTGTAATTGAGTGATACATCTTTGTGCAGAGGGTGATTCAGAACACAAATTCTGGTTTCTGTGCCAGGTGTCCCTGTGGAAATAGGAATAACAGGGAGGTTAGCCTAACGTGACAAATAAATAGGGAGTGCTTAATGTTAGGCAATGTGAAAATCACTTAACAGGTTCGGAATGCCGTGTATCCCAATAATTCTTTGCATGTTTTAGGAATGTCTTACTGATTAAGCAGGATTCCTTTATATGCCTTAAATTTCAAGATCGTTTAGGAGCCTAAATACAATACATTGTCTGGATTGTATTGTGCATCTGGGTGTTTCCAGTTAATTTAATTATTGATTCATGTCAGTCAGCTGTGATGAGTTTGTCTAAGTACTAGACAGAATAAAAGTCAGCAGAATGTGGCTCCCTGAATTCCTGATTTCACAAGAACTGTCCTGGTTTAGCTAACTGGCAATAAAGTAAATACAAATGCACAGTTTAAACAGTATTTAAAAAACCCAAACCATCCTAAATCAAAAATAAACTTTGCCTTCAGAACTCTAAATGCTCATAGACAGATGTGAAGTATAGCAGAGGAGATGTGGTCTGAATGTATCATCTTTTAATGTACTATAGTGGAAAGCCAGTGGGTTTTTTCCTTTTCTTGTGCTAGTTCAGAAATGTCACCATTCAGGTAACTCGGTATGTGAAGCCTTTTGTAACTGGTAGTATGTGAAGCCTTTCACTTTCCCTGTACTCTTTTGCATTCAGTTGTTTATAAAATGTTTTTTTGTATCTCAAAACGCTGTATATGAATGGAATTTTCCATCAGTATTCGTAGAGGATGTTGTTTCAAATCTAATCTTCCACCTAGCTTCCAATATGCAAACAAAATTCAATATGCAAGATAGATCAGATTACGCTTTTCCATCAAAAGGTTTCTTGGCACGGTAAGGCATTCACTGTCTAATGTATAGGTGAAAGCACAACAGCGCTTTAAACCTGTAAAATACCAGATTTTTAGATTTGATAAATCTTTTAGAAAGGATTTCTAGGGTATCATTTTTGCTAGCATAGGGTAGCATAAGAAAAGGAAGTACCTGAGCAGAATACAGCTGGCACATGGAATGATCTACATATTATTGTAGATTGAAAATTTGGGGGTAGTAGAGAAAGGGAAGAAAATTGTAATGAATCTGTAATTCAGTGGTATACATTGGTTTGACAGTTGGTATAAAAATTTCTTATGCTCTTACTTAGAACTGTACAGATACAAACATCAGTGTGTTTACTGATATTCATTTGCATCTAGATCCCCTTGACATTTTTCCAACACTGTTTTGGAAGTAGTAGCATTTGAGTAGATACTTACACATAAACTAAAGCTATGCTTTATGAAATCATAATTATTTCTTGCACAACACTGTACAAGAAACTTTCTGGTAGTGATGGAAGGACAGTTCTCCACTTCAAGTGCAGGCTTCTGTGGAGTGGAGGGAATCTTCCCAAGGGAAGAATGATAAAAGAAAGGGGGGAATTTCTGGTTCTTGAGATTTTACAGGTAATTTTGACAATTTCAACCAAATGACATCAGTGCATTGCTGAGACTGGATACTGTCTTTACAATCTAAGTGAAGGCAGGCTAAAAAGGTTGTTGGATGAAAACAAAAAAATTGCCATGGGAGAAATAATGCCATGGTAAAACTAATTTTTTTAACACAAAGTCACTGTGATCTGAGCATCATAGCTAAATTTCAGTTTCAGATCTTTGTTTCTTTGGATGGCTTGCAGTCTGCCAAGTTGGAGAGCCCTGCAACAAATGAACATGTTCCAGTTGTATTTAGTAATGATTTACAAACACTCTCCACACCACTTAAAACTGTTATTCTATCTTCTGTGATAGCAAAGGCACTTCAAATAACTGAAATGCCTTTTATCATGTGCTTGTATGCTTCTGAAAAAGGAGGTACTGATTTTATGAGCAGACAGTATTGGAATAAATTGTCTTGACAGGATAGTATTGTTAGAGGAAGATTAAACATGTAAAATATGATCTTGGCTTCACATTTACAAGGACATACGAGTGAGGAACAATCAGCTTTAGAACTACAGTGATTTAAATGAGGCCTAAGATACGGCTTTGGTAGTGTCCCATGTTATTGAATCAAAGAAATTAAAGATAGAAAAGATCTATTAAACAATCCATTTCCTTTTCCTGACAATGCGCTTGCAGTGCTTCATCTATTCTACTGTACAAAGTTTCAAGTGATAGAAACTGTTTGATTCCTAATACAGTCTCTTAATAGAAAGGTTTTTTCATCCTCCTCCTTCTCTGGCATCCCCTTTAGTCTAGGCTCCTGCTCAATCCATGCTATTTTTTCAGAAAAGAATTCAAGATTTACAGTGGGGGAAAGAAGACAAACAACAGATGCAGATGTAGACACATGCACAGCAGCGAAAACAAACCTCTCTGTATGGTGTTTCGCATAGTAATGGAAAAGAGTGGATCCTTTTTTCTATTCCTTGCTTAAATTCCCTCCAGGTCCCTTTACAGACATCTCAAGTAGTTTTGGGTGGGGCTTGTGGTCTCAGTATCAATTCTTGGTCTGAGAAGATTGTTTCAAACATCTCTGGTAGGCATTCAGCTGTTTTTGTGAATTGGAGAATGAAATTGGTTTCCCTCTGTGGAAAGAGATATATGGCTTTGGGGAAAAAACATGGTGTGAATGCCTTCTGGCCATCCAGTAGATGTGCTTCAAGAAGTTTCAGTTAAAAATCTGTGACATGGAAACAACATTTGTTTCAATACCCTGTAAACTTTTTTGATGTAACCTCTACAGAAAAGCTTAGCCTGAAACCATATTTGAATCTTCAGAATCTTCAGAATACTTTATTCCTTTTGGAAAGTGTATATATTTTAATGGAACTTAGTTACACTGACACAAAGAAGTGCTCTGTAACTAAATTGTAAGGATACCGTTCTAAGAGGGGAATTATGACGTCCAAAACTTTATAATTATTTACTGTCTTTTGATGCATCCACAGGTCTCAAAACTATCCCTTTCTTAGCACGTTAAATTTGCAATAATTTGCAATGATTTTGTTGGTTGTCTTGTGCATTTCTGCCATCTACTGGCGAAAACTTTGAATACACATCCAAAGTCTACAATATTTTTTACAAAGCTAGTGTATTTTATCCAGCTTTAAAGCATTTTGTGTCATTTTACTTTTATTATAAGCTATTTTATATAAAATAGAAGCTAAATTCTGTAAAATTTCCAAGGAGAATTGTATTTTATGTGTATGTGCATATGCAGTACTTTTCTTTGCAGTAACTTTTCTTTATACGCTTCAAATGCCTTCAAACAGGTATCAGAATGAATTTAATGAAAATAGTTCTGAATGCTCAATCTGCTTGGTGATTTGTCAATAATATGTCATTGAATGGACTGTATCACATTTGTATTATATTGAAGACAACAATGTTTTGCTTTCTTCAAGATACCTTAATCAGTTCAGTTTTCACAGAGCGTGTACGTTTTGACAGGGTACCAGTTAACGTGATACTTCACAACAGGCTTTTGAGTTGGTACAATATTAATAGCAAAAGGTAATCTTGTGACAAATATGTATTTGTCATAACATCCACAACCACTTCTTATGAATATTGTTGCACACAAGTATGAAAATATGCTTCTGTTTCTCTCTCCTCCACTGATGAGAAGTCAAACAAGTTATCCAAAAGGCACTGGAGCAGAGGAGAAACACAAGACAGTACTAGTCTCAAGTGTCGTCAGTTCCTGTCATCTAGCTGACATTCATAGAAATGGAGTGCTTGCTTCCCTACAACTCTGAATTCCAAGTAAACTGGATAAGTTAAGTTGTCTTCTGTTCCCAGTTTATCACTGTGAGTGGTACTTAATGCTGCATAGAAAATTGACCCTAAATTCATGCTGGTTTCTATTTGAATGGGATTGGGAAGGGGCCGTATGTAGAGGAGTACCTTGATTTTTCCTGTGTGAAAGAGTGGCAGGCTTAGCCCAAAAGCAGTCGTACTCTCTGAATGTTGAGGAGCTATTGCAAGTTAATATCATAGCTACTATCAGCTATATTGCTTTAAATAAAAGCACTTCCTAGTTTATCTGGCTGGCTGCTAGACTACTTCAACCTGTTGCATCTTTTCTCATCCTGTCCCCTTCTGAGGGGAAAAACTTGATTGAGCAAGAATGCATCTTTAGTGGAAAAAAAATCCAGTCTTAAGTTTATAGTTACCCATAAACAAATGCATATAGTTTGTTGCCATCCTGCTTTACACGTGATCCCAGGCCCTGCTTGTCACTACCTTGTTCTCTTCATTATCAAGCATTACATCCTTTAGTATCATTGGTTGATTTTATTAGTGTGGATATTACTTTTCCTCCAGAATATTAATAGAAGTATCAAATAACTTAAGGTCAAGAACACATCCCTGACAAGACTCCCAGCAAGACATGCCAGATTAATTTCAAGACTTAATGGTTCTTGGTGCATTTAATGAGTGCCATGATAATGCTGAGTAAATTACATCAGTATTTATAGCTTTACCACTCTTCCATGACATTTAATGGACAAGCTAATGGGATAGGATGTTGTTCTAAAACATATACATAAATATAATTCTTTATCTTGGCCACTTAATTACTTTGTAGTAGACTTCTTTGTTTTGTCTAAGATAGCTTAATAGGCCTATGGTTACTTCTTTTAAACTTACGGAAATTACATTAACTTTCTTAAATATTTCTGGAACATCTAGAACCTATTTGTGTCAGACTCACTGAAAACCAGCATTAAGTAGTTCACAGAGTGAGTTTTAAAAACTTTTGGATGCGAGGTTACGCAGACATGATGACTTAAAAATGTCTGGTTTACTGGATGTGTTTATTAGCATTCTCCTTAGTCATGTTAGGAAGGCAAGTATGCCATCATTACATGATTGGCTTTTTGTCAGTTACAAAATAAAATATATATGGGACACTTCTGCCTTTTCTCCATTATTACAGAAATGTCCACCATGCTGCTAGTAATAGAGTGCTACAATTAAAATGTCTTTTATTTGACATTCAGTAATGGATGGTTAACCATGGATGGTTAACACAGCTCATAAACATTTTCTTCTTTTTGAAATTTGATATTTTTAAATACAATAGATATATTACTATTTTGGATTTCTGTTTCCTTGATTTTTTTTTCATGAACAGTAAATGTAACCATTATTTTCAATTAAACAGCCAAAATTTGAATTCCATAACCACTTTTTCCTTATCTGCCAAGATAAAGTCGCATAGACAACCCTCACTTCGATGAAACACTGTTAGTATTCTTTTGGGGTTATAATATTTAGAACTTCTAAAGGTATATTAATATTCTTCAGCATATGTTTTTCAGATAGACATTTCCATGGTGTAAACCAAACTTTTTTTTTCCATATGTATCGTACAAAAGGAATATAAGCAGCTAGGCTTTACATTGTCTGATATACCTAATTTGTTTATTGTCATCATCAGTTAATGTTCTATTTCATGTTTTTTCTGGACATCGATACATAAACATTCACGATCATAGTCTGCGAAATTTAGTGATTCAGAAACACAGAATGTCATTTTGGTATAGATGGACTGCTAAATTCAAGTAGTTTATAATAACTGTTTTTAATTTTTCACTTATTTAATTCAGTCATACCGTAATATCAAATATATGAGATTTATGCTGAAAAATAAATCACTGCAATTTCTCTTATTAGCTAAAAATTTTGCATTTTTTTTTTGCCTTGGTATTATGTAGTTTTCTTTTCTTCTCTCCATATCCCTTCTCATCTAATCAAGATATGTTCTCAACATGTGGATATTATGTGAAAAAACACACTACTGTTTTCTTTTTTACCCCTCTTTTTCATATCAGTTTAATTACTTTATGACCGCTGTTGTGTTCTGTAATGGTTTCAGTGGTCTTTCAGACTCGCTGATTAAGTTCCTTCTGCTCAAATGAAGGCTACCCAAACCATACAGTTTTGTGTTTAATAGAATGGGCATAATGTTCTAAAAGAAAATGCTTTCCCTCAAACTGCTTAGTGAGCCCGTAATTTACTTAAGCTGTCTTCTGGCATTTGTACTCCTTTGCATAAGGGCATTTAAAAATGCTACTTGTAGCGTCCGAAAAGATCATTGGATTATCATTAGTCAGATGCTTTCCAAATTTTCCCGAGCCTCCCTACTAGCATATAACTAAACTGCATGCTTTCCTGAATGTTAATGTGAGAGATAAGATTAATTTTATTTGTTTGACTAATTGTTTCTTATCTTTAAAAGTCAGCTTGAAGACCAGTTGAAAATAAGACTTCATGTCTTGGCTTCAAGATAGTGTGTTAACTTGTACAGCAGTTTGTAGGCATTCAGTCTACTCATTATACACTATCCAGTGGTTTTCCCCGATATCTTCTTTCACTGATTTCCTGGTAACTGGTTGTTTTTTTTTTCAATACATTGAATCTGAGTAATAATGTTGCAGAGTGTGATCACTTCTCAACTTTGAATTTTCCATGCTTGTTGCTTACCCTATTTTATACTTTGTAAGTAATAAAATTAATATCTGCATAAACCCCCAAACAGAAATCCTTATACCTAGAACATGAGAGTTTATATTCTGGTAGTTTTAACATGTCTTACGATTTCTTGTGGCCATTTTTGAGCTTTTTCTATTTCTAAGCATCTAACTTTTGTATCACAGCTTAAAGGATCTCTGTTATCTTCTAAGCCCTGGGCTAGATGTACTGAGGTAGCTTTCGTTAATTCAGCAGCAGTTGTCCAGTGTGCTCTGTAGTGCATGAGGCTAGGTTTATGTGGAATTAAGAAAAGATGCATTATAGAGTTTAAGTAATTTAAAAAAAAAATCAACCAATCCAAGTTAGCCATGTTCCTCCTGACATTTTTTGCAAGACTGAATTAGTCATAAGCAAATCCTGTTGAGACTGGAATTAATAGAAATTGATGCAAAGATAGTTGGGATCTCACTAGAAAGATTAGAAGTTAGGAATTCTACATGAGACTTCAGAAAGTTCATATAGTGGCTGTTCTTACTGCATATCAGAGAGTTCTGAATGAACTTATGTACTCAACTGAGAGTGGAGGTTTATATAAACCAGATCATTCCTATCCTTTCAATAATCTTTTGGCAATTCCTTCACTTGACTTTATATATATGAATCTAAAAAAAGTCAACAGGATTTGATTAAGATTTTCACTTTTATAATTCCAAACTCAAAAGGGGAAACTTCATTAATGCATTTATTTAGATGCACTGCTTGACCATCCCCTGATAGGCCAAAAACCCATTGGGATTAGGTAATATTACTTCTTGCACTTCTACGCTTCAGATATCAATACGAGCAAAATTCTGAACTTCCTGCTTATGTGGCCTTTCATAAGTAACAGTTGGATGGATAATAGTTTGTAACAATGATAGATTCCTCCTCAATCTATTCCTTGATCCACTAGTCAATTTTTGCAATTGCAGTAATTTTGCCATACAAAGCAGGTGACATCTAAAGAAGAAAAATCTGGGATATAGAGATAAGTGTTCTTCCAGCCTAAAGTATTTAAGGCTTTTTCTGAGGTTTTGGACTGCAGGATATTTATACCATCTGGTGGAGTTTCATACACTATTGACTTAAGTCAATAAAACATTTTTTGCCACTTGTTTCCTATCAATTTTGTAGAATGCCTAAGGTTCTCTAGTACTTTTGTATTTATAGCATCTATGCTTACGTTATACAGGGCTTATTCTTGATTCACTGCTGACCCCCAGACCTTTAGCATTCATTAACCTTGTTATCACCTTCAGCAGTGTTTAGTATCATACTATCTCAAATCCTAAGTAATAAAATAAAAATAGAAACACAGCTGAGAAAACCCAGTCCATGAATGGAAGGACATATCTCTGCATCACAAAAGTGTCTTTGAAGTTATTGACTGCTACATAACTACATGCACTGCAGTGATGTACCTGATGGATTGCCAGAAAGTCTTCTCCAATAAAGCTAATGATGCTCTGAGGGCAGGATTTGCTTGCTCTTTATTGAGTGCATGATTTTGGATCTTTCTGCTGCTTTTTACAGTTTCTTCTGTTCAGGGAACTTTTTAATACAGAGCAGCGTTAAATAAGCTGCTACTAAACTTTGGAGAGCAATTTTTTCATTCAGGCATTTAGTTTTTAATTCTTTTTGTAGAAAGTCAGCATGCTGTGTTTGTAAATTTTATATAGGCTTATGTTAGTTAGAAAACATTTTGCTCTAAATCTATCTACTGATCTTACTTCCCTGATTTGATATATATAAAGGGATATGAAGCCAAAGCATTAGAATTTTCTTGGTATTTTAGGTTCCAACTATCTAAGCTTATCTTGTCTTGAAAATTGCGCAGGCAATTTTATAATTAGGCTTTTTTTATGAAATCTCCCTAGTTGCCACTTCAGGTCAAAAGCTTAAATATTGGAAGAGCAGCCTATTTGACTTTATCAGTTCTTTCGTTTCTTGCTAGTAAAAATATAGCAGGTGGCAGATAAAGATCAAAAATAGAATAAAGCATCTTTTAAATTAAAAATAGTATTTAAACTTAGAAAAATTTGTTTTTCCATATAAGTAAAACTTCTAATATATAACCTTTTCTTTCTCTAAAGCCATTTTCTTGTTTCAGCTAGAAGTGATTTATACGAGGAAATTGTTTTGCCTTCTTTTTAAATCGGCTTCTATAAAGTAAGGCAGATGGAAGTGTGCTGTACAGGGGCAGGTGTAGTATACAGCATTTTGTTCAGCATTATCCTGTAAGGAGTGCTCTTTTTATTAAAAATAATAATATTGTAGAATCACTGTGGAACTATAGCTGAAAAGAATTGGCCATTTAATATCTTCAGTGTCAAGTTGAATTTCAAGAGGTTTTGTGTTCATGTCAGGATATCTGGAGGTGATAATCTGTGTAATCAAAAGGGAAGTGTTGTAGTCCTTCATAAGCAAAGATGACTGAGAGCAAAATGGTCTAGTCTACTGCTTTATGAGATTTCTGAGATACTCAAAACTCTCCAGTGGTTAGTTCTCCATTCTCACCTAGTTAATCTGCTGCTCAATATAAATTATCTGTCATCTTTATTGTCTTCCTAATTGATGGTTATGTTTTTATTTGATCAACCTCTTACTGTGTGGAACATTTTCCTTCTGAACTGTACAAGTTTTTGTGTACAGGTGTGCTCATGCTGCGCTACAGAGATACATTGATTCCTTCCCGATCACTGTGCATCCAGCAGTTAATGCCGGTCTCATTCATCCACACTGCAGCCCCTTGGTTCTTCCAGGCTATAATGCTTCTTCAGCGTTGTGACAGAAGAAGAAATAATCCCAGTGGGATAAATATAAAATCCTAATATGATTCAAATGCCATTCACAACCTTTGTATGCATTCTTTTTTCAAAATCCAACATTTGCAACCCTCTCCTCTACAACATCCGACTTTGTAGAATCGTTTAGGTTGGGAAAGACCTTTAAGATCATAGAGTCCAACCGTTAAACTAACACTGCCAAGTCAACCACTAAGCCATGTACCTCAGCATCTACACATCTTTTAAATACCTCCAGGGATGGTGAGTCAACCACTTCCCTGGGCTGCCTGTTCCAATGCTTGATAACCCTTTCAGTGAAGAAATTTTTCTGAATAACCAATCTAAACCTTCCTTGGGGCAACTTGAGGCCATTTCCTCTTTCTTACCAATGTTCTGTTATGTAAAGGCTGCTGTAGGTAATAGATATGATATTATTTAGAGGTTCACTTCTTAGGTGAAACTCCCTAAGAATTTGCTTCTTAGTAGGCAGAACACACACAGATGTTCTGTCTGACTTGAATTTTAAGAGAGGAGTTTAAAATGCTACTCCCCTTACTGGATTTATTCTTGATTCAGCCTTAGTGCTGAATGGACGCTTGCAGCTCTCAGATTTTGTATTTAAACATGATACAATACTGAATAGGTGAAGGCTGCTTTTTAGTACTGGCATGGGGTGAAATAAGGGATACTGATTAGGTGGTGTATGGACCTACAGGACAGCTACTTTTCCAAAAAGCAGTTAAAACACCATAATCTTTGATTTCTGTGAAATTTTATGCCTAAATTCTTAATCTGACAACTGGTATGAAATATTGTTTGTTGTTATTACAGCATAAATTTTAAACCACGTGCAAGGAATCGTTCTCTACACAGAGTAAAAGGGCATCACTTCTCTTTGACAGGCATAAGTAGTTTATGCAGTTTGGCACCCATCTGGTGAAAAAACTGTTTTGTTTGTTTTTTTTTAATTTTAATTGCACTTGGATCATAATCACATATAGATTTTTGTGGTGTATCATTTTCATAACTCATTTTTCATAATTAATGTATCTCTATGTATTGCTCATATCTATTCTTTAAATATTTTCTTTGTGCAATTCAAAGACTAAAGAAGGTTCAATGGCTAGGATGTGTTTTAGCATACCAGTTGATTAGAAATGAAATATTTGACCCCTTTTCAAATCTTCTTTCATAGTATGCTCATTGGTTTTTTGGCATTTATGGCCCATGCCTTGTGACTCATAGGAGCAAAGACAGGCAGAATTGCAAGTCTTTTTTTAAACCAACGTCCTGCAGCATGAGTCAGGCTTTAGATTTGGCCTTTGTCCTTCCTTTGCTTTTGTTCTTATCATTTGTCCTACCCCACGGTTACAGCCTCTCAGAATAGCATATTCCTGATTTTAGTGCAATTCGTTCCTGCTGAATGCCAGGGAAAATTATACAAGGTGCTAACTTGTCATTCCTCAGGAAGTGAAACTATTTTATATTGACTTGTAATGGGCACTTTAAAAAACAAACCCTAAGTTTCCAAACTTCAGTGCCACCTCTCTGCCAGGTTAGCTTGCTGAGATGTAACCTCTTATTTCGAGGGTCATCTTGATTTTAGTAGCATCATCAGTGAAGTCTTCAATTTGTTGTCCAAAAATCAAAGAATTAAAAAAAGGAATATGCTTTTTGAATATGGACTTAGACTTCAGTATCCACTGTATGGTAGGATAATAATTCCGTTATAAAATATGATGCATACAAGATAATGCACTCTGATTTTATGTAAAGATCTGCTATTCATTCACTACTGGATATTTCTCTGCGTGTCTTATGGAACATGACATAGTCATTGCCTGAAGTGGTATAAAGCAGCAAAGTTAATGTTTACATAGATAGTGACTCTATTTTTGTTTCTGCTAATGCGAAGCTTTCTGAAAATGATTTAATATCTTAAGACTTTGAGACTGGGAGATAAAAAAATACATAATGCAACTACATGCATTTCTTCAGGAACCCAAGTTTGGATTGTAAATTTACCTTCTGGATCATTTAGTGAGATTAATGAGCAGTAAGTGCTTGGCAGAATGGACATTAGATTGTTCTGGTTTTGTCATAACCCATAGACAATGCTACAAAGCTGTACCAAAAAGTAGCTGTTGCCAGCCTGTGTAGTTTTTATATTCAGACACACCAGGTTATTTTTTTTTTCTAAGAATAATATTTTTACATTTTTTGAAATAGGACCAATAAAAATTTTAAGGGCCATTTTGTGTAGAACAATAGCTTTTACACTGTAGTTTCAGAAGTTGCAACCTGAAAAGAGAGGTAAGATAACACATGGAACATTCTGTGTTGCCTTACTGTAAAATAAATTTAAAAGTAATTTTCAAGGAGAGAATGGCCACTGGATATAACAAAGTTGTTTTTTCTCTACAGCAGTTTTCTCCTTGTATGTTTCCTTGTGTTTCATGTTTTTTCTAGATTGTACTTTTGGGCACAACTGTAAGCAGATAGTATCCTACAAAAGCACAGCAAATCAGTCGTCCCTGTCTAACTTGTGCCTTAGAGGACAATAATTTCATACCCACTTCTACCAAATACATTGGTTGTCTATGCCAAAGAGCTGCCCTTCCCTTGCCCTCCTTTCAGGATGGTATAGCAAGCACCTAGTTCCTGCATAGCCAAAGGTAAAGCGGAGCTCAGCTGCTGAGAAGTCTTGCTTTCTTCTCCTTCATATTTGAGATTAATGTTTTCACATTTGGATGGACTTCGAAAACAAGTTGTCATTTAATGGTAGCAATGCCTCCATAGGTATATCAATCCATTTTTATGCAAATTCAGGAAGAGTCATGGAGTGATATGCTCCAAGGATATGCTTCTGTTGAAAAGAAGGAAAACTTCAGTCGTAACATACTTTAAATAGCTTTGGTTCATTGAAGGTACGATAGGTTTTAACAAGTCACCCTAGAGCCTTTAGAACAGAATGAATGTTGATTAGTTTGGAGTAAATACTTTGGCACAGGCTGCACGCATCTCCAGTATTTCTGATAACACAGAGTTTTAGGACTTTTAAGGACTGTCAACTGTGTCCTTCACAGGGGTAGGAAGAAGTGCAGAAACACTGGAAATGGTGCTATTTTCCCAGTGGCATCATCTTCATCTGCTTAACTGGTCGTTAGGCTTTTACTGAGATGCTCATCTGTGCTAGATGGTAGGATATCTAAAAGGTAGGGTTTTTGACAATTGAAAAAAAATAATTTATCTTACAGAGAACAATGTTCTGTAATCTAATTGTACATCTAGTATCAAAAATTTGGCCAAGTAATAGGTAGAAAATATAGATGGTAGAGAACTGTACTCTCACTGAAAACAATAAGCTGTCTTGCACAATCAGATTGTAGAACAAAATGCTAAAAAACATTCCACTGGAAAGCAGAAACTTTTGCCCAGGAAAGTAATACAAACATCTTTGTGTGACTGTGATGCTAAATAGTGCTCCTCAGCACAATATGTCATCATCCTGCTGCTGCTGAAATTTAGATTCATATTTTTAACTTGTGCAACAGGTTTGTTTCAGATTAATCTCCAGTTTTTGTCACTTAATTCATGTTTTCAGATTTTGATGTATGCAACAGATTTAGCAGTGCACTGACAGAAGAAGGGAGAAAATTGATAAAAATCTGACTATGCCAGGGAGCTGAGAGAGTTAAAGGATAACTGTCAAATTATGAGAACCAAAATATAGGTTATGTAAACTAAATAGTGTGGCTCTTGCTATTTATTACTTGGGTAATATTTTCCTTTAGAGATGTTCCAGGCTTACAAGGTAAATGGATTCTACACCCAAACATTTGCTATACTAAGTACAAAGTACACTAATGATAGGTTTAAAATTGGATAATAACAAGATTATAATACTATTCAAGACGAAATACAAAAAGAAAGAAAAATAGTACGCCTTATATGGTAAAAAGTAAGTAGGACATTATTTTCAATTGAGCTGTATGAGATTTTATTAGTACACAGATAAGTACTACTGTGTTTAAATCATTCCAGTTGAGAGTAATGATTCAAATGCTCACAGATATATATATGTCTGCATGCGTATGTATAGAATCAAGAACTATTCCCACTAGACTCAGTGCAATTTTACTATTGTGACCAGTGGGAACATGACCAGGTTGTAAGAACATAGTGTAAAGGTTACAATATAAAGGACTCAGCAGTGATTTGCCTCTGATTCACTCAATGCATATTACCTGAAATTTGAAATTTGTGTGTACTGTTCTCCCCATTTCCATATTTGGCATTGTCACACATTAATAACATTTCCAAAACGCTTTGAGATCCTGTACATTTCCTATAAGCACATGGTGTAGTCTATTTTTATGTCTGCTTTGCATTGTACTCCAGATGGCATTGATATATTTTTGGCATATACATCTTTGTGGCTCCTCTGGGGGCAAAAAATAGGAATAATAAGCATATTCCTCGAAATAAAGATAGCTTTTCAAGATGAAGCTTGTATGTTATGCTCAAAGCAAGAAACTTGACTAAGAAAGATTATCATATATCGTGGAAGATAGTATCACACATTTACATTTTATTTTAAAGATTTTTTTCTAATTGAATGACATGTTGGCTGACTGAATAAAATCCAGTTTTGTGCATATTCACAGAGCAAGTCTACTTGAGGGAACTAATGTGCTCTATTCTTTGTGCTCTTGCTTGACGTCTAAATTGTTTGGTTTTTTCCTCAGTAATATAGCTGTCATTAACTGGGATTAGATGCAGGGTTGTTGTGTGTGGGTTGTTGGGTTGTTTTTTTTCATTTCATCTGGGATAAATCCTGTAAGAGTTGGCTGATTATGCGACCTCTGCCTTCTGCATACTGGCTTTAATTGGAAGACAGATATGTTAAGTTGCCAAAGAAAATAATACACAGTAAACAATTCCCTTTATGTACATGAACTACAACTATATTCTTTATGAGAGTACCTGTTCATTCCAAGTGAACAGCATCACATTTGTGGGTTTTGGATCGATGGGTGTGGTTCTTTGGTGTATCTGAAAGAAGCTTATGTGGTAATATCCGGATAGAAGATGGCTTTTAAGCTCTAATACATCATGGATCAGAGGAGCATCTGTGCTGCCTGCCTGCTTCTCTGATTTGTTTTGTCCATCCAGTTTGTGATACTCTTGGTCTGTTTTGTGAAGCTGAGTTTTGTATTTGAATTAATTCTGTTTGTGTCATGCTAACAGAAATTATATATACTAGATTATACTGAATTATCTTTTGGTAACAACATGTAAAGGTGAACTTTGCATTATCCTGTGTCTGGTTAAATAAATCTGCTTCCAAAGAAAAGTTCTGTTAAAGAAAGAATGCTGAGCTGTCTCTCCGTGATGATACTGAATTAGCAAAAAGAACGGTAAATAGCTTCGCTATTAGTGGATGCTGTGACTGAAGACTGGACCACGATACCTATGTGCAGTGCTCCTGAAGCTGAAGATACATAGTCATGATTCCCAGCAAGATTTTAGTCTACCACAACCCTTCTGGGGGCACACGTACAGAAACTTATAAAAGTACTAGAAGGCGTAAGAAATCTCTTGGAGAATTGTTCCAAAATGGATATCGTGTCAAAGCTGGACATAATAGCCCTGAAAAGGAAGAACAACATACTTTTCGAAACTCCTTGGTGTCTTGTTATAGGGTCGGCTCATACTGGGGTAAGGTCCAACTCTAAATTTTTTGTTCAGAACTGTGGTTTGTCATTCTGTCTCTGGTGCTAGTGTTACTCATTTCTAAAAAGATTTTATATTTACTTTTTCAACTTCAAAATAATGCTACAAAATTTCAGTTGCTTTATAGGAAATATTCCTTCCAAAGTCACATGCTGTAATGTGCCCATATCTCCAATACCTCATCAAAGGGGTTCAGTATTCACCTAGAACCAAGTAATCCAGTCTTTATTTAAGGATGGTAGGTAATAATCTGCAATGGTGGAGTTATTAAAAAATTATTTTTTTAAAACTGCTGTTGTTATTTTAACAGGTGTAAAAGTAAGTTAAAGAAATGTGCAGCAGAGAGATTTATTGGCGTGTCTTTGGTATAGCATTGTTTGAAAGGAATTAGTACACAAGCTATGTAGATTCTGAACTTGATGCAGTTTTGCTGTCCTAGTTTGTACAGTATTGACTTTTTTCATGCTGTGGGCTGTTTTCCCTGCTTGTATGCTTGCATAACAGAGGCAGGAAGCATATAAAAATATTTTGGCCATGTTGCTTCCAAGGAATAGCAGATTCTTTTCCTCCATGCTATTTCTTCTTGTCTTGTTCTTTGAGCTTTCATTTTCAAACCTATCTACAGGGAGTGGAATCTCAGGTTGCTCTGTTGTGTTGTGTGAAGGCATTCGGGATAGGATTATTTTGCATCCTAAAAATCACCCCTCTGTTATATGCATTGCAGAAAAGGTTCTTATTTCCTAAATATGAATTCTGTGGTTTTTCGGTCTTCAGTAAACCACATGGTCTTAATCAAATATAGGGTAGAAGTAGCCGTTCATAGGTTTGATGAAGATACTGTTCTGATGAATGGGTGAATAGTTTGTCAGTAGAAATGGTATACAGAATCTCTGTGAATTGAATCCTTATACCAATATTTTGGATATGCTATTGACAGAAAAAGCAACATATGGCAATAAGAAATGGATGATGTATCTTATTGATGAGAAATAATGTAATGCTTGATGATGTTCTGGTAGATTGACCTCTCATGTTGAATGAACAAATATCCCAATTCCTGTTTCTAATTTTATAGACTCTTATTAAAGACAAATAGGTTTAGTTGTCGTAATTTCCTCTTCTTCCTCTTTACAGATTTAAAATTCTAAATTTCCTTTTTTTGGGGTTTATAACCTATGGGTAATCCTGGTTGTTGCTGTATATTAATCGAGTGGAAAGCATCAGTTCAGCCAAGAGATTGCAAAGCTGTCTGACAGGAAAGTACTATATTTCAGAACCTTTAAGACTGTAAAGTCAAATAAAGCTTGAAATAATGTAGTTTGTTTTGCTGTAAACTTTATAAAGAAAATAATTTTCTACTGTAATTGCACTGCTACTGGTGCATAGTTTATTGGTCACATTTCTATCACTATTCTGGTCTAAAGCATCCATTTTACTGGGTCCTTAGTAAAGAGTCAGAAAGCGATAGCTGAAGAGTATTTGCACCTAACCTCCCAGCATATTGTTTCCTGCTGCACAGATCATTGATTTCTGTAATATTTAAAACTGATTTGAGTTTTTTGAGCGCTATTTGGCCTCTCTTAGTGACCCTTTGAAATTGTCCTGAAAGATGTAGACGCATCAATTGTTCATATCTAAATTCAGTGTATAGAATTTGAGGAGGTAGGCATTTGATTACTGAGAGTCAGGAAGGGTTGTTGGGGATGTTTTTTGTTGGTTTTTGTTTTCTTTTCTTTTGGGGTTTTTTTACAGATTCCAGTTTGAACACTCAGAATCTGAAATAAAATTGCACCACATATGTTATCCAGGAAAGTACTTAATAAAAATAATAGAACATATTACACATATTTTACCTTTTCAGTGTGTTTTGAAAATGACCTGTTAGCTATACAGGCAACCCAGGTAGCTAAACAAATATTTTCACAGGAAGAAAATAATCCTGTGGTATACTTGGAGGTTCATTTGAATCATCATACCTACAACTCAAAGAGGCAGAAACTATTGCCTAAAATTCTTTGTTTCGTACTATTCAAGGAATCTGGTTTGATAATCATAAATTTTTTTTTCTGACCTAAAAATCTGAGTCTCTTAGCTTTATCCTGGGCATTGAAGCTAGAAGAAACTCCAGCTCAGAAGCATACTTTAGTCATCCATTTAGAAGCAGAATACTGACAAGCTGAAGAGGCCCTTCATTTTATCTGTATGTTTTTCTGTGATTAGAGAGATTTTCTAGGTAAATTAAATCTTTTGATCTTATTTTTTTGTACAAATTTTAATGCAGAAGATTATATCATCTTCCAGTCACATCCCAAAAGAAAATTGCAATATAAAACCTCTTGCCAAGGAAAAGGTGTGACATGATACAGACAAAACAGCAAGTACTTCCTAAGCATTCCATTCAGCAGTTTGCTCAATTAACTTTAGCAGTCAGGATCCTAGTAAATGTGCAAAATTAGCATAGACTTTACTGTAATACATAAGAAAGTTACCCTATCTCAGCTATGTATTGATTGTATCATTTAAATTTAAAAGTTTTGTCGTTATTTCATATTAAAAGAAATTATTCTTCCTCACATGTATAAAATACATTCCCAAAGATTGCTAAGCAAAGAAAAATGTACACATTTGTCTAAGTAGCTGAGACAGCTTTGGGAAAATGGGACTTTTTCTTCGTGCTCCTATTACGTAATTTTGATTTCTGTTCTTGATGCATAAACAAACATCAAACATTTCTATTCTTGGTGAGTTGGTGGGCCCGAAAGAGATAACATCTTAGTTGTGAGTCAAGTTTGATTTGGAAACAGTGAGAGACCATAGCATGGGACATTGTGTTACCGATTACAGGTGATTAGTTTTCAGAGACAGGCTATTTTTTATAGATGCTTTGTTAATAATTGCTCTTGAATTAGACCCATCAAAATCTTTTCTGTTTAACTTGTTGTAATTTTAATCTTGTGTGAATTCATAGTAAGTTACCTATTGAATAATTTAAACCATTTTTGGTTTGACAACAGTCTCATTGCAACATGTTTATTGCTGTGAGGATTACTGTATCACCGGTTTACGGATGCATGTATGATTGCAAGCACACTTTCGCATGTCATTAATACCAGCACCAGAATGTAGTGCTATGTGGACTTTTCCTCTGGGAATTATTCAGTTGATCCATCATCCGCTTGCAAAGTTCAAGGTGATATAAGTAATCATACATTTAGGGGCAAACTCATTTAATCTGAGTTTTATGCTTATGGTTTATTCTTAGCAGCAGCTTTTTGTAGTCTATTTGAAGAACAAAGCTGAAACTTCTGAACTAGCTGCGGTCTTTCAAAATGCACATAATTTACTAGAAGGTCAAGCAGTCAATGCTATTAAATGTTTTAGAGTACCAAAAAGATTCATTCAAAACCAGCACCTCTTATCTCTTTCTCAGTCAAGCTTTAGAAATAACTATTCAAGAATGGGAAATTCCTCTTTCTCCGTTGTTTCCGTTCAGCTAGCATTACTGGATGTTTCTGATAGACTACGTAAAGTCTTCACATGGTATAATGTAGTGGGGAGATGCGCACACTGGTGCATTGTACTGTCTAATTTGTCCCTACTATGCCAGAGTTGTTTTGGCTGACCGACTCTTTGTGATAAGAGTTATGGGGACTAAACACTGCAGGCATAGTGGGTTTCACTTGCAAACACTGAACTAACTGATGCTTGTACGCTAAGCCCCTCCAGAGCAAGATACTGTGAGAACCTGGAAACAAGGTTACTCAACCCTGCCAGCTGCAGCCCTACCATTGTCTGCTCCTTTTATGTGTTTTCTTCAGATCACTTTTCAGAGTTCTCTTTTACACTCTTCTGGAATACCCATCTCTTCTGAATATTCCTTAATTTCCTACTTTAAACAGGCTTCTTCCCTGCTCCACTATAAGCGTTTCAGCCCTACATGCAAACTGTCTGCCTTTCTCACCATGGTTTATACTAAGAATGCTACTCCCAGTCTCTGCTTTTTTTCCTCCTGAGCCAGCTTCTCTGCGACTCTGGTATCAGTCAATGTCAAATGGATTTTAAAGCCCTCAGTTGGCTAAATTTTCTACTGAAGGGGATTATAAAGCTCAGAAATGAACCAGTAGATTCATTACTAGATCCAGTACCCTAACACTCTGTCCCACTGAGGCAGATTGTACTCCTTGCTCAGCACCTCTTCAGGAACAGTGAGTGTCAGGGCAAACAAAAATGTTTTCCTGCAATATTCATTCTGCTGATGAAATTTATATGAGGTGATGCCTCTACATAGCTGGAAAGAATATTATATTCCAAATAGGTTTTCATAGAAAAGACCTTTAGATGTCCTTTGAAGCAAAACTGAGAATATAATTTTAATGGACGTTGAAAATAGTTGAAATACTTTTTTTTTTTCACAGGCTTCAAAGGTGTATTGTCATGAAGGGTTTTCCCAATCTCTATTTCCTATATATTGATTTACCAGAGGGCGTTTTTGACTAATGTAGAATATATTTTATAATAAATACAAAAATTCAATATTTCTAACATGACTGTTTCTACAAAAGCTAATTAAATATAAACACATTGTCTATAAAATATGAAGAGGTCATTATACAAAATCATGGTAGTTTGTCTGTTAAGTTTTCAGTATCTCGTCTACAGAATCTGCCTTTTCTTAGTGTCTTTTGATAGGGCTTGTGACTTGTTATGTCCTGATACTCTGAACATAGGAAGAAATTCTTATTAAATACCAATTTCTTGTTAGGATGATGGAACTCACAGATTACTTACAAGACAAGACATACGGAAAACATAAAATGACATGTGTATAGGACCCTAATGACAGAACTGTTTGGGTCTCTAAAAGAGTAAAATACTGAAAAGAATTCTTTTGCCATCGTGATAAAGACAACTTATTTTCATTTCATTTTCATTCTTCATACTTGAACCACACAAAGCAGGTAATACACTGAGGTTTCTGAAGACCAACATTTGTTCCTTTCTGTGTAATAATTCGTTTAGCTAGAAAATACAGCTCCGCAAGTAATGTCCTAGACAAGACACAGAGGTTACAAGGTGATTGTAACTTTTTACAATTACCAGCCAGTTCCATTTGTAGTTCAGGTAAACTGTTCAAGGAAACTCTCAACTTATTATTATTTTTTTTTAAATTCTGTTCTCTGAAGGGAATTCTTTAAAAGAGTGTAGGCTGTAGTAAATGCAGAACTTAATCCATAATGATTTTCTTTTTCCACAAAAAATAGATGGAAGCCATAGTCTTTGTGTTCTATCATTTGATGTCTCAGCAACTACAATATATCTTGAAGCACTGTAAGAGTTTGGAGATATTTTATTGCTAACTTTGATGTTTCTCAGGCTTCTTTTTGAAACATTGCAATGGGTAACTTGGCCATCTTATTAGTTTCCGATGCAATGCAAAGCATTTGAAAGGAAGGATTTTTTTTTCCCACTAGCTATTTCTCAAAAAGTTCCTAGAGAGTTGAGTGGGGGAGACGGCTGGATGGAACAGAGCTGAGAAGTTTAGGGTTGCTAGTGAAGGTCCTTTCTGTCTCTGTCCAGCCACATCTCTTTGGATACAAGTAGCAAACTGTGGGAGCTACTGCAAGTGGAGCAGAGGTACGTCTCCAACAGTTTCAGCACTATGATCCAAAATGTTCATCCTCTAATTGCAAATGGATCTGAAATTTAGAATTATTAAACACAATGTTATTGGTTTTCCAGATCTCCAGATTTTCTAGATCTCCAGATCCAATTTTCAAGTTGCAGTGAATCTTCAGAATTCCTCACTGTCAGTAATTAAAAAGAAACTTTATATCCATGTAATACATGGACAGGAGTGATTTTCTACTTTTAGTCTACTTATGAGCCTTAACAAGGCTACTTAATAAGGCTACCTGTGAGCCTTAACAAGAGTAAAAATTTTATTTAACAACTTCCCAAGAAATAAAGCCTTGATTTAAACACATCTCACCACATGCATCTTTGCTCCTGAGGGGCACCTCTCAACTCCACTGAGGTGATGAAGGTTGTGACAATGTTATATGTTTGCCAGGAACAGTCTTACATTAAGTTTCTAGAAATAAAACGTGGTTTCTAGCACTGGAAGTGGGTAAAATAAATGTCAATAAAGAGGAAGTATGACAAGAAGCTGCCCTGGATCTAACTGTAACAGTTGCACTACCATGTTACACAACTTTTATGTAATTCTTGCCTGTACCGTCTAATAAAAATTATCCTCAAAGCCTTATTTTAATTTTATAAGCTGTGCAAATGCATAATACACAATGTACTTTTATTCATATGCCAAAGATCTCCAGCCAAATTATTTACTGTCAGCATAAGTCTCTTAATAATTTAAGCCCTTAATCTTCTATAGTATTTTCTCTTGCACACACTCTGTCTGCGTATGTCTTGCTGGCTTTGCAGTTGTCTGGGAATCGCTATTCACGCGTTATTTCAACACAAAAATGCTATTTCTTTACAAAAATAGTTACTTCTTTAATAGTCAAAGCATAATCTATTCCTATAGTTATAGTCTGATGGAAAGAATCATAGTAGACTTATAATTTTCAGCAGAGAATGTGTTGTTCTCCTGCTTGAGTTTTTGGAAATTAGGGTGGAGATAAGGAGCATTATTACAATGAAAGATTTTACGTCATTAAGGTTTATCAATTTAATCAGGCATATACACCATCTACTTTATCCAGGTTATCAAATCTCTTGCCCATAATCTGTTATTTTTAACTAAGCAATGTGGGAGTTTGGAGGACTGAGGAGTTTCAGATCTGTATGTCTTTGACAGCATTGGAAGAGAAGGACATGTGCACTAGAACTATCAACAGAACCTCAGTGAGGTTTTTTCCCCGTTAGCTTTCAGCCCGTGTGTCTTCTCCCGTGGTTTCCTTCATAAACTAGGGCTTTCTGGGAGGGTACTTTGGCTATTAAGGAAATAAGTTTAAAACAATTTGAAAAAGACCTGGTAAGAATATTGGAACCATTAGATATGGAAGAACATTTCAAAGGTATTTGACATTTTGTATGCTACCTATGTTGATTTCATTGGTCACTGTAATTGTAAATGAAATGTTGTTATAATTTGAATTAGTCTTTACTAGAGCTTTTTTTTTTCTCTTTACTGCAGGTTTAAGATTTTTAAGAGCCCTTAGACTGATACAGTTTTCAGAAATTTTGCAGTTTCTGAATATCCTTAAAACAAGGTAAGACCTTTTCTTAGATACTGAGTTAGTTCCATTGGTGATAGAAAATAAATGACTTAGGTTTGTGGTCCTAGTAATATATGATTTTTCCTTTCTGGAAAAAAAAACCCACTTATTATCTGTTCTTTAAACCTTTTTCTGCTGATGAATGATTTATCTGTGTCAGCATCTTTTGATATGTGATCAGTAGAAGATTTTGCTTGATGTGTTGTTACATTTGAAATATCTGATCAAGACTGAGTGCTGATAAATTAAAAGCAGAATGAATTATAGAGATCTGAACTGATTAAATATTGCTTCTTGCCACATAATCAGTCCATATTCTGCTGCCTTGGAAAAACAGAAATCGCAATTCATTCAGCAGAATACAGCTAAAAAGCATTTTGAGAAATAATAATTGTGGGTCTATTTCAGTTTTCTTGAACTGAGCACCCTTTTTCACATCAAAAACATACTAAAAATTATTATTACACTCATCTGTCTTTATATTATATTCATTGTACTTAACATTTCTTTCAAAGAATATTTAAAATATTCCAAGTAACCTTCTGGCTTTCACTGATTCTTCAGGGTATTAGTACATGAAAGTGGTGCGAAGAAGCCTAACTTTGAACAAAAGATCACTTTGAAGGGGGGGGGGGGGGGGGGAGGGAAGGAACCTTCCCATGCCTTGCAGCTGAAGACACATTGCCTTTCATCATTCCCTAAAATGCCCCAGCTGAAGTATTGAGCCCAGCTTCCAATAATTAGTGTAAACTCAGTTCCATTCTGAAATCCTGTGCTCTCTCCACCAGCTGATGATGTGTGTGTAAAGGCTTTATATGCAAGTGACTCCATTTATTTGCGATGTTAATGAGTAGTGTTGGGGAAACAGATCCTTGAGATTTCTACGCACTCATGGTGAACAGCTGTTTCTTCAACCTTTATCTTTCAAACTATTTTCTTTGATGTAAATCTCTCACACTGTCTTTAGCCATGTGACTATAAGGAATCCAGTTCTTTTCAAACAAAGAAATCGAAGAACCTGCAGTGAAAATGTATTCCAGTAGCTTAGAATGCTACCAGTATGGTAAAGGAGAGTCATTTGTGCAGAAGCTCAGAATATCCCGTGAGTTTGCGTTTAACACACAGAACAATCTCACCAAAAGAAATGGTAGTCAATGGAAAAGGCCCATAAACTCAAAGGATTTTGGATAAAGTCTAAAAGCCCCTTCAGGAGCTGGGTGGATTTGTTAACTTCCAGATCCATGAATGAAGGGATACTGTATTAATCACATTCTGTGTATTTAGAGCTGGCTTATTCAAGATTGACCTGCTCATTTAAATAGCATTTCTTTGGTGCAAAATTTACTCTTAGAGATCATAATCTCTGTGATTATTTATATGAATGTCTGTAAAACCCAAATGTTGACTATTAGAAAGCCTGTAAAGCAGAGCTTCTTTATACGACTGGTTTTGACTAGAGGCATTTCAGTATGCCAGTGTGCTTGGTATTAGTAACAAGTAACTACTGACAAGATGAAAAAGCTGATAGGGTGTAAAGGGCACTGCTGTGTTTTTACTATTTGGTGCAATTAGAGAAGAAATTCTGTCCTTCTTTTCCTCTTTCCCCCAGTAAAGAAAAAGATTTACTCTAACCCGTAAATGAAAATTACTCCTGGAATTACTGGCTGAGATATGAGGGTTAAAGGAGCATATATTATTTACACAATGGGCAGAAGGACCATTCCAAACACTGGAATCCAAAGGAAGAAGCTAAACAATGCAAAAATAGGGGCAGTGAGAAGACTAGCAAAGTAGTGGGGGAGTGCTAGATAAGTATTAGAATATCTGAAAAATTATTAATAATACTTGAAAAGAACCAGTAAGGCAAAGCAAAATTTTACTGTGGCGTATTAAAAGACTTTACTCTGCCAAGGATATATTTGTTTCCCTAATTTGAAATTAAATGTGTTTTACTCAATATTTTTTGTTCCTGTGTTTTATGAAATAGAAGGAATTGTGTGGTGTTCAGCTGAAAATTTCTCTCCTTTACTTCACTGTTCTTTAATATTTTTCAACAAAACTACAGAGGCTTAGGCAGGGCTCACAGTAAGGGATTTTGCACAGATGTTGGAAAGAGCTTAAAGAGCAGGAAAATGTTTGTGACTAATCCATCTATATTTAGACTCTGGCAGAAACACAGGAGCATTTCATAGAGGAGAGATAAGGTATAATGGTTAATAAAATTGCAAAAATAAAATGTACCAAACAACTCATGTAAATAGTTATTTTTAATGACTGCTGTCATTTACCTTGTATTATAGAAATATGTGGAGACCAACTGACACTTGATTGTGTCAGGAGTCACTTCTGTTCTAAGTTCAGGTGAAGGATGATATGTAGCCTTTCATAACAAAGCTTTGCATCAGCATGATTTCTATAATTTTGTTTAATCCAGGAACCTGTTGTTTAGGGTCCTGTGCTATGACTGGATGTTATCACCAACAAAATATGTGCCTTAATCCAACCATACCTTAATGAAGAGAGAAATAGGGAATATGTGTTGATGTAGGTGAAAGCTCGTTAATTGCAGAACTGCTGGTATATTATCTTATTTTTGAGTACAGCGTTCATTACAGCATATATCATATTACCCAATTATATTTCTTTCCTAGTACTCACAGTTGCCCACGTCACTAACTGTAACTCTTAGAAGTACTTTTAATAGAGCTGGTCTGATTAATTTTCCAGGTTCATTTCTCAAGTCTGTTTGTAAAACAATGCATTTTCATTGTCCTTAAAGTAGTTATAAATAGAGATATTAATTAATTCTATTGCAAATCTACTACCACCAACACTGGTAGTGATTTTTTCCTAATTTTTATTCTTTTGGAATGTATTGGTTTAGGAATAACAGTGATTTTTCTGAGGCATTATTCTTTCTTAGAAATGTTTTCAAAAACAAAGGAGAGCTATTTCCAATAGTTTAATGAATGGGTAAGATTATTTAGACATAGTAATACATGGACTTTGGACTTCAATTCCTTGTGTACTTGTTCAATATGCTTCTTAGCTTTTGAAATAATAGTGATTTTTGTAAGAAGAGAGGGAGTGAGCTTTACTTATATTTCTTCCATAAACTTTTAAGTATGGTGGTTTTCTGCTGAACTGAGGCGAGGTCCTTGCTTCAAAATCACTTCTGGCTGCAGCAGGGAACATACTCAGTGGGAATACAAAGAGTTTGCAGAGTTTGACTTGTGGGTTTCAATTTTTTTTTTTTTTTTTTTTTGAAAATTTTTAAAATTTTTAAGTATGAAATACTCTAGCTCTGTATCAATTTCCACAAAGTCCATAGGAGTTCATGCAAGCAGAATAATGTGAAAATAACTTAGGACTTTACACAGGAAGTGTGTACCTAAGTTTTTTAATTTGGGAATCATAATTTTTTCACAAAAGCAGCATGACATTTACAGATTGGCTGCAATAGTTCATTAATTGCTTGCTATAACTGTAGGGAAATAGTCTTGCCCTGTGGTCATGTATGCAAGCGTTAACATTTGGTGAGTATGCAACAAAACCATCCTCCTGCTGTTAATTTTTAAAGCCTTCACAGGTCAAAAGCAAAATGAATATAGTAACAGCATAAAAGCTAATGAAATAATTTAAAAAAATCAATTGTATGTATAAATGCAGTGTTCGGCAGCTAATGTCAATTGGCATTGCTCAGTTTAATCATTTGACCTGCATGGATATATTCCAGGGTAGTAGACCACTTACATGTAAATAGTTGCTGAGGTGTATAGCATTGAAAAATGAGGCGGTGAGCGTACTGAGAGGCAACCAAATTATCTGTGAAAAAGCATTATTTCTTTCTATTAGTTTGATGATGAGTACAGGTGTAGCTAAGGTTTCCATTTGTCTTTCTGCTCTGAAATGCATTAGAATTTTTCTTTCAAGCTATCTAAATTATGCAAATGTGAACTATGTAAAGACAAAATAATACATATTTTACATAGGCTTTTGCTTAAGTTTTTTAGGGAGCCCGCATCTCTTCAGAAATCACCATCAGACTCTTGTAGTTAAAGTATGTAGTTATATACAGGTACATATTAAAACTGTGTGGTAAACTCCAGTCTAAGTTCCTATTTGTTGTTGTTTTTTTTTTTTTTTTATTTTCAGTAATTCCATCAAGCTAGTGAATCTGTGCTCTATATTTATCAGCACGTGGCTGACAGCAGCTGGGTTCATACATTTGGTAAGTATATTTGAAAATACTTCATTGACTTTTTCCTCATGGATCATCAGCTCTCTGAGCTACTTTATTACCTGAAATTGCCTTGTTCTGGATAACACCTTAACATACCTACAGAGTACAATAAAAAATCCCCATCACAGCTTCCTGAATCTTAGGCTTCTACTCAAAACTAATTCTGAATAGTAAGTAATACATCATTAACCTCAGCAATAAAATATGAGACTTGAACTGATGCAACTTCTTGAATGATTACAATTTACCAGTAGGTGGCAATGTTTCCTAAATAACTACCTGCAGTGCTTCCTGGAAGGGGTTGGCGGACCTGAAATAGTGCTGAGGTCCTGGGAAATCAATGGTTGTGCCAGAAAAAGGCAATTCTGTATTTCCACGAAAATTTATGGGATTGCTAACATTCCAGGTTGCAGTTTTTTAGAGATTATTTCCTTCTCTTATGTTATTAAATTTCAAATTTTTTTTTGACGTCGCTGTCAGTCACCGATAACATACGGTTTTTGTACTAGATTTTTATTCTGCACTTAACAATATCTGAAAAATGTAAGATAGTTAGTACAGAAGTACTTATGTGTTCATAAATGTGAATATGTATATACGCGGTAGGTATATATCCATGGGAAATTTTTAAACATTTTAAACCAATAGCTTTTACTGATTTGTTTGGTAAATATAATTAAATATGGTTAAGTGTTTGTCCTTTAAGTACATTTTATGATCAGCTTAGGAAAATTTTGAGGTGCTAGTAGTAATAAGTTATCCAGGAATGGTTTGGGACTAATATTATAATTTAATGATATTGATCTTTGTCCAGAGCAATTTAATTGATTTCACTTGAATTACCTTGAGCTGCATCCCGCTATACAAGATTAACTTCAGAATGTTTATCTTCTTGTTAGTGTTGGGTTTTGTTTTTTTTTTTTTTTTTCATTTCAGCATAAGTTTCTCTATTCTACTGTAGGAATCCTCAAAATGCAAACTTTTTATCGTGGAACAGATTTTAGAGGGCATGCTTATTTCCCACTGATAAAGTTATAACTTTGTGACATAAAGTAGCTGACTTCTTGGAAAAATAATAGTCACTAAACTTAACATGTCACTAGTGCTATTAATAGCTAGGTAATGCTTTAAAATAACCAAAACAAAGTGTAATTGCATTACAAGTAAGATTAACTTTGAAAAAGTTCTGAACAAATTGGTATAAAGTCAATTTACCTACCTGCATTGGTAAGTTATATTATTTAATGGTGAATGGAAAAGATACTTTCCATAAATAGTATGAGTGACAAGGCTATGTATATTGGCAAAAGAACTGTAATGCTATAATTGGGACAGGATTAGGTTCTGTATTTGTTCAAAATAAATCACAGGAAAGGATCCAGAGTTTGTATTATATGCCAAAGTACATAAGTATACAGACACGTGCACACATGCATATATCAGTAGAGTAATTTGCGGTATAACTCTTATTATTTCATTTTATGTTTTCATGTACGTTTCAGGTGGAGAACTCAGGGGATCCATGGGAAAATTTCCAGAATAATCAACCGCTAACATATTGGGAATGTGTTTATTTACTGATGGTTACAATGTCCACTGTTGGCTATGGAGATGTTTATGCAAAAACAACCCTTGGTCGCCTTTTCATGGTCTTCTTCATCCTTGGGGGATTGGTAAAAACTCTTTATTGTTATTATTATTATTATTTCAGCTACCTTAATACTTGGTCCTGTATATCTCAATGCTGTAATTAAAGAAATAGTATATCTGTTTTTGTGAATTAAAATTAATTATAAAACTTTTAAATATGTTTAATATACCCAATTTTTTTCTATAGATAAATAATTTGGCAGAGCTTGTCAAATTAGTCGTTTAATAGAATCAGAATTTTTCTAATCCATTTAAATAAGTAATGCATGTGAAAATAAAGTGCCTTAATATTTCAATTTATAATGTTATTTGTAGTCCTTTAGTTTTTAGTGACTGACTGTAGTGCATTTTTTTGAGGCTGCTATTGGTACTTAAAGGCACTTTGCGGTTTCAGAAGTCCTACCCATCCTTCTGTGTTCCTTCCCGGAATTCCAACAAACACTGTGGCTTTGGACTGCCTTAAAGAGCAGCTTGCCTGATCCAGATGATGGCAAACCACATTCTCTTTAATTTCAAACATCCTTTCATGTCATGTAGCACAATTTTAACTCACAATTTATCACATGGTCATAACCAGTATGCTGTTGTATCATCGATTTCTCGTGTTCTTTGTCCTGAATGTACATAGCACCAAAGTAACTAATTGTATTACGTAGCTTTTCTACTATTCATCAGTGTTAGTAATATTATAGGACCTGTTGCAATGTTATTCTCTAAACCAGCAAGGTTTATTTTAATATTTACACTGTGCAAGGTAAGTGCTTTATGGATGACTTATAAATACATATTGTGCACATACATACATATGTATATTGTTACTTTACTCTCATATATTGATTTCACATATACATCCATCTTAGAGGTGATATGTATATAACTGATGTTATGAATGCCATATATGAGACACACAGATACATATATATGAGTATGTATATGAACATAAATACATGCATTTCAATCTATGGTTTTTGACATAAGAAGACAAAGACCATGTTAACTGGCAGTAGCTCTTTGAAGTATCCAGCCACAAGATGATGTTTGTTGGACAAAACATGGCAGAATAATTTTTATTTTCTCCTCAAAACCTTTTTTCTGTCACGTGTTATTCCGATCCTTTTAAAAACATACACTTTTGGAAAACTTTTTTTTTGNTGGTTTTGTCTTCTTTTGAATCCTAATCATGGGGGAAAAAAGTCTGTCTTTCAACATAGAAATGTAACAGTAATGATCGTACTTGTTTGGGGGATTTTGCAGTGTACCTTGCATAGGTTTTTTCCCCTCCCCTCTTCAGGAAGAATTAGACATAACTGTATTTTATGATTAGATACCAGTATGAATTAATTTTGTTCTTGTTTTGTTTTGTGTGCCTATTTTTCCTCTTTTGACCATTTTAATAATTCATAAGGTATGCATCTCCTCCAAGACCAACTTTTACATTGGGCCCTCTTGTTTTGTTTGATAAGAACTTTTACATTTTTAAAATTTTCTTTTTAAACAACTTCATAGATCTAATTCTTTTGCATTTTCAGATCTTAAAGATATATATCTTCTGAAAATATTCATCATCCCCCTTTCTTTGGCCTATCTTTTTAGTCTTTTCTTCTGTCTCCTGTCTTCTTCTTAGGCCATGTTTGCCAGCTACGTCCCTGAAATCATAGAGTTAATAGGAAACCGCAAGAAATATGGTGGTTCCTATAGTGCGGTTAGTGGAAGAAAGTAAGTATCCCAAGAGGCTCTGCTGCCTCTGCTGCAGTAGAACACTCTCTGCATGCCATTTTCTTTTTTTTTGTTTTTGTTTCATGCATGTAGGCAATGTTTGCTCGCTACGTGCCAGAAATTGCTGCTCTCATCCTTAATCGGAAGAAATACGGCGGGACTTTTAACTCTACCAGAGGCAGAAAGTAAGTCAAAAAGACCAGGTGTGGTTGTGTGACTTTAAAGAGCCCCTGAAGGTGGTAATAGCTGACTCACAGCTTATAAGGCTGTATTCCTTGACATCAGATGTTACCACTGGAGAGTTGTCACACTATAATTAGAGACCTGGGCTATGCTATGGTACAAGTCACAACATTTTGTCCCTACTTCAAGACAACCTGGATACCCCTAGGACTACACTGACATATCTTGTAAAAAATGCTGCCGTTCTATCAGTCGGCTTCTGGAACAAGGTTGACTTGTCACTTCACAGTTTGGGGCATCAGATTATCATGTGGTCATCTCTTAACTAAGTGACAATGATAATTCACATGATTATGAAACAACTCAGTTCTTTAGAAAACTTGGTTTTACTGGAGTGCAAAATACAAGATTTATGTTGATCCAGTCATTCCATTAGATTGACTGTGTCAGAAGTCTGGTAGTGCTGTTTCTCATTGTTCAAACAGCAGATTCAGATATTGTCAAACTCCTGTTGATTTCATATGAATATTGCAATCATTCATGATTTTAGGATCTATGACCAGGGATTTTAAACTGATGCTCTTCTACATGCTGTCTAAAACCTATCCTAAGAAGACCAAGTAGTAGCCTTAGTTTCAATATAGTATGGAAAAAAAAACCAAACCCAGAAGAAAAATGTTATTTTTACCTGGTAGAAAAAGTTAAATTTTATTGGACCACATTAGCTCATTACGTTTCTATTGAAAGCCTGCTTGTGTTCTTGACCAAGTTAAAACCAGCTCTTTCTGGCATTCTCAGCATCCAGACCTGCAGGGATATAGCCTTTAATGAACAAGATGTACTTGGCGATATAGTAGTTTCTCCTCTATATCACCATTAGTGTTGCCATCTTTTGTTTCATAACACATCATTGTGACATTCACTGGTAGAGGTATATTTGCCCTAAAAGACTAGTCATATAGAATCCTTTCCATATAACATAAAGAAGGTACTGCAAGGAACACATCTAATTAAGTGTTCCTCTCCTTATTTTAACAGGATATGTTTTTTTACTTTATTTCTTTCAAATCATCACCAATACATCATTTTATAAATGTGAGTATGGATTTATCAAGTTTGTTCTCTGTAGAGAAGAAAGACTGTAAATGTCCAACAGAGCTAATTCTAGAGTACTGTTTTACATCAAAGTTTCAAAGTTTTTTCTTTCATTATAGTTTATAGTATGGTCAATAATACTCAAGCAATTAGATGACACAATTGAAAACTTCAATACTTTCATTCTTTGAGATACCCTCAGATGTCTAAAGTTATTTTTTACTATAAACACTAATGTTGGAAACTTGCATCATGTCATTTATCCATATTAACAAAGTGCCTTAATTTATTTCTGAGATAGAGTCATATCATTACTTTCCTGAAATGTTTATTTGTGACAGAGACCTACTCAGTTTCATATTTGTATTCATACATAGTTTCTCAAAGAGAGAACAGTTTTTCCCACACAGAATTTACACCTCTGTTTTTGAGGCTCCAAATGAGTTACAGCAGAGGGGAATATAGTTAAAAACTATTTTCCTTACAGAGTTTTAGTCTCTGCCCTTCTACATTGTCACTAGTACCCAGCATTGCTCAGATGTCTCTAAACTTGGTCCTGATCTTCAGTCAGAACCCCGCATCCTGAAAAGCTCAACTCCAGATTACAGGCTTCTGCTAGCTTTGGGGCATGCTTAATTTCATTTTTCACCTTTTCTTTTTGCTTTATTCATATGCACTATCTGTTTGTTTTTAGCTCACTCTGTTGTCAGTGCTTTCTCTGCTGATCTCTACTGCCCATATAACTTGTCGTTTGAAACTCAAGTCTATCATCAGCATACAAACTGTTCAATTTACTTTATGCATTGTTATTTGGTTCAATTAATAATTACTACGTAGTTTAAAGACGTCTTTTGCTCATCAGAGAATCTAAGCTTGGGAACTGCATAGTAAAAAGCCATTAGCACCCCTTGTTTGATGTTGCTTTTGCAGTCAGTAGAACAAGATTGATGAAATGTTATGTTTGGCCAAAATTTAAGTTTTCATTTGGAATTCAGTGTTGAGAGAATGGGTTGTCAGATCCAATAAGTTTTCCTTTGCGTGAGATATGGGCATGTGGTAGTAATTAGCAATATAAGATCTTTAGTTGAGCAACCAAACATAGATTCTGGCAGCAAACATAATGAGAACCTACAGTTGTTCTATTCCTACGTCAGAAAGTTTCCAGATAAAATTAAATGCATGTACAAAATGCGGGCAGCTAGATTTTGTTGAAAGATGTAGTTTACTCATTCCTATTTTAAGAGTTGAGACTTTCTAACTTTCACCAAAATAGGTAAATACATGGAATCTGCATTGTAGCATTTATATATGTGTTTACACATGTTGCCTCATGAACTATGTCTGTGGAACAACATGCTTCTATATGACTATTAAACATTTAGTTGGGAAGTTAAAATTAATATATGTTTTGAGGTTGGCACTACATGGCTTTAATACTAAGGAGAGCCTTGCTATAGAATTGTAACTATTGAAGCAGCTACAATGTACACATAAAAACTCCACTTACTAAAGAAGAAAAGCAGCCAACACACCAGCAAGTTTGATCTCACATTTCATTTTGCTTTTCAGCCAATAACGTCCCCAAAGGACTTGTAAACTATATAGGAATCATTTTGCACAGTAAATAAGTTTACTTCTCTCTTAGATGAGATACATGCATATAGAGTTCTGAAACAGAAGTAGTTTGTAGGCAGTATGCAATTATCGCTGGTTAAATTTACTAGATACTAGGTAGTTTTGTTACAAAAGTCCATTGGGATTTTAAAATTTTAAATTTAATTTATAATCTCTGCTTTGTAATATATTCCTGTAATGAGATGTCTAAGGTGTCCTAGAAGACAAAGCAGGAATTTTATTATAGTATTTGACTGAAGTTTCACCTGTTAAATAAACAACAGTACTCACTGTTGCATATATACAAAAATGCATATCAATATATCTGTACAAAATGTGACTGAGACCAAAAATACACATTTAATGACAAGAAGAGTAATGACTTTGGCGCAATTACAATCTAGTGAAAAAAAATAAAATCTTAAGTTACCAAAAAAAGTAACAATCCTTGTCTTGAATTTCAGATTTGTAAGCAATGAGATCTGCTGTATAGGTAAGGAGATTAGTGCTAAAGAGCTGTTTTGCTACTGTTTACAGATCAGCTCATCAGAAGACTGTGTAATTTTTATACTATGTGTCCTGATACACCAGAATCAGATGGTCAATAGACAAGAAAAAACTGTCCGCCTTAGTTTAGTTAGAACAAACAATTGATTCTTGCTATAATCACCACTAAATACAAATGACACAAAGAAAACCAGACTGTAGTTACAAAGACAGAAAATGGTTGATATTAAATATATATACACACACCTAAGATGTAACTGGGAAATAAAATTCAGGCATGAGAGACAATAAGAGCTGTAAAAAATATTATTTTCTAATACTGCTAAGAGGTGTTTTAGGGTAACAGTGATGTGGTTTCTAATATTTCCCACAGAGTCCTACATAGATTTTCCTGTTCTTTCACATGAGCAATTCAGTCACTACTGTTTCTACTTCCTGTACATTTCTCTGGATGAATTCTATAGTACACGGTTTTATGTTTTGGGAAATACTTTTTGCAAAGCAGGTACTGCACATAACATTCTTTACATATTAGCCAATGTTCTGCTGATTCCTTTAGAAATAGGTAACAATGTCACTTACTTTCTCTGTAGAACAGTTGGTGTATTTTTATTATTAATAGACTAGTAACTACCTGAGAGATTTTCTGTGAGATTTAGCAGATTCAAGTTTATGGTTTCAGAGGCAAAGTAGACAAATCTATAATGAAGGTTAACTCTTATTAATTGCTTCATCAGCAAGCATTATGTTGCCACACTGAAAAATATCTGCAATATCGGACATATTTCACTAGAACATTGTGAAACTTACTAGATCACTAAGACATAACTAATGAAAACATATACTCGAGGGAAGTTATTTTCATGTAATTGCATAAAGTAAATTAGTGACAAACTAGTATCATTATGAACAGATAAAGTAGCTTGTAATGACAAAATACTGGATACAAATACTGGAGATAAAAGCTAGATGTAACATGTAGTTGTGTGGAGAAGGAAAAAAGTCTGACCTTTTATTACAGTATTATAAAAATGTCTATAGACTTTAGTTTAGAAAATAATACATAATTTTATGTATCTAAGCAGGGGAAGCTTTCTTCTTTTTTGTTTGACTTTTTATTCATCAGTTACAAACTGAAATGATATACAGCTTGAGTATTAATGATATTTTCTCTTAGCCATTTTTCTTAATAATCTTAAGACCAGCAGCTGGTTCCCTACACCCTATCTACATTTAGGTCTTTTCTTTTCAAGACTTTCAATTTGACTTACTTAGGTTACAGAAAGAGCCTAAACAATCTGTAGAATGCAAGAAATAGTATTCAAGGGATCATTTTAAAGTGGTATTTTTGAAATGAAGTACCATAGAAGGATTAAAAGGAATCTGCTACTCTATCACCATAGCCAATAGACTTTGTTTTTTTTGGAATGTAGCAATAAGCCTACAGGTTAGTTCATGCATGCAGACTGCTGGAAGAAGCGGTGATCACTTTGGCTTTGGATCATTTTCTGAAGTGCTCCAACTAACCTCTTAACTCTAAAGTTTAGGCTTTAAGTCTTATGAGGCAGGGATTTTCTTCAAGAAATTCTTGGGTTTAGATAAGTAGAGTTCTGCTCTTGCACTCTTTTTGTGCTGTTTGGAACTTACTCATTCAGTCTTAGCCAAAACAGGACTTACAAGATCATCTGTGTTATTTCTTTTAAGCGCCTGCCTTCCCCCCACCCCCTCAAAAAAAAAACAAAAAAAAAAACAAACAAACGAAACAAACTAAAAAAAATCAAGGTTGGTTTATTGATTTATTTATAACTTTCATATTACCTGGGTCTGGTCTGAGATTTGGTTAAAGGTACAGATTTCTTTTAGTTCTACTAATTTATAATTAATCTTTTGTTCTGCATTTACTCATTTACTTGAGAACCAAGATTGTATTCAGTTGTTTCATTTCTGTATTCATGTGTTCTTATGATCAGACTGGATTTTAATTCTGTGAAATATTTTCCAGTTGAAGACAAGAGGATATTGTAAATCAGCCTGCACAAAGCTCTAGAAAGCATATGGAAAGAACATTTGTAAACTGATGGACTGGAAGAGAGACTGCATATCTTAATGACTTTTTTTCTCATTCCTCTACATTGAATTATTAGCTTTTAATTCCATGAACTAAATTCTTTTTGCCTTTTTCATGCAAAACTTATCAAATTCAATGGAAACTATGAGGGCAGCAAACAGAACATAGCTTCAAATGAATAGATATTGGCAAACAGAGGGGTTGTTATTATTTTGTATACATGTATGGGTATAAACTGCTTATCTTGTCCCAAAAGTAAATATTTATGCTAAACTTTGTTAAATATTCCAGAGATTAAAAAAAAAACCCAGAGGCATTACTGTAGTTAAAATAAAAGATTAAAAATTGTGTTTTAGTGAAATCAGTTCTTTACGGTATAAGCTAGTAAAACCTCTTGTTTCTATTCTCTCTTGATCTACCCCGCTTCCCAGAGATTTCTTCAGATTTCTTAAATTTACAAAGCCATAAATTACCAAATCATCAACATATCAACAGGAAGAATCATCTGTTAGAGATGCCTTCCAGAAGGAAACATGGGATTCAATAACTAAACTTCACAGAGAAAAATAAAAACTGTAGACAGCTAGATATAGTAAACAGAAAGACAAACAGATAATTGAAGTTGACAGGCCATCTTGGACTCATTAGACATTTGAATTTGATTAAAAATAAGAAAAAAAAATGTTTAGGGCTTATCCAAATACTTTGGCAAAGGTCCATTTGCTGCAGTAATGAGAGGCATAGCTCCAAAGAAAGTGACATTAGATTATTATATTAAATAATTTGATACAATATGTAAGATACTATTTTCCAGTGGGATGAGAATGTAATAAGAGAATGTGACATGGATTGCATTATGATCCCCAGGGGTGTCTCTATTTCCCATCTGCTAGCCATTCTTCTAATCCCACTGTTTCAAATGAAGTCTTACTTAGCGATAAAGAAAATCTGATGAGTGTTAAATAGTCTGACAGATAGAACTAATAGGACAAACTTTTTTTTTTTCAATTTTGCGTGCTTATTAAACTATATCCATCCTTAAGAAAGCAAGAAAGGAAATGTGGGAAGTGACATATAACAATATTATGACTTAAATATGTATTCTAGGTCTCAAATCATGTTCCATTCCTGCAATAACAGCATAATTTTGTATCTCTAGTTAAAATTATACAAATTCCAACTTTTCCTTCTGTCTGCCTAAACTGTAAAAAAAATTTTGGGTTTGGCATCAAAATAGCAGTTGTTGCTGTCCAAATTTTGACCCAAAAAAGACTGAATGTGGTTTATAAATCTGCTCATCTACCATATTCTACAAAATATACAGGCCGTGACTTTAAGTGTGGACATTCCACAGAGTGCAATGTGCGATGGCAGAAGTGGTGAATTAATCAAGTTTTAGTGAATTATGATTTTTTCACTCAGATTCTGTTGCAGAAAATTAGTCATGACATTTTGGGGTGATTTCCATGGAAAGAAAAGCATTGTCTCTGGTCATGAGTGAAATGCTCAAAAATCTTAAAGAATTTGCTAACTCCTGCATTGCTTACAAAGTATTTGGTTATTTTTTGACTCATTGGGCATTTAAAAAATGCATAAGGCAATTTGAAAATGAATAATGTTGGGAACATAGAAAGCAACTTAGTTAAGGGAAAATACTTTCAATTGATTTCACAAGTAATTACAGGGTGTCTTGTGTGTGTGATATCTCCCGCGCAAAGTAGTACAAGAAGGAAACCCAGGGTTTGAGGAGTTAGACCAGTAGATTAAGGTCTGTTTGCAGCTGAGATGCTAATGCTGGAGATGTGGTTTACTCATTCATTTTACTGTAAGCTTGCTACTATGGACACCTTGTGCATGTCATAGCATTTAACAGTTTTTACTTCTATTTAGTATAAATTATTCATGGAATTATAAAATGGTTTGGGTTTGGAAGGGACCTTAAAGATCATCTAGTTCCAACCCCACTGCCATGGGCAGGGACACCTTCCACTTGACCAAGTCCTGTGTCTTGTGGCGATATAGCTGTGTTGTGCCTAAATTTTGTGGTATTTTTTATGAAAGCAGAAATACTTTAGGTAATATTACCATCAAGACTGAATGAAAGGATGAATATTCATCCTTTACTCTAAGCTACAGTGGAAACCTCTTGACTAATCCAGACTGTGGCAGAAACAAATTACTGTGCTTTCTTCTCATTATTGCAGTTTCAGAGGTATGCGGCAAGCAAAGAATATTAACTTCTATTTCTTAACTTGATCTATGGACAAGCATAGTGCAGTTCCTTAGATCATAAAAATGTAAGATAAACTCATTTAGCTGTTACTGAGCAAGGAAGTTGAAATAAAACAAAGCCGCTCACAATGAATCACTTATGATAGCATGCTATTGCAAACAGACTTACACGCAAGCTTTAGTATGCAGTTTAAACAAAGGAGTGTGCTATTCATCCAGGATTAAAGTATCTGAAATGCACTCTATTAGACTGTTCTTTAGAAGAAATCTCACTTAGGTGGGCATAAAATATTTGAGGATCTGTGTAAGTGAATTCTGTGCTGTTTCTATGTGCTTCAGAAACAGTTTCTAATATTTAAAGGTTGCCAGTGACACACCACCAATATTCACTGAGCAAGACTGAAACCTGGGCTTCTATAAGTGCGCTTGATATAGTTTTATAGCTGTAATAATTCACAACTAATTAGGGTCTTGTGTGAGACTGTGTTTGTCACACATTACCATTTTTATGTTTAAGAGAATTTGAAATGATCCCTTTTCGATTCTTAATTTTACATACTTATATTGATCACAAAGGAAATGAATGTCTGCATCAGAGGTAACTTTCAAATGCTGACATTAATGATTTCCCATTTATGTTAATCTGATGTAGGATCCAGTGCTGTTCTACTGATCTGTACTGTATACCATATACTGAATGTAGCTCTTTGAGTGTTTTCTGGTATTAACTAATTCATTTTTCTTTACTCACAATATAAGAGAGATTCCAAAAAGCATGGAACTTAATGGAAAGAACAGATAGTTTCTGTCAGAATTAATCACAGCAGCTTCAGTACAGGCTGCATGAGTTCACTCTGGTTCCTAAATAGTTGGCAGCTGAAGCTATCAGGTCCAATTTACAGAAATTAAAGGTACCTCAGACATGTTCTAACATACTGCAGTCACATCTCCAATCACAGTCTAGTCATATTCTTTTATACATTTAATGTTGACACGTATTTGAAAGTCAGTGCTTTTGGCTTCTCAGTAACTTCAACACTTCTGAAATTTGTGATCCTTCAGGAGTAAAGAGAAAATCTGCTTTCTAACAAACAGTTGAAGGAGAACAAATGTTAAAATAAAGTTGCTGCGTTGCTAGACACTTGACAGACAATTTGCTATATACTTGAATATTTTTGACTTGTCTCCTTTGTACTAGAAGAATTCTAGAGCCTGATGTGAGAATCAGAGTGAGAAAATAGCTTACAGTTGAATTTGAAAAAAAATTAACCATGTCTTGATTTCAGAGCTCTGTGTTCACAGATATGAATGACTAATAAAAAAAGGCAAGTTTGGGAGTAACGCTTTTTAATTTCACGCCTGCTAGAGTTATTTTTCAAAAACCAACCTGGTGTGTCTTTTTTGGTCCACAAGTATCTGTTCTAGATGAGTCGTTCTCAGGTTTTGCTTTTGAGGTGTATGCAATACACAGATGAGTTTTTTTAGATGTTTAAAATATTGTAACATATTGTTCTGGTTCGCTATACACATTGGTTAAATAAGTGGTCCTTAGAGGACCATCCTTGGGTTCAAGTCTTCTGTAAAAAAAAAAAGAGAAAAGCATGAAATGGTGCCTGTACAGCACCTATTACTCTATCTGTATTAATCTGAAAGCAGAGTTTATATTAATACAAAGCACGTGTTTAACCAAATAAGAGAGACACACATAACACATGCATAAAGTTTTCACTTAATTCAGCTGAATTAGTGGAATCTGGAATAATATTAGGTAAATCATAAAAAACACAAGCAGCTAGGAATTTATTGTAAACTGGTAGATTTAAAAAATACATACCACTAGCAGATAAATAAGAAGACCATATGTACAGTCTCTGTTGACATTTATTGACTTTCCTTAATATGAAAGAGTGACTGAGACCCATCCTTTCTTGAGGGGAACCAGTTAGGCTTTACAAGAACCTGTTTACTTCAACCTCAGCAGCCTGCTACTGGTATACAAAGGAAGAATTTAGATGGTTGTTAGATGAAGGCATGATCAGAACACTAAGCAGAAAGACCATAAATAGATTTGAGCATATGCATTTGATATAAACATTATAGTTTTATAGAGACATCTAGATCAATATGTGCCACACTTCGTTTAGTTACTTGACAAGTGAACACCATGTATTCAACTGAATGCTGAACAGAATTTTGTATTTATTATCTTTGATTTATTATGACAGACTAGTTAGAGTGAGTTTTTTTCAAGTTCTTTATACTTGTTCCAATAAAATGGATATAATTTCTTTCAAAATAAACAGGCAAAAGATTTGCCTTTTGTATTGTGTCCTCTGAAGGAAGAACCATGCAAAGATACTTTTTGAAGAATCCTATTCACAGTGGATCTGTTTTCATTTACAGTACTATTTACATGGATTGAGTGTATGTTCTCAATTATCTCATGTCAGAATTCTAGATGGTTTAGCTTTTGCTTATTTCTTTCTTTTTCTTCCTCAAACTGTTTCTATCTGTGGTAGCTCTGGACCTTTTATCACCGTTTTTATTTAGTTTATAAGAAGCTAGTGTATTTTTAGCAAATGTATCATTATATCAATACTTGAGTGGAAAAAAAAACATAGGTAGTGTAGAGAAATTCAACTGTGTAGAATCACAGTTGAAATCAACTGTGTAGAACTGTACTAATTTTTCATATTGGGTCACTGTAATTAATCTTGAGAATGATAAGTATATATGGGAGAGAATGGATTAGTCTGGCTTTATTGGTAGATAGAATATAGCTCCTGAAAAGGTTTTGATTCTCTATAAAAGATTCATTTTGGAATATTACATCAGTTTCACTTCTGATACATGATACCAATGATAACTGTTGCTTAACAGAAACTTCAGTCCTCCTGAATACTCGTCAGCAATAAAAATGTCTAAATTCCTGAATAATTGTTTTCAGTATTGTTAGGGAATTTATAAATTTTGGGTTTAAAGAATGAAAAAAGTAATTGGAAATCATTAGCTGAATGCTGTATTACTTTTGAGGTTTTTCATAAACAAAAGCTTGATGCAGAGGCTAGACATTTCTGTTGACACAAAATTATTGATACAGTATTTTCCTACCAACTAACTCTACCTGAAAGCACAAGATATCCAGTATGTTGGCTTTATTTAAACTCTCAGTTTGTGGAAGAAAATGAGTGCTACATGGGAAGGGAATGATTACTGGAACAAACAGAGGAAGTTATAAGTCTTCAAATCATATATAGGACAGATTGGAACAATATAAGGTCTCCAAGTTTTCTTAAGTAATCTACCTAATAACTCTGTCTGGGCAAGCAGGAAATCTGTTTTCAATTTCTTGTACTTTTAAGAAAAAATACAATTTACATTAAAAAGGAGATTTTTTTTTTTTTCCGTGAAGTTTTCAGTGAAAAATTAATTTAAGTATCTCATCAGAAAATATTTTTTGTAAACCAGGGCATTTTGTTGCAGTCGTTGCTCAGGACACGGTCTTGCACTATATAAAACAACAAAGAAGAGAAGAATAGATAATGTCCAGCCCCAAATTAGAGTGTTAAAATGAAACCATGGTGCAGATGCCCTCTGACATTTCCAGAAGAATCAGGTCTGATGCTCAAATGCAAGACTATTTGACAGCCAAATGTTTTATTTTCACTGGAGCAGATTGCTATGAAACTCTACTGAATGGGAATCATAACAGGATTGAATTATTGTACTTGCTTTTAGCAGGAGGTTTTTGGAGGAGATAACCTCTGGAGGTCTTTTCCAACCTGAATTATCTTGTAGTCTTATGACCCTATGAAAATTTCTTCTGCAGTAATTTGGGTTGCACACTCTATCTGGCTTGTAGTTTTTCTCTTCAGTTTACACGTATTTTTAAAATGTGGACTCTAGTTAATGACAGAAGAGAGTCTATATGAAGTGAAATCTCCCGGGAAAGAAGTCAGTTTTCTGTACAGGAATGCAGTGTCACACAGGAGCATTCAGGATGAGACCCTGCTAAAGCTAACAGCACAGGATCTGTACAAAACAGTTCCCTACAAGAAGAAATTATTTCTATTATTAAAAATAATGCATCAACTATGCAAATGGAAAGTTCAGTTTCTTAATTAGTAATAGATAGAAACACTTGAAGAAAATAATGCCCACAGTTTAAAATTAGTCATCTTAGAAAACGTGTACAGACAGTGTGAGGAATGCAAATGAATAATTTTAGCTGCTATTTATCATTTTCAGGGCCTTTGCAGTTTTTGATGCTAGATGGGTTTATACTCAGGCGAAGTGCTGAATACCACTCGATAGGAAGAACTTGCCAATATGTTGGTGTAATGTAGTGTATCAAACACAGTCTGTTCAGAATTTAGAGCTAGTAAACTACTCGGGTTCTAAACATCTCTTCAGAATCTGAACTTTCTTGAGGTTTTCTAGTTTACATTGATATATATTGGATGGAGAGTCATCCATTTGATAAAGAGTGAATCCTAGTGCTTGAAGTCATATTTTACCCTTCTGTGTTGAAGGTTATTATCCTGACCTAACTGTGTGTGCAATAACACATGCACACACAGTGCTGGCAGCTCAGGCAATTGGCCGCTAGGGAAACTGAGGAAGAGTGCTCCTGAAAGGGAAAATATAGGCATGGTTTTATCCAGTACAGAGGCTGCTGCAAACTCTGCCAAGCTGCAGAGATCCCAGAGGAAACCTCTTAAGGATCCCTTGCACCAAAAAAGGATGAGCTAATATATTTTGTGTCTTGTTTTCTGATACTGTCCTTACCACCTCATAAAACAGGAAAGCTTTAACTCAGGGATTTTTGTGTTTTTAAGTGTTTACAGTCCGAGAACACAGTGATCTGTACACTTACTGCACCAAAAACTTAGGTTAAAATTGAGCAAAATCTTACTGAAGCCAAAGCAGACACTCTGGATAGCTAGCTTAGCCGTGAAAGTTTGTGGTATTGTGTCCTATGTTAAATACAAACCAGCATGACCAGAGTCTCATGTAAACATATATTTCTTGCCTGATAAAAAGAATGAAACCGTTGAAGTTTTGACTGCTGCTATTTCTAAAATTACACCTGAGTCCTGGAACTCATGCAAAAGGAGTGTTTGAATTTATCACTCCTAGCGCAGCCCATTACATAAGTAATAATTGCTGCCACCTATTATTTGTTGTTTCCAGCCAATGAGGTTTCTGCTTTACTGAGTTTACCACAACAGTTATGAAGTAGGTGAGATGTGGATGGTCTGCTTCTTACCTGTGGAATTACTTTGCTTCACATTTGGCAGCTCAAGTGCCAAATAAATTTGTGAAATTTTGCGTTTGTAGCATTTGTGCATAGACTATGTGACTGTAATGAAGTTGACTTTCTGTTAGTTCGGGAGTTGTACCTATGCCACCTTGTCCCTCTCCTGACTTTTGTGAGCAATGTGGTAACTGGAAGTGTGGCATAGTATAGGCATATCAAAGTCACCATCTGTCATACCCATGACAATAATGAAAGCTGAGGTTGAGTTTATTCCATGAAGGAAACTGTGAGACAGTGTAGGATATTCTAATCACAAATTTGGGGAGCAGTAGGAACCTTTGTGAAATCACAATCTCTGCAAACTTTGATTTCCTAAACGATCTTGCAATGATGAAATAAATAATGATTTCTTATTGTAAAGTATTCTCCTTGTAGGAGTTATGGTGTGAAAAATATTTCTTTTTTACTGCTTATGGCCCGTAGTTGGCAAGCTTTGCGCTGCCTTCATTGGTGTAAGTGTCTGCTTTCAACCATGGGAAAATATCAAATCATTTTAGGGAGATTTGGTGTCTCATTATATCATAAACCAAAAATTGGCACAGGAAATCTCAGTATAGGAGGTAAAGATGCGTAAAATAAAGAAATATGACTTTGGAAAGGACTGGTTAATATAGTGTAGTATAGTTGCGTAGTTAATATAGGGATGCAACTTACTGTTAAATGTGTAATACAACTTGGCCAGGTGTTTTGTTGCTAGTAGTCTTTGCAAGTGAGAGTGTATAATGTATCTGCAATTGCAAAGCACCTTTTGGAACTGATGCTTTTGTTCTCTGACTTCATGGAATAGGATCTAGAGAAACATCAAGAAGAGACTAATACACTTTTCTGGCCAATAAATTATCATTTGCTGCTTTGCTTTCTTACTTGCTTGTTTTACCTTCTTTGCAAGATTAACTCTGATTTTTCTGTAACAGGCACATAGTTGTCTGTGGTCACATAACACTTGAAAGCGTGTCCAACTTCCTGAAGGACTTCCTGCACAAGGATAGGGATGATGTCAACGTAGAAATCGTCTTTCTGCATAAGTGAGTAATCTTTCAAGATTAGTCTTATCATCTGTTACTAAAGCTCACTAAATTAAGCTGTTTTTTGGGGGGAGAGACAGAGGATCTTTCAAGCTCCAATCCACCATAGAATTAATGTTGGCAATTACTTTTGTTCACAAGGTATTTTGAAAAAAAAGTTGTTTTCTGCAATTGTTTATAACCCGTTGCTAAGTATAGTTGTTTCAGGCAGACTTCAGACCCAATCGTGTCAATTGTGCGGTAGATAGCTAAACACATAGTTGAAGAGGGAATGGAATTATGAAATAAAAAATACTGAAATACTAATAAATAAGTGTGAGAATTTTCTTTAGTGGCAAATATTTCTAGTGAAACTACCAAAATTGCTCAAATCACTAAAATTAGTGAAAAATACGGTGTCATATGAACTTGTGCTATCTGAAAACATATTTTCACCTTTGATTTCACTAGGAAAAAATGCTTATTTCATATTGCAAACTATTTATAAAAAGAAAAATATAGGTGCAGATGTAGTTTTAATATAAATGAGAGATGTTACTTTACAGATATAGCGAAGAGAGGAAAGAAATTCTAGGCACAATGATAATTAGTACAGCTCTTTTACCCACATATACCTACCTGCATACGCATAATCTCTTGCGTATTTCTGATGTGGGATTTGGCAAGACGTCTCAAGGCGATTGCTGTTTGTTGCAGGCTCTGCATTACATGTAATACAACACCAAATAGGCGTGCCTATGGGAGAAGCTGCTAGAAATAGTCATGTGCTATACAGAGCGACAGTGTGAAAGGTCTTTTCTGCTCTGGAGTGACATCTGTTTAGAAGTGTTCCAACCTATGAATGAGTAATAGTTTTGCATTTAGCAGCAAGTTCTGCACTTTTCTTCTTGTCAAAGAAAACGATTAAAAAGTTGAAGTCATTTGTGATGACTCAACAAAGGAGCCTGAAAAACTAAAAATCAACAGCACTTGCACAATTTTTTTGTCTGGTCATTTCAAATTGAACTAAAGAAGATGTCCTCAAGCAACTGCATTGTTTGTTTGCTTGTTTCCCCTCTCTAAGTAGTAACAAGAATTGACTGTCAGAGGAAAGTAGAGATCCAGGTTTCCACAGTGAAAATGCATGGTGATAGCAATTGGGAAATGGCATGTGCACCTGAAGGGAGTTTCGCACCTGGCTACTTGTTTGTGCCTGCTTTCTTCTGTACCTTCACAGACAAATTTTTGCATGTATCTGGTTTAGAAAATTTAGCATCTGACATGACAAAGATCTCATGCGCTTACTATGTAGCTGTTAAATCCCTTCTGTTTTAATGAGCGGCATCAGAAAAGGTATTTACAAGGTTGGTGCCACATTATATAATAGTTTGTGATACATCTAATTTTCTTTGTTTATGGCAAAATGAAATGAGACAAAAAGTCAAAGCATAATTAGGTTTCTTTTAACCGTAGTTCGTGCAGGCCACAAGGTCCCTGTAGGGTTCTTTTTCCAGCTTTTAGTGATTTTGCATTGAGCTATCTGATGCAATCGGCTGTTTTGGGAATGGTAGGGACACGCAGAGGATGATTGTCTTACTAGACAATTTCTGTAGAGAATGCTGTGTGAGGATGTTTTTAAATATTTGCACCAATTCTTCTGGATTCATGTGTGTGAGAAACTGACAAATGTTGAACCTGCAGAGCAGCACAATGAAATGGGCCAGAAGCTCAGTAGATAGAAGTAAGGAAGTAAAAGCAGTATAATATTTGACTTTTAAGTACTGCACACTGTTTCCACACCACAGGAAAAGCATCAGCAGAAATCTGAATACCCAAAATAAATAAATGTGTTGGTTTATAAATGAAGGAAATGGGGCGTTTATAGAAACTGACTTCTCATTTGCTCTTGTGTTTTCTTCCTCTTCCCAATGCAGTATCTCCCCTAACCTTGAGCTGGAAGCTCTTTTTAAACGACACTTCACTCAGGTGGAATTTTATCAGGGTTCAGTCCTTAATCCCCATGACCTGGCGAGAGTGAAGGTAACAGCTCTGTTGTTCTCTTCTCCTGCTATTTGACTTTTTCTTAAAGTACTCATTGCATTATTTGGAAAAAAAAAATTAAAGCTCTTCTTCATGTAACCCCAGAATATTGTTTTTCCATCTCTGTTAGCTTGCCTAATAAATTATAATATCTGTCCTTGTAAACCTTGTTTTCCCTCTATCTTTAGATCTTCAAAGCTACACTAACACTGTGACTTAAGAGGCATTGTCTGCCATTCTGTTGAACTCTTTATGAATTTTTCATTGGGGTTTAGTTCAAGAGTCTATTTTACATTAATGTTTGATATAATAGAATATTGTCTTACAGTAATTGCTGAAAATGCTATTGTCTTACCTTCATCAGAATGATTGGAAAATAATTTTTCACCTGTCAAACCCTTTTTCTGTTGTCTAGAATCCTAAAAAAAACAACAGCAAAGAAAAAAACCCAACCAAATAAAAACAAGCAAACAAAACAACAAAACCCAAAACATTTAAGATTTATGGTAGCTAAAATGAGATGATTTTATTGTCTAGAATTCTCTATGGTAAATTATTTTGTACTCTTAAAGCAAAACATGAAGCTTAAATAAAAAAAAAGATGGCAAGCTGTCAGATACAGCATTAACTCTTTTATGGTTTTTTGGTTGTTTTTTTTTTTTTTTTAATGGAATGTAGACCAGCTACTTAAGCCAAGACTATTTTAGTGCAACATTAACACTTTCTGGAGTATTAATCGTGTCTTTTGTCCATTTTGGCTGTAGAAATTGCTTAACCCTTTGTAGCCCAACACAGACTGTTTCAGTTCATCAGAACAAAATGTTCTAATTATGACCATAAAATTGTCTGTTGGTATTTTGTGTTCTGTATTCTACCCTGCTTTGTGTTGGTATTTGGTTGTATACACTGAAAAATACTTTTGTCATCTGCTTTAAGTTTAATAGATCTAAGGTTTGTGTGAACATGGAAGTTCTGTGAACAGATCAGTTCTCCTTCTCATGCTTTCTAAAACTGGTGCTCAGATTCTAAATTGTCAGTTCAGCCACCTTGTCCTGTCTCTAATAAGAAGGTACTTAAATTCCCAAACAAAGCTGCAGGACTTATGGGAGCACTGTATTGATATGAAAGAAACTTCCTATGGATTTAGGGGTCTAATTTTCAGTATCTGGTTAAAGAAGGTATTCCATTAACACCTTCATGCCTCAGCTGATATAATGTAAGGGTCAATAATCAAACTACTGACCTGGTCTGAGCATCATAAGCAAGTTTCACGAAATTGCTGTGTGTATATGAGAGCTGTTACCATCACTCACATTAACTCGTGGTAGCCGTGTAACATTTTTGATTAGCAGTATTAAGTACTGACATTCACGCTTATGATGGCAGTGTTGGATTCCATAATGCTTTATGATGAAAGAAGAGCTGGAAAGAGAGGTTGCTATTTATGTTTGCTTTTTCTTTGGTGTCTCAGATAGAGTCAGCAGATGCGTGCCTAATCCTTGCCAATAAATACTGCGCTGACCCAGATGCTGAAGATGCCTCCAATATTATGAGGTAAACTCATTAGTTTTTAATAGGTTTTTGGTTCTTAACTCTGATTAGCTAACTTCTGGTGTCCAGATAGGCTATAGCCACACACAGCTTTATTGCTCATCTGTTGGAGTTGAAGAAACATTGCAGGATTTTTTTTTAGGGGACAAATTACAAGATTGTCTCAGAATTTCAGAGATGAGGCTACCTTAAATACCTGCCTAAACTCTTTTAATTTAGCTGTTTTAGTAAAAGCGCGTCAGAGGAGACACTTGGCACACAAGTTTTGGTACTCTTAGTCATTTTGCAGAACCATAGGTTTTAAATATTTAAGTATTCATAGCTGAACGCAGTCCCAGTAGAAATAAGAAGAAAGGGAATGTAGTTATGTTGTTGCAACAATATGTTACATGAGTGCTTGTGCTTGATGATAGGACAGAAGGACCATTAATAACTTCATACCTCATTGCCCCTTGGTATGTCTGCTACTACAAGTAATTATCCTCCTTGGGGGAAAGCAAGGTATACATGTCATGATGGTAACGATGCAGTGGTCTCCTACCTCCATCCTCCTTTTTCACACTGAAGACCAAACATTGCTTATTTTGATTGACAAGGCGCTTAACACATTCAGGGACCACCAGATCTTGTCCTGCTTTCCTTGTTATATTCTCTGAAGGAAGAAGAAGAAAGAGTCAGTTAGTGGATGACAGCTAGAGTTACAACAAAGCGAAAACATTCCATTATTTGGGTTTTGTTCATACAACCCTAGTTTTAATGAGACCAGTCTTTCCTTTTTAAAGTTAAAATGTCAATGATTTGTTAGAAGTTCTCTAACATAGAATTGTCCAGTGTTATGAACCAATTTTACTGGACTGTCAGATGTTTGCATGCTGTGAATTGAAGGAAGGGGAGAAATAAAAAACTTCTGGAAGAAGTTCACTGGGTGCAAGAGGTCTGGCTGTCTGTGGAATGTGCAGGACTTAAATACGCTTAATTTCATTTTCCAAACATGCTTTTGAATTTCAGTGAAAGAAACTTTATTTTGACATTATTTGCATAAATACGTTAAAAATATTCCAGTTGAAGATTAGTGCATTCTTAATAGATTTGATATATTTAATGTAATAAAATGCAAAAGTGTTATTTTGAGAGTGGAATTCTCTTGTGTTTCCTCACAGTTAAATGAATTTAATTCAACAAAATTGAATGTTTAATTAAATAATTAAGTAAGAAAAGAAAAATTAGAGGGAAGACTTGTTTTCTCTTTCCAAAAGATAACACAAATTAAAATCACACATTCAACTTTTTTTATCTGTTTCATGCTCTAGCTTTGATATGCTTCAAAATGCAAGCCAGACCAGCAGTTGGCAAGATACTTCCTACAAAACAGCAGTGTAAACAGTTACAGCATTCAGAGTCTTATGAGACTGGTGATTCCCTCATAATTCAGATTATTTTTCATTTTTATTGTTTTATCTTCTTTTTCTGCCCTTAGTTTGTATGTAGGGAACTGATTTTTTTGGCCTTTTTCTCTCTTTAATTTTTCTTAATGCTTTTTTAATTTTTAAATTGTATGTTCCTCTCTTCATAACATGATATCAATCCGCTCATCTCTCAAACATTTTTCTTTCCCGCCACTTTAAATCTGTACACAGTTGAGTATATCTTAGGCTCATTAAATAGTTAAGAATGCAGTTAAGCTGCAGATTGTGGAAGTAGCCACATATTTTATAAATTCAGAGTTCAGATATCAGTTTTAATATTGAGCTTTAGAATAATCCATAAAAATTAAGATTAATTTGCATGTGGATTTATGTCAAACAAAATTATTATTCAAGGTGTTTAAATTTAATGAACGTCTAGCAAGTATAAATAAATAATACGTGGTGGGGCAGAAAGAAATGGATTCTTTTCAGATATCATTGGAAAACTTGATCAAATATGTTGATTCAAAGACGTGAAGATAATCACTGAAGATGACATAATAATTGCAAGTGTATCATTTGCTTATCAGAATGAATACAGAACCTGAACAGAGCTGCTAAAATAAGACTCTCTTTCTGTAAATTTCATAGGACTAAACAATGCAACTGAATAGTTCCTGAAGTTTGATGTCCTCTAGTATTAGCTGATGGTTATTAACTGAATTTGACTAGATGTAAATATTGCATAGGTCTGACTTGAATCAGTGTGCTCTACGGCCAGATGACTACGAGGGTACAGTTTTAATTGTGGGACTGGACAACACAGTAAAGTAAAGGTATTGGGTTACATTATCCAAATATCCCACCAGCTAAAAGTTATTTTGTTTTTCTTGTATTTTTTAGAGTTATTTCAATAAAGAATTATCATCCGAAGATAAGAATTATCACTCAGATGTTGCAGTATCACAATAAGGTAATGCATCAACTAACAGTGTCTCTTCCCAGAGTTTTTTGCTACATTGTATTCACTGATACACACTTTTTCTATCTCCACTAATAGTAAGCATTTTTTTTTAAAAAAAACCACATCCTAATAAGCCTTGTCGTGTAATCCAGTTACAAGGTAATTCAGTTTCATTTATATATGCAAGGGACCTTATCAAAATTCTCTGACATTTATTAATTGCCGAAGGTCTAATTTGCAAAGCTACAGTGTCCGTAGTTCCTATTGATTACAGATGAGCTTTTAACCGCTCAGCTTCTATAAGTTTTGCTCATCTTATTGCACTGGAGCTACCCAAGATGAATTGGTGGCCTCTAGGCAAGTCATCTGAAGTCAGTTCTTTGTGGATGCTTAAAAAAAAAGTATAGAATTATTGTCTTATTGGAGATCTATTGTGATTTTGTGTTTCTTGCATGACATTGTAGACCTGAAATTGCCAAGTAGCAGGTACAAAATAAATAAAATTAAGTGGTTTTTCATATAAAACAGAGTTCAGTTGTAGAATTTGTTCCTAAAAATATTGTGGCAATCAAAATTATAAATCCATTTTGGAAAGGAATTTGGCAAATTTTTGATGGTAAATCTGTGATATTTAAATGCAATGAAGTCAATTCATTGAATTCTAATATGAGGAAGTCCATAAACTGCTGATTAACAGGGCTAGGAAGAATGTATCAGAGGACAGGCTACTCCTATGTGATGTATTGCTTTTATTATTTTTAAAAGCATCAACCGTTGACCAGTGTTGGAGAAAAAGCTTGGCTGGGTAGACCTTCGTTTAATGAAATAAAATAATCCTAGTACTCAAAAGGTTTGACTGCTAACAGTTCCTTATACCTGTAACCTTGGGTAGAATGAGAGCAATTACTGTTGCTTGTAATATCCTCTTCATGTATGTGAAGGGAAGGAGCCTGTCTTTTTATAGAGTAAAAGCAACATGTTTCTCTGCTCTAAACAGCATCAGAGGATCTTTTAAATACTGCATTTTTCCTTTGTATTTCCAATGAATGTATCTTCAAGAATAGCTTTTATAAAAGTACTGAACTGAGATAGTAACTTATGAAGTGAAACAAGCATGAAGGCATCTGTGTTTCCTTATGTCCTTATGCATTTGCATAAAGTAGATGGAGAGAGAATCTTATAGAGTTATGCCAATAACTGAACAATATAAATACCTGTCTAACTGACCAGTGTCTGTCTGCAGTCTGTCTTGATCAACTATTTTCTTTATTCTATATTTACAAATAGCAGTCCTAGGAAAAAGTTTGGATTTTCACTGAGTCAAGTGCTGTCGTTCAGGGTGGAAGGAATGAAACAGAAAAGACAGAAGATGTTGTATAACTTATTGAAGGACAATGTCTTTAAAAGGTTGCAGCTTTACACAAATTGTAATCTAAGTTATATATATATAAAATATATTAGATTCCTGTATATTATGTATGTGCCTTATCAGTCAGAGAGTAGCTCAAAGTGCTATAAAAGGAATACACAGAACTGTGCAACATTTTGTGGCTCAAGCGGGTGTGAGGGTGGGCCTGGCAGAGTGTCACAGCCAGAATATGGTGTGAGAAATATAAGATTTTGTCTATAACAGGTAAGATTGGAACATTTCTTAGCATAGACTTAAACTTTAAAATACTTGGAGTGCTTCTGTCTACTCAGAAGAAGTCAAGCCAGTAACAAAAAGAATTATTCACTGCTGTCTTCTTCAATACTGTACTGTATTTGAGGAAGTATTCCTGGTTCTTCACCAGTGGGGTTTTTTTTGTTTGTTTGTTTTCCAGGCTCATCTGCTAAATATCCCAAGCTGGAACTGGAAAGAAGGGGATGATGCAATCTGTCTTGCTGAGCTCAAGCTGGGTTTCATAGCCCAGAGCTGCCTGGCACCGGGCCTTTCAACAATGTTAGCCAACCTCTTCTCTATGAGGTCATTCATAAAGGTAATGTCTTGTCTCATTAGAATGTATTAGTCTGCAATTCAGTTTGTCGGAGAGCTGTGTAGAGAACGTGGCTCAAATATGAAACAGATAGGAACACATTAACAGATTTTGTAAGACAAAAAAAAAAAAAAGCACACACTTACATACAAAATTTCTCTACTGCAAATTGGGCAACAAGCCAGGTTCTGTCAAGTTATGTTTTTATTTTTATTCATCAAGTGTTTGGCCTTTAAATCATGTTCCAACCATCATCCATTTCTAGGGAGATACTTCTGGTGCTTTGTGTTTTGCTTTGTTTTAGACAAAACACATGTTTATCTATGAGAAAAGCCCCTGCTGCTAAAACTAAAATATGATTTATGTATGTCCTATATAGCAACAAAATATCCAGAAAAAAAGACTGTTTATTTTGGTCACAGAATCACAGAATGGTTAGGGTCGGAAGGGATGTCTGGAGATCATCTAGTCCAACCCCCCTGTCAGAGCAGGGTCGCCTACAGCAGGTTGCACAGGATGACGTCCAGGCAGGTTTTGAATGTCTCCAGTGTGGGAGACTCTACCACTTCATTGTGCCAGTGCTCTGCCACCCTCAAAGGAAAGAAGTTCCTCCTCATGTTCAGATGGAACTTCCTATGTTCAAGTTTGTGCCCATTACCTCTTGTTCTATCACTGGGCACCACTGAAAAAAAAGACTGTTCCCATCCCCCTGGTACTGTCCCTTTAAGTATTTATAAGTATTGATAAGATACTTTTACTTCAAATGGCTAGTGGACCTCTGATTGTGAGAGTAAATAGGGAACATGTGTTGGAACTGAAGCCTGAACTTCCTACAACACCATTTCTGTATTGGTTTCTCCTCAGTCAAAAAGCTCTTTTAGACTTACATAGCAAAGTTTTAACCCAGTTATTCCTAGACTTCTATGGCACCTGTACTAGTTCACTGGACCAAGGCCTTGATTGCAGCAATCAGTGCTTCCTTCCTTGTGCCTTTCTGGGACACTGATTCCAAACATAAAGGGTGGTCAGTTTCCAATCCCATGAGTGTTATTAACGGGATGGAAAACACTGGACTACAAGGTAGGCCATGGTCTACTTCAAGTCGTTTGTGCAAGTACGCAAAAAAAAAAAAAAGCCTAATGTCCTCAGGTGAGAAAGCCAGGACTGTTCTCATGGAGGTGCGCATGTCAGTGCAGGGCAGTCAGTCTTTGCTGCCTTTGAAGTCCTGAAATTCTTAACAAGGTATCCTTTGGAGACCTCCAAAAAATTGGAGACAACAGACTCCTGTGTGTCAGAAATATTCCAGACTATTACATATAGTCAAAAAAATGCCAGTTTTCACTATGGAAACAAGCCTGGGCTCTGCACTTTGTCTGCAGTTACAATGTTTCCATCTTTATTCATGTTCTGGGGAAAAAAAAAAGCTGGTTTACTTCAGTAAACTTAGGAACTGTCTATGACTCATCAGCGTACGGTGGCTTTGGAATTAATCCTTTCTACTTATATCCTAAAAGTAAACTGTATCTATTATGAACTTCATTCTTCTTGCCTGTCATTTTGGTGTGCCTCACTCTTGTCTGATGTGGTAATCCAAGACTCTCAGGAGTCTCAAACATTTGCAGTCACACTAATGCACCCAAATTACTGAGGTAACCTGTTCTGTGAACTTGCTCTTGAAATCAGAAGTAGGCCTGAAAATTTTGCTTAGCTTTTGTCTTTCCAAAATCAGAAGAAATTAATTTTCTCTCAAGCAGATCTAAATATATGGGTATCTTCAGAAGCCCCAGTCTTAATGCAAGTTATTTTAATACTGAATTTAAACTTGCAGTGAGAACGTTCAGAGGGTCAGAAGGTGGTAAAGTGTACAAATATCTGACTATGGGGGAACTGTACTAAAGACAGATACATTTATGGCCTGGATTTATAGTTAAAGTGTTTAGACAAGTCACAAACTGCAAATGTAAAGCTATCATCTTTCCAGAATATATACCTAACCTCTTATGTCATTATCTTACCCACCTTCAATCCTGTATTTTCTTATATTATAAGATGTTCTTATAATAATTTCAGTACAGTGACAGATTGGTCTATCTTACCGATGAACAGTTACAAGCCAAAGGCTCGGTTTTGCAAGGCACTACTGAGATTACGTCTGAGTATTTATATATAGACAGAATGAACATAAAAATAGCAATGATTTTGATTTGGAGGAAGCTATCAGTGTCAGTTTTGCTCTTGTATCTGTGATTATATACAGTTATAAACAGAATAGGGTGCAGACGTGCCTTAACTTGTGTTAACTCAGGTGTCATCTTCAGATGGCACTGAGAGGAAAAATGCCATCAAATAGTACATTGGGAGAATGTAAGACTCTGTTAGTACTGGTTAAAAAGATGCCTGCTACTTAACTAAGAATGAGTTGTCCAGGCAAGTAAAATGCGTATTGTAATTTCCAAAGATCTCTGAGTACATTAAAATCTAAAGCAAAATAAATGTACAAGAACTGAGACATTTCTTCATGAGAATCTAACTCAGTTCGCCACAGGAAAAGTGGTTTTTTTCCTTTATTTAGCTGAAAGGATGTTCTTTCTCCAAGCTGTCTCACTCTTAAAACTGTATTTGAAAGAGAAAACTATTACTTAGTGGTGGCTGTGAATCAACAGTGTATTGTAGGAGAGCAGCTACATTGATTGGAATTGTTAGAGGACTCTACTGAAAAGAAAGATGTCCATTCCGTGAAAGAACTTCCACACCTTCTAATTTAGAGCACTGAATTTAAGTACTGTCAGACGTTCATAACTCCTTGGGCAACCATTGTTAGTGGAGTCTCCCACAAGTTAGAAGATTGCCAGGAAAGTGTACTGAAAGTTCTGTATTTTTCAAAGGAAGCTTGAAACGTCTGTTTGTTCCTCCTCCTTCATAACATGATTAGAAATTGATTTAATGTGCCATAAATGTTTGGTCAGTCAAACACAAATGAACATGATTGATGGTGACATTGCACACATTTAACTCATTATGTGTTACTTTACAGCAAAATGATTTGTGTAAACAGTCTGCCCAGTATTAGAAGTAAAACAAACTAAGAAACCTCAAAATATTATATTTGTTCCTAATATTTTCCTTTTGGTTTAGCAATGTAATCTCATATGGAATCTTTTATGTTCGCTTTGGCACCAGGCTGAACAAAAGGCAAATCAGCTCAAAAAGACTAAGGTTCTGTAAATCTTTACAGGAAGAAAGATAGGTTGCACAACAAATGATAAGCAAAAAAAAAAAACCCAAACCCCAACTTTACACCTGTAAACTGTATTTCAGTAGTCCATTCTTTTTATAGCACGGTGTTATTATTATTCTACTAATAAAAGAATTGGGGCTCTCTATTACTTGTATAGTCTCAGAAAAAAATGGAAATACTATACTGTACTGCAATTTCTGTATTGTTTGGATTAGGAAATATACAACAGAATGCTACCCATATGAAAAACATTGCAAAGAGTAATTAAATAGAATAAAAGGCAGGGGTGGACAAATTTTATCCCTTTATACAACCATGCAAGCCAATATGAGTTAGTATTGTTGTGTAAATTAATAAAATGTGGAATGTGGTTCTTGAGTGTAACACAAGTCCACAAACAAATGTTTTCTCTTTGCTTTGTTGGTAAGACAGTACACCTCATTCCAGATCCGAAAAATGATCTAGAGCAGTCTCAATTCCTCTCTAAGCTATTTTGAGAGCAGGAATGTTCTGTGGGCTCTTTTGGCAGCTGTTGCTCACACCCACACATATGCAATGCCCACTTCTCCCACTACATTTCTTTCTAGTCCAGGCTGAAAGAGAGACAAAATATAACCCCACAGATTTACATCAGTCAGGTGCTTACCTACACTGATGGAACACATCAACTGGTTTGCTATTTGTTTTTGGCCACCTAGGCAGCCTTGGACTGTTCTAAAGTATGGGACTAGGGTATGCACAGTGAATTCCTTCAAATGAAGGAGCACTTTAAATGGGAGATGGGGAGGGAATGCAACTTCTCAACTGACTGTTAATTTCCTCTGAGGCTGCATAATAAACTGATTACCTGATCCTCCCTCATAGGATTTTGAACAAATATTAATGTAACCTGTTCCCTTATTCTCTAAAAGGCCTGCCTGAATAGAATATTTTAATCATCAAGTCTAGGAATTTAAAACTGTTGTGGTTGAAAACTGTTTGCTGTTTACAAATACTATCAGTCCTTGTGATAAGTGATATATTTGTCTTAGACAGGTCTACCCAGGAGTGCATTTTTCAGTCAATCATTTGAATAGATCAATACCAATCTATGTTTGCATTATGATTGGATAGGAATACTGCCATGTTTTGTAAAGCATTAAAAGTAGAGCCTGTATGCCTTTAAGTTCAAACCCATCAAGGCCAGCATCTAAAGAAAAATTAGGTGTCATAATATTTCAAGAATATTCTCTCTGCTACAGAATACATTAGTGCGAACGATGAAAAAGTGCATGTATTTCTCATTTGAAATTAGAGCTAATCTTAATTAGCATATTTGAAGTTTTATAAAACATACTCTTTCCATGCTAATTTTAAAAACCTTTCTTGCATACAGAAAGAACTGTGGAAATAGTTGGCAGAGGTTGTAAAATTTTTATACCACTAAGGATACTTGCTTTGATTTAAGCAGACAATGGAATTGAGTAAAGAGGTGGTTGATAATTTATAATAGTTAAGGAAATTCAATTATAAGACTGTAAATATAAGAAGCTTCACTCTTTGCTAGGAATATGTGAACTGCTTGCAGCCAAGTACTTATCTGTTAAATTTTGATATCCATATCTAAAGGCATAATAAAACCAGACATTCACATAAGCAATTTGGGTGGAATGAAAGGATGTTATAGGTAAACATAAGGAAATGTTTAAAATACACTGCTTTCAATGTACAGCTTCTTTTCAACTACGAATCAAGAATATTCGGTGTGTACTTTCTTTTTATTCTCATCTATTTTAGACAAAAACCCACAATGCTGTGGAGAAGAGAATTGTAAAATTAAACATCAGGAAGCCCTGGAAGTATTCTGAGCCTAGGGGGAGACAGGAGTCCCAGTGTTAGATGGATGTAGATGAAAACAGCCTGGTAAGGGCTCAAGAAAATTGCCCCAGTGAAGATGTTATTTTCTAGGCATTTTTTGTAAAACATTTCTCTACGCGGCCTTCTGGGCACCTTTGAAGTGAAAATTTTATATGTATTTTAGAAAGGAAATAGGTAACAACTTTCATGTTGTTTACACAAGACTTTATTTAATTTATTGATATAAACATTATAATTTTGGGAAGACCATTCAGAATTTCTGAATTGTATGCACTTGGACAAAGTACTGCATACTGAGACATGGATGAAGAACAAAAAAAGTTAGACCATTAGTATAAAGTAAGATCACTTTAGTAACAGAACTAAAATATTCAAGTGCTATTCTAGAGAGATAATGAACAGAATTAACTCATTAATTTACTGTACTTTTTGTGGTTTTTTTTATTATTCAGTAAGATAGGGTTGTTTGTAAAAGTAAATATATGTCTAAAATATCACATGGATGATCTTCTAAACATCTGAAATTATTCTCAGAAGCTTTGTTCTGTTTTGTGCTCTTTCCTTGGCAGTGGTGAGCTGAGCCTATTCAATGCTAGGGGGGAGACTTAACAGCTGCTTTCGTTGTGCTGTAAAGGAATTTTTATTTTGTCACTTCCTTAATATTTATAGAGACACCCCACCATCCTCTCTCTGTTTTTCCTTGCAAAATGCAATAAAAGATCCTAGGTCACACTACAATTCTAGCATTAGTTCTCCGGCTTGATAGTGAGATGTAGATCTTGACAGAAGAGATTATATAGCATTATCAGGTTCAGATATACTCAATCTCTTTCATGTAACTATTTACGTCATTACACTGAGAAGCAAATGCTATGAACAAGATAGATCAGTTGGGGCTACAGAGCTCCTGATAATTACACTGCCAGGGGGTAGGACTGGGTATATTAAGGGTTTAGGTTTTTTCTTGACAATACTAATGGTTGTGCTTGCAAGATGTACATCATTTCTTCATCTCTCTGTCACCGTATCTCAATAGGAAATGATTGTATTATGTAAATACATTCGCTGATAACAACATTGTATCTATATACAGATAGTGGAGAGCAGAGGAGCATTGCAACTTAAAAAAAGGATACAGATGAAAATTAGATTTCTTCTCTTGGGATACACTATGTCATTTTCTAGCTATTCTTCATATAGGCTATTGAATCAGTGGATAATTTGTTTTGTGACTATCCAGGAGACAGAATTGCAGCGTAACATAGTCAGGGGAAGATAATCACATGTTTTCAGTACTAGAGAGGAACTTGGGAGATATAGATTCAAGTGACTGTGGTGATATGGAACATTCTGTGTGAGGTCCAAGTTACTTACATTCTCTTTACCTTTCTTCCTAGCTGTGACTGGAATAACTTTTTTTTTTTTGCTATTTGTTAATATTAATATATGTTGATATGTTAATATTAATATTTGTAATATTACTATCATCTTGAGTTTGTAATGTCTCTGAAGAAAAAATTACTTCTTACTGTTTGTACCAACATAGCAAAATGTTATTACAGGATGCTATGATTTAACACCAAAGTCAAAAGAAAATGCTATATGTACTTATTCTTAATAATTTATAGTGTGGTCACCAGTAGAAGATTCCTTCTTCTGATGATTCCTTGTTGCTGCATCAACCACGAATTTTACTGTCTTGTTATCTTTCTAGAATGTTATGTTTATTCATGTTGCTGCAGTATCAGCTTGAAGTATGTTAGCTATTTAACTTCGGAGATAAAAATAACAAAATTACCTGCAAAGCCTTCTCCTGAGGATCATGCATGGGAAGCATAAAGACAGATGCTAATTTTCTGTAATGAAAGGCATGTCGAAGATGCCTTTTGTCATTGTTTGGTGATATGCTTGAGGTATACCATATTTGATGAGTAAAGGAGTTCCAAATTAAAAAAAAAAGGGAATAGAATTGTCCTTGATCAATTTTTGTTTCTTCATTCGACAGTTATACAAGATCTGTAGAGGCCTATGTATGAGGCTAAATGAAAACAGAAATAACATGCAAGAAATGAGAAGAGGTAAAAGGGAAAGAAATAAATGATAGCAGGACCCAATAATACCAAGGTTTTTTGTTGGTTATTTTTCCCACACTGAAACAGTTCACTGCTATTGTATTTCTGTACTTCATGCCTTTTGGTGTTCTCGTGTTGTTCCTCATTGCAGCTTTTCTGCGACATTTTAGTCTATTCTAAATATTGTGTGGCATTAACTTCTGTTTTAATTACTCTGCCAGCAAAGACACATCTACTTATTCCAAAGCAGCATTTGACTGCTTAATTATTTACAATTTTTGTTACCAAGACAGTATTTTCCAATAAATAATAAAGGTTTTATCTGAGGAAGGCATGCCCCATCCTTGGAAGTGTTCAAGGTCAGGTTGGATGGAGCTTTGAGCAACCTGATCTAGTGAAAGATGTCCCTGCCTGTTGCAGGGAGGTTGGACTGCAGATGATCTTTAATGGTCCCTTCCAACCCAAACCATTCTGTGATTCTATGATCTAAATTCCTAACTTCTCAAACTGGCAGTTATCCATAGAGTTAACAATGAAGTGGAGATAAAGCCTGGTGTCACTCTGTGATATCAGAACTAAACTAGCGCATTTGGCTTCCTGGAACCCACGATACTTAATAAAGACAGATTTATGCTTTCTGCTGAAATGTGTTTGTTCGGCCAACAAGCAAAGCTTTGCCACAGAAAACTTTTCACCAAAATGAAAACTATTCTCTCTGTCTCAACTGTTATTAGCCCATAATGTACAAAGGTGGAAAATACAATTATACAGATTCTGCTGTCAGGAGCTGAATTAGGATAGACCAGTAATTATTTGCAGTAACAAAATTATCTTCATAACTGTAAAATGGGAACTACTGTGGGTTTTTCTTTGTTTTTCAAGTTAAAATCATGATTAGTTTTGTCTTTGTAAGCACAGCAGTATTTTCAGGTAGGCTAAAATCAAGGTATAAATTTCACTAACCAGATTAGTGACTTTCATTGTTTTACTGAATGACATTTGTGGTAACCTTTATTAGTCCTTTTTTGAACCAAACTCGCCCCAACTTCAACTCTTCTTGCTTCTATAAAGTTTAGATAACACTTAACTATTCCCCATTGTTTTCAGGCAACTGACATGTGAAACACGTTTTGTAAGTGCATATGGGACAGATTTTTTCATCTCTACATTAACAGTTAAGTTCTGGCAACTTACTCTTAATGTATAGATAAGTATGGGTAAGTAGTAGATAAGTATCAATAAGTCCAGAGATGGACTGGATGACAATCACTTGAGTTTTGGTTAAGTATTTTAAAGGAAAATAAACACACATTATGAAGAATCAGATTTGTTTAGGGATTCAGTTTTTGAGGTTAACTGCAGCAGCAGACTTGAAAATATCATCACAAAGGCTTAAATTAGTCAAGAACACAATGAGTCTTAAAGTATTTTTTCTCAATTTAAGGATTTTGAAATTAGTACCTTACTGACATGGATTATGGGAGAAATTATGTTTATCTCTGGAACCTTACTCTATTAAAATTCAGGGTAACTGCAAGACTCAAGGAATTAGGAAAGAAATATTGAACACTGGAGGTTCTTAATAATTGTTTCATTTCTAGCAGACCAGCAGGCACTGCCTTTCAAAAAATACCAGGCAGGAGACAATCTCTCTCTTTGAAACCACAGGGAAAATGTTATGGTTCAGGTGGAAATAAAATGCCATGATCATCTTTATTCCACTATTATCATTATCTTATAGTAACATTTTATAGCATCCCAAATGTCAGCAATTCTTTAAATTCATTAATCAACATTTCATGGTATCTTAATAGAACATGTCTTAAACATTTCAATCACTTCATGAAGGTTAAGTTAACAGTAACCAGTATCATGAAGCTTGATCACTGCTTTGTGAATGAGTTTGTTTTTTTCCGGTTCTTTCTTGGTCCTTGACTAATGGTGAGGACTGATCTGCAGTTCTTTCCTCCAAATGAAAACCATCTGCCTAAAGAAAAGAAAGCAAGGGAAGAGAGTAGAAAGGAGAAACACATAATGTATTTGTATATTTTTTTCCAACCCCAGGTGGTGTCAATCTAAGAAAAAGCCACAAAATAGACCATAAGTTACAAACATGTCCTTGCTATCTTTACTTTTATTTTTTACCAAGCCTGCACTTTATCTGTTTTCTGTATATAAAGAGTTGCTGATCAGCAACATTTGCAAGCTTCACATAAATAAAAGGGTTATAAAAAATGTGATAGGACTTCCCTGTGTGTGGTGGAGAGTAACACCATGCAAATCCCTTTTAGCATCCCACATGCTCTCTGAATAGTGAAACAATTCCTATGGAAGAAATTTCTCTTGATTGTTTTCAGCCCACTTATCATGGAGTGTATGATTTGGAACATCTCCATATTGCAATTTATTCTAGCAGTTGTTTACTTCTCCAGAACTAAAGTAACTGGTAACCTGGAAGCCTATCAACAGGAGAAGAAAATTTAAAAGAAAGAAATTAATTATAGTTTGTATTTCACTGGTTCCTTAAAAAGTTTCCAATCCTTCTGTTCTTTGAAAGAGTGCCCTTTGGCTAGTTTAACATGGGTACATTAGTACTCAGCCTGTAGGATAAAAATGCAAACTTATACTATACAAGTCCTGTCAAAATAGGTGTGGAGTTCAGATTCTTTTAGTATTGGAAAATTGTGTCATACCAAATTCCAATGAAAGTTATATTATAATACATAATAATTTAAAAATAATAGTAATATTTAATAATGTCGTATAACAATGCAATAAATTTTACATAATAATGTAATACCATACTAATTATATAATCTGAAAATTATTTTATTTTTCCTAACTTAAATCATTATGTCAAAGCACACTGTTTTTTCTGCTTTGTGCTGTTCAGACAACAATCAGAATCAGTAGAGAAGGTTGGAGTGGTTTAAACGAGCTGTGGATCAGGCTGTTACAGGGAAGAGGTGTTTTTAACTTTTAAAAGAGTTTGAAAAGCTCAGCATTATTATTATAGCATTTCAATACAAGCCAGGTGTGGACATGGTATGAAAATGCTTCTTTAATTTAGACAGTTAGCCGAGCTGTAGCTCTTACGCTGTTAGGACACTGCACTACTGACATGTGCTACTGCAACCATAAAGGCTCAGCTATAATTCCCTTCCTGAAGCCTTTTAATGTGGCTGTTGCTTTATTTCCTCGTAATGAATAATATAATCCTGGTTTGCTCTCTGAGCACAGTACTGCATCCCTCACTGTTTTGGTACTGGCTGTCCATAAAATGCTAGCTTGACATGGAATTGGTCTTGCTGTGTCTTAAAGCTTTTAAAGGTGAAATTTTTTCTAACATGATTCAGGCATTTTTTTTCTCCGATTATCCTGATTAATGGGAAGACAAGAGGTCTGTATGATTTAAGCGTAGAATAAGTGACTGGGTTGAAGCAGGCAAAGAAGATAACCACATTAAGAGCCTAAAAGAGGAGGCTGAAAGAAGAGGTGGAAACACCACTGATGTAAGATAAAGAACTCTGTCAGTGCAAGCACTGTCAGTTGGTGGCTATACATCCTCTAGTACATGTCAGTTAGGCAGGCTGACATCTCCATTTCGATAAAGGAGTTAAGAGAGAAATAGAAAGCAAGATATACAGGACATCAGCCTAGAGAAAGACTTCTGTTGGTATTGTGGGTGATGTTAGGTAATGATATGGTAGAGAAGAGAAACAAAGGGGCAGAGTCAAAGGCAGAGATTTATGGAACTGCAAACAGGGGAAGCAGGGATAAAGACAGCTCTCCAAAAGGGAAAAACAAGGAGTAAGAAAAGGAACATCACTGCATTTCTACAGAATTCTTATTTTAGGGGGTTTTGTGAGCTTCATGATTTGGAACTGGAGTAAGAATATGGAATCCAGAACTATAACTTAAAACTTTTAGAAAATATTAAGTGTTTAATAAAAATGTATGAGAAGGAACAAGAAAAATCTGTTTTAGACTCTTGGGGAATGAATAGAACTCCATGAACATTGTAGCTTTTATTTTTAAAATGTAGTTTATTTTTACAGCTTGTGCTCATATAATTTTATTTCCTAAAGCATATAAGATTTTAAAAGTACCCACAGACTTAATTTAAAATTAAAAAATATCAATTACTTAGCTTAAAAGTTTTGTTAAACACTTAATGTTTTCATCTGATTATACCTTGTTTAGAAGCCTCATTTAGAGTAGAACAATAAGAAGTACAACTAATGAAACAACAATATTAACAAACCAGTTAAAGGAAAAATGGAATTAATATCCAGAAAAAAGTCTTGAATGATATCCACGTAGGCATGAGTTCATTTTTAAATTTAAAAGGCAGAAAGCCAGTTGCTGGGTACATTATAAATGCATAGAGTATGTTTTTGGTCACAGACCTACCTGAACTGTCTGGTGATTAGAGTATGTGTTTTAATTTTTCCCATCTTAAATTTTTATCTTTTTTTGAATTTACATGGTGAGATTTCCTTTAAGCCCTGTATGTTATGCAAGAACCTCTCGCTTTAATGCTGTTTTAAAACAGCCGTATTTTGACATTACAGACAAAGATAAATTGTTGCTTAAAGATGCTTTTCTCAATTTGATTTATTGCTGAATAGCTGAAAAATTGATTTGGACACTTTTACCCAAGGTAAAGGAGCTTTTGATGGTAGTCCTGTAGCACCTCTGAATTGTGTTCCTTCATGCCTTCGACAGTAAAAGATCTCTGAATTTAGCAGTAAAGGTTTTCTTCAGTTGTTGTCCTAAAGCGCTGACGTCCATTGAAGAAACTGTTTCAATATATGTTTCCCATATTTCCTTGTTAGTCATAGATGCAAAGAAGAAAAAAAAAAAAAGTATGATGAATTTTGAATGCTGATCAACTTCTAGACAAGGTGAAAATAATTGAAATGTTAGAGAGACTTTAGCAACAATATAACACAACCATTTCACTTGAGAATTTTCAGAAAGAGAAATTAAGAGACTTTTTTCTCAAGCTATCAACCTTATTTCATCTTGTGCAGAATGTGCTTGCCAATATTTGAGTGTATTGTTTTTACAAAGGATACTTGATTTACTGACTACGTGGATTCTTTTTTTTTTTGGCATTCCAGGAAATCCTCTACAAATAAGCAACATTAATTGCCATAACAGTCTACTGACTTTTTTGTTAAAATCTGATTCATGTTTAGCAATTGTTTGTAAGTTTTAGAGAAAGCTTTTGGTTTTATTCAGAACTCTGCATCTGTGTTTCTTTGGTTTAGATTGAGGAGGATACGTGGCAGAAATACTACCTGGAAGGAGTTGCAAATGAAATGTATACAGAATATCTGTCTAGTGCCTTTGTGGGTTTGTCCTTCCCTGCAGTTTGTGAGTAAGTACAAATACATATTAATATACATAAGTATTTGCCTTCTCTCAAGTGAAATGTAGGGTTTTGCAGGACACCTTTTCACTCTGCTACAATCCTAATGTTGCTACATCAGATGGGATCCAATAAAACAAACATTAAACAATTACTGCATAGAAGTGTTTCAAACATTGTAATGTCTGTTTTCAGAAAAGATTTGGAATTAAGTGATTGTAAATGAAAGCGTAAATGTTTTTAGTGTTGAACAAATTCATCAGCAATTCATTTAAGTAGGGTTATTTACTCGTAAGTGCTGTCCTATTTTTTTCTTCTAATGATTCCCATTCTTTGAATACCGGTTGTCATCATCACCGTCTTGGCTTATGTCCCATTCCAAGGAAACCATTAATTGGAACAGATGTAGTGGAGTCATATAAGCAGTGTGCCATCCAGAGCTCTGTGGAACTGGTTACAAAACACTTTTAACAAGTGAAATATGTCAGAAAAAAATGTCTATTCTGTAACGAGAAAGGAGTATTTGAAGCATATAATACATAACCGTAGCATAAGCCATGCTACAACTTTATTTCTAGACTGAAAATTCTTATATTTGTCCGAGAATGATTCTGTGGATGAGAGATTTGTATGCACAAGGTTTCTGTGATAAATTCTGTGGCCATAAACATAGTCATATTTCCTTTTCTATTGGCATTGTTCTTCATTACAGCTGTACCAGAAGGTCACAAAGAAGATTGTGGACAGCTTTTGCTAGGCACTGTTCATATGCTTAAAAAGAAACTGACCCTGTATGAAGAGTTTGATGTCTAACTAGATAGCATAGAAAAACTTCTGCAGGCTTCATTCTTAGAGGAGGAAATAGAAAAATAAGTAAGTTATCAGCTCTTATGTAAAGGAGAATGATTTTGCTTTAGCTCCTCTCACTTCTTCCACCTTTTCTGATTTTTATGATAGCATAAACAGAGGTTATGGCGTAAGAATGAGGGAGAAACAGCTGTTATTAGACCAATGTTATCCATTTAAAAATCTGCCTTTTTCTGGGACATAGCTATGACAGAGTCCAGTCTTCAATTTGCTAGTAAAATGAAGGGGGCTCCCAATCAATACCTCCACTGTGTTAACCAGAGTGTGACTGTGTCGTGGTTTAGGCCAAATCCCACTGGGGATGTGGGGGACCCCAGATGGGACCGACAGATGCTCCCCTCTACCCCTCTTCGAAGAGAGAGGCAGAGGAGGAAAAAGAGACTTATGAGTTTAGAAGGAACTAAAGTACTTTAATGAAATATTAATAATAAAATAAAAAGAAAATAATGAAATATATACAAAACCGTATCAAGCTCCCAGGATGACAATCACGACACCGGCTGGCACTGGGGCAGTCCCAGGCTGGACTCAGTGATGGACGGGAACNCCCAGCTTCCCAGCTTCCTTTCTTCCCAGCCTCCTGCTTCCCACTCCTTGCTTGCCCTTTGATCCCTCAGAGGGCTTTTATACTGAGCATGATGCGGATGGGATGGAATACCCTGTTGGTCAGTTTTGGGTCACCTGTCCTGTCTGCTCCTCCCTGCAGGTGGGACCCCACTGTGTTTTTCTGCTTCCAACCCTCCAATGTGGCAAATAACAAAGTTGGTTGGCCTTGGGTGTTATAGCGATAAGTATAAGCAAGAGCCTCTCCGCATACCACGTCTGGACATCAGCCATAACATTGGTCTTATCACTCTGAGAGAGCGAACATTGTCTGCACAATATGCTGTTAATTTCAGCAGTTAGAAGAGGCCCAGCTAAGAAGCAAAGTTACTGAACAAAATTGGTCCTGTTTTACCTCAAACCAGGACAGACTATTATTGAGGGAAAATGTTTATCACTACAAGCACAAAACTTTGGATATATTGAAATAGCAAATCTCATAAGGTATTCTAGAAATTTGTATTATGTTCAGAATGAATGGTAACGTGTGCTGTTTACACTAACTGCAATCATGAAAACCAAATCTCCATGCCAAACCATTGTCAAACGTAGTTGAGTTTCTATGCAAGTTCTTAGAAACACATGACTGAGGCTGTATTTGACATAAAGCTGACATTTATTTAACTGTGCTGGTAGAGCTGAAATGAAATAATCAATGAAGAAAGGGCATTTGTTGAGATTTAGAAACATGTCTAAACTTTGGAGCTCTCCTCAAGCGTTTGATTATCCGGAGGCTTAGTTAACTGTGTTTCCTAGTTTAAATTAAAGAAAAATATTTATCTCAAATTTTCCAACAGTTTAATAACTCTATTAAGTTCAGGTTAATTAAAGCATATTGAAAATTGAAATGTAGTGTTACATATTTATGAGTTTGGTGCATAGGTATTTTCATTACTGTAAGAATTGTCTATTCAGTTTCCAGAAGAATCAAAGGACAGCAAAAAGTCCTTTGCTTTGGTTTGTGAGGGGGAAATAAAATTAGTGGATGGGCTTAGTGTGATCAACTATCCACAAAATATACAAACTCTGAGAACAGTATTTTTAATAGAGCTTTTAAAATTCATACAGTCAATGACATTTTAAAACCCTGAAACTAAATGAGATGCACTGCTTCCTCAGGTTATTGGTCTTGCTTGCTGGTCTGGAAATGTGATTCTTAGGTAAACAGGCTGCATTACAGGTTGGATAATAAACATAAAGAGAGTGCAGAAACATATCCTCTTTCAGTGGGGATGGGATACTCAATATTGCTGAAGAATGTTAAGCTTTTTACGTCAACACCAGGGTGAAGAATTAGGTGGAAATAGAAGTTAATATCAGTCTTCAAGTTTTATTTATAATTTTGAGTATATGTATGTGGAGTGTGTGAACATATTCCCACCAATGTATTTTTGATATGTGAATGTAATTCCTATCATTCTGTCCCCTTGGATATTGTTGGACAAGGTGTAGATGATACTGATTGAAGGGTAAACTAACCAAACTGTCCCCAGCTAGCACAGAGTCTTCTAGTGGGCCTTCTAATACTCACTAATGCAAGGCTAACCTTCACCCAGGTTCTAGGCCCACAATTCTCCACCCAAAAATTTTCCTAGTGAAGTTAGCATGTCTATGGATTCACACTTGATCTGGCAGTGCAAACCACATATGAAAGGAGTCCACTTCTTTTAATATACATTAAATCAGGCCCATTTGCTGTTGGTTCTATTTTTGAGGTCGCTCATTCAATCAAATGTCATAGCCATGTTTTAGTGAAAGGCAAAATTTTATAGAGATGTCATTATCTCTGTATTTGTGCAGCTATTGTTGCATGGTTTGTAACTATGGCATATATTCACACATTAGTCATGAATTTTTTTCTATGTTTTTATAACAGACTGTTTGGGGAGCTAATCATAGAAGTCTTAGAAACTTCACTGTCCTGGCAAAGGAGAAGTGGTTAGGCGAGTAGGTGACACTCAGCACTTGTCTCCATTTTCTCTCACCTCCACAACAGATTATTTCTTTTCTGCCTCTATTCAGAGTAGTAGCTCTTCTTAGTCTGAGAGTGACTCCAAATTAAGCCGGTCTTTCATGGCACAAGGACAGCATGGCCTACCTGTAACCGTCAAGTTCTTGCTTCTATCTTTGGATCATTCTCTTCAACTAGATTTCTGACTTGTCTCAGCAGGTGAGGTAAATCTTAGGCACTTTTGAACTCTTGAGACTTAAGCCACACTTAATATGACCAGTACAGTTTTCTGCCTCTCTGAAGCAGTCATGCTGGATCAGTCTATACCTGTTAAATTAAGAGCTTTTTCCTGAACCCAGCATTTTATTCAACATTGCAGATATGTGTCAAATTTCAGAGTCAACAAACCTAAGCTGAGCTCAGGTAGTGACCAAGCCACAAGCCAGCCTCTAGACTGACATGATTCAAATTAAGTTTTCCATCTTCTGACGGTGATTAAAATCAGGCTCCATCTGATTCTGCCAGAGGCTTCTTCTATATTTTACACTTTTCTCTCCCAGCACTCTCGGCAACTCTTCTCTGGGTACCCCAGCAAAAGCTAGGCCACCCCCACTGGCTGCACCCAGCCAATGCATACGTGCTAAAGAGTCTCCTCAGGCACACCTGTGAGAGAGAAAGAGCAAACATATGAAAACAGGTGTTGTAAGGTCCCACTCTGCTCCCTAATTTCATCTCAGTGGACAGCAACATTTTCGCAAATATGAAAAGGCTGCTTCAATAGAAAAGTATCCATGGATCAGCACAGGCCTTACAGCTTCCTACAGTTTTTTTCTTCTTTAATGTGTTTAAAGTATGGAGGCCTATGTTACTGTTACCAATGCTTACACCATGGTTTTTGGATAACCCAGATTTTACTACGCTTGGTACGAGCAGTAATTAGGGGGTTAGAAATTACTGGACAATTTTCAAAACTCTTCATATGTGGCAGCCATGTTTCCTGTTCATACCTAGAAAACTAGTAATACCCATTTTTACAAACAAGCTTGGCTTCTTTGTGCTTAAGGCCTTCACTGGAGCTCTTACAGGAATGATATACTCAGTTTTCTTATTCCAACGTGGTCAGTTTTAATGGGAGCCAGAAAGAACAGTGGAGAAAGAACAGTGGAATGATAGTTTTGTTTAGCAGGATAAGAGTACATAAAAGTAATGAAAGACAATTATTTATGAAACTCTTTAGCCAAGTGTGGATTGGAGTAGGAGGTCTTCCACAATACTTCCCAGCGCTTCCATTGCATTTCAAATCAGGCACCAACTTGTAAACCAAGATAATACTCAATGTGGGAAATACGGAGAAAAATCAATGTAGTGTTCTGTATTGAAATTTCTTACACTCAGTATTTTCATAATGGACTGACAGGTCAGCAACCAAAAACTATTAAGTATTCAGCTCACGTTCTCACTACTGTCCTAGTAATGGTAGTGGTATCCACTACTGTGAGCAGCAAATTTATTTGCTCTCCTGCTCTTGGTTTTGTCAGGAGCCACTGACTGTAACTGGTACAAATCATTAATTTGTATGATGTGCTTCTGTGTGTTTATATGTGGAGAGAATAATATATGTCATTGTGAGTGTTGTATGTCATATTCTCATGAGTGACATCAGTCACTCTTTGCACACTCTTGATATTGTTTATATAATGACTCATGAACCCACTATAAGAGACCCTGATCCTTTACCAATATTCACCCATATTCTCAATATGCTTTTGCATTAAAGTGTATACTGCGTATTTTGTACTCCCTCTGGATGTCTACTTTTCCTGCTACCATGAATTCCTCGTTACCCTAGTAGTGTTCCAGTCTCGGCGGTCTTTTTTGACTGTGCTAGATTTAAGGAGTACTTTGACTTTTTTGATTGATTTATGCAAACCTGGGCCCTCTTCAAAGTGTTTTTTTTATTATTTTAACTTATGTTAATTGTTTACAAGTCAATCTCATAGAATTTCATAGAATCATAGAATAGAGTTGGAAAGCACCTTAAAGATTATCTGGTTCCAACCCCCCTCTTCCATGGGCTGGGACACCTCCCACTAGACCAGGTTGTTTAAAGCCCCATCCAACCTGGCCTTGAACACCTTCAGGGATGGGGCATCCACAACTTCCCTGGGCAACCTGTACCAGTGTCTTACCACCCTCACAGGAAAGAATTTCTTCCTAATATCTAAGCAAAATCTACCCTCTTCCAGTTTAAAGCCATTCCCCCTCGTCCTATTGCTACATGCCCTTGTAAAAAGTCCCTCCCCAACTTTCCTGTAGGCCCCCTTTAGGTACTGGAGGGCTGCTATAAGGTCTCCCCCGAGCCTTCTCTTCTCCAGGCTGAACAACCCCAACTCTCTCAGCCTGTCCTCGTAGCAAGGTGCTCCAGCCAGCAGGTGTTCCAGATCATCTTTGTGGTTATAGAAGGGTTTTCTGTTTGGTCTTTGGATGACCCCATAAAATCTTAAGCTCCTAAAGAAAAGAAACAAGGCTGTGTCCACAGCCATAAATGAGTGATATTCAACAAAATTATTGCTAAAAGCTTTGTTAGGTCTATAGGGTAGGTGCTTAAAAGACTCATACCAAATGCTCAGTGCCTGCACTTGACAGGGCTGATAGCTTATTTTATTTTTATTTTTTTTTTCCATTTTTGTTTCTCATCATCATTTAAAGACTGGGGCAATAATAACCTTTTCCAGATGCTTCCCATGATGAGCCTTCAAAGATAAAGTAGCATTATGTCATGATTTAAAAAAGCAAAAGAAAAAAGTTTAAAATTTGTATGTTGTATTCAGATACATTAGGGATATGTTTACCAAAGTACTAATGTACATTTAAAGTGTTGCCATGCAGGTACATTAGGTATTATTTGTATGTAATACTTTTCATCAGTTTCAAATCTCTCTCTGATACATCTATTGGTTCCTGAATGTGACTAAAGAAAGTGCATTCTTCAGTGCTTTGGCAGTAAGTGTGAACAATGTTTTTCATGCTTTGAAGCTGGCGAGGCTTATTACTTTGTAGCCACTGATTCATAACTTGCAAAATATATAATTTAATTGTGTTTCATTTTATCTTTCAGATGGGATCAGACTAGAAAAACATACATTGAATATATAGTATCTCTGTGTTACTTCACAGCTGAGCTTATGGTTAAAATTCTAATCTGACATGGAACTGCCCACTTAACTAAAGCCTGTCTCATAAACTACTTTCCTCACTGGCATTGTGCACTTTTCATTAAGCTAATGATTCCATACTTCTGCTCCGCATCAATGTAAGATACATAGCAGTCACAGATCCAGAAACATCTGCATGATTACATATACCTATGGCACAGCCGTATTTTTTTTTTTCCATTCTTCTGTATTTCTGAGGGCCTGTTAGGGTTTCCTATCCGTTCACAGAATGTTCGAAGTTTTTGCTGTCTTTCTGAGGTGTAAATAGTAAGTCAACGGTCATGTAAGATAAACAGTATTATAAGTGGAAATAACTGTAATAGTAGTTAAGCGCACTTACTTTTTGAGCAAATTTTGTAGTACTGGTAGCCAATGAATGCTTCCTAATTTATATAAAACTACAGGAGTTGCAGCTAATAATGCAACACCACCAGTGCCTTCTGTATTATGTACGTGATAGATTTCAGCCAGTGGCTTTCCATTGCTTAGCATCTCTAATTTCCGATTTCCTCTCCAACTTCTCTTGTCATGTGCTCTTCTGTAGCATACTTAAAAAGGTCCAGCAGTTATAATGCAGTAGTAGAAGTGCATGTAATGATCTAGTAAGACACCTGTAAAATGCGTCTTAAATATTTTAACAAGACCCCAAAACTCTTGCTAACAGACTTATTTTACACTTGATCATATAACCACTTACATCAGTGCTTACTTTTAAATTTTTGAATAGTTCTGTGAAATTCTACTATTGCTCTATTTGCTTAATATTTTTTTCCTTGCCTGAGCAATACATGAGTACTCAGCATCTGGAAGAGCCCAGCTGTAGGCTGAAAGCAGAAGGTGCCCGTGCTTTTGCCAGTTCCATGTGCTTGGAAATTAGCTGAGCCTGAAATTAACAAACCTTTAAAAGGGATATTTGGGTTATTAAAATATATTATGATAATTTGTATTCCAACAGAAAAAACTCATGACTGGACTGGTTTTAGACACTGCTGCTCTATAAAATTGAAGTACCTGATATTCTCATGCTTCCAACTCCTAGGGAACACAGTGTACTATCCAGTACCAAATAAAGTACCTGTTGCCAATGTGCATAAAAAATAGTTCGAAAAGAAGACAAAATTAATATATTTATGAAAGAATTCTGATATTGTATGTAATTTGCTCATCTTAAAATGCTACATAAGATACTAATTTTTTATCAAAATACTTTTGCTAACTGCAGCTGAAGCAAGTTATGGAAGTAGATTGAAAGTACTTTTTCTCTCCTGAGGAGAGTACCTATGCATTTGTCAAAATTAATTCAGCAAAAAATGTTATAACTGACCTTGAGGAAAAAATGTGAATTATTTATGGTGTACAAGATTTCAATCAAAAATTTATTTGAAAAGAAAAAACTTCTTTCCAGTAGATTTTCTAATTAAAATCCTTTTTTAATGTTTGGTACAGAATTAAATAATTAAGAACTAATCAAGGTTATATCTTCATGTTTTGCTGCTCAGAAAGGAGAATGGTAATTTCTTTAAATTCTAAATATCCTAGTACTTTCACATGCAAATAATACAGCAGGTATCTATGGTTAATTTACGCCAATGGTAGTCTTACCAGTAAAGAAGGCAGATTTAATGTCAAAAGCAATTTCTTTCTCTCTGGGTAAATAGAAACAGTCAGATTCAAATTCTTAAGAGCCTTTGTTCATGACCATCTGTATTCATTAGTAGTTAGCAGATGATGCTGACAGTTGAAAATAAAATAGAAATTAATGCCTCATGTACTGTCATTGACAATTTTTGTGCACTTCTACATAATAATTTGAGATAAACTTCTTATTACAAAGTTCTTTATGTATCCAGGGGGGAAAAAGCAGGTATAAGATCTTTTTCATTATACCGTATCAAGCTACATTTGCACAATACAGTTTAATGGTGAGACTTATTAATCCTAATGTTTAATTGCATGGCCAAGTGCATGTGAGCCTATTTATTTTACCACTTAAATATTTTTAGTAAATCTATAGATAAGAACGAGATATTAATGCCAAATATTAGGGCAGCATTGTGCTTATTTCTTTGTGGTGGTTTGTTTTGTTTTGTTTTGTTTGGTTTTTTTTTTTTTCTTTTTAGGAAGGTACATATATGGATAGGTTACCAAATACTAGGAAACCAAGGAAGAGCAGTTAACTGTGTTTCCTGAAGGAATATAGGTGCTCAAAATAAAAATAAAAAAATAGATTTAGAACTCTTGACATTCATGGCTTACGAAGTTGTATTTTATTATATCATCTTTTTTAAAACAGATACATAGTAGGCTTAATACAACAGGTAGGGTACTCCAGTGTAAATATGTTTGAAAACTGATTTTTTATTTTATTTTTCTTTTTTTGAAGCTGATAGGCTTCATTAATCTGTTAATATTGTGGGAGGTGATGGACTAATCAAGAATTCAGTTACTACCAGGATTTTGTCTGTCTGTTTCTGACATTGGCTGGAGTTCTAGGGGTAGAATATGAATTTTAATTGTTTTTGAAAAGAATCTTGCCCCTACCTGTTTTTCTGTGTTCCTCCCAATACTGAAATATCAGTCAGGAGACTACAGAGGTACTTTTACAATCCTTTAAAATAATTTTTTTTTAAGAAAAAGTATGCTCAAGTATTACATTGTAAAACTTAAGCAATGCAGAGTAAATTCTGTTTTATATATCCTTATGGGATATGCAGCACATTGCCTCAGCATTGTCAGAATCTCTTCATCCAGGCTAATCTGTAATTATTCTCTTATCCTGAAGAAATAGGAGAAATTAACTGTTCACGGTGACTTCTAAAACTTATTACAGAAATGTAATATTATCAGTTCAAAAACTTATTACAGAAATGTAATATTATCAGTTCAGTAGCCAACTCCTTGTTTTCTGCTAAGTATGTGACTGATGAAAAGTATGCAGAATATTGCTTAGATTTGCTTCAAGAAAATAAATGTTCTCAAAATATATGCAAAAAATATAAGTAACACCGAAGTAAGGAAGTTTATCAAGAAGCACTGAGCCCTGGAAAAGTTAGTGTATGATACAGAAGATGGCATTCATCCAATTGAAAGGTGGGCGCTAGAATAGTTTGTGACAAATTCATAGAACAGGAAGCAAGTAGCATTGAATTTGCACACACTTCAGTGGCAGACTTGGAAATGGTTTCTAGTTATTTTAAAAAAATGGTTGGCTTCTTTGTTTCTTCTTGGACAGCCTATTAGCTTGAAGCAAATGGTGTTATCCTAACTCTCAGTTCTGCAAGTCTATGAATATCAACCTTGACTTGTTTTAATAAATAGCTGCTTGTACAGACTTTTACAACTGAAAAAAAAAATGTGTTGCAGTATCACAATGTACTTCCCACATATGGGTCAGAAATTGTTTGCAGTCATGCCGTTCCTCTGTGACAGTAGTTGGCAAATATTGTCTTATTAATAGTGTACTCTCATTTTAGTTCAGTACATGTATATTTTCTAAGGAATGCACGCTACAATCAACATAGGGCTGAAATGCATCAAAGATTTGAAAAGTTTCCTCAAATTGCCAAATGCAATTTTATGTTGTGTATCATGACCTTTGTTATTATTGCTTAACTAGACTTAGTGACAGTGCTGGTGCTTATGCAACTGTTCTCAACTTGTCAGTTTATATTTTTTAGGAATATATGTGTTCATTATCTTCAAAATAGAAAGACCTTAATATATATTCTGTGTGTATCTAACTGAAAAAAGGGAAAAGATCTTAGTGTAAGTTCTGTTAGTGTAAGAAAATACATACTGTGCAGCCATCTCTACATATGTGATGTTAGTTGTAAAAAAGGACTAACTCTTGGCCTCTTCTCTTTCTGCAGACTGGTGTTTGCGAAACTAAAGCTCTTAATGATAGCCATAGAATACAAGTCGGAAAAACGAGAAAGCAGGTATGTCCAGTGCCTACAAATGGTGAAGTTCTGGAATGCACTGTCAAGAATTCTGCCTGCTTTTTTTCCCCCAGAATTAACATAGCTGCTATTATATTTTTTGAAACATTTCAGAGTATAATTAGCATGCCATCACGTTACACCATTTCACATAGCGCTGAAAGGCTTTTATTTCTGCCCTTTTCTTCTTCCCTTAAGTTAATTTGAGTCAGAATTTTTAGTAGAAGTTGGCGGGGGCAGTGATACTTGTGTCCCGTCTCCAGAAGTGCAATTCTTTTTTACTTAAACAAAAACTTACAATGTTCATAGTCTATCAGTTTTAATTATGTTACTGAAAATGAAAAAGTAGAAAACAGAAGTTATATCAAAACTCATTATCGCTATGGGTATTCTCAAAATAATAATTTCATTTAAATGAGTTTGGAAGAACCTATTTAGACAGGATACAAAATAAATAGAAATATAGGATAAGTGTAGTATTTATGTAGTATCTGTTCTGACAAAACTTGCATAGATGAATAGCATCATGAAACTGAAAAAGATTAATTTAGCCTTGAAACTATCAATTGTCTGACTCCTGTCCTTAACCAAAGAGGAAAAAATCATTATTACAAGTACAGATTCACAGACAGGAAAATAAGTGTTTCTCGTGGGTTTTTTTGTACAAAAATTCATAAAAATCCAAGTGAACCTTGGAGTCAATCTTCTATCAACTTGTCCATCAGTGCTTTACACAACATTTGTTTTTGTATAACAAAAATGTTACAAATGTTCTCTGCAATATGTGGAGGGGCATATAATAAAATTATGATAATACTGACTCTAAGCTGAATTTTATTTTCCTCTGTCAAAAATTACATTCTGGAAAAATGGTTTTGTCGTTTGAGCTCATGGCACAATTTCTGAGGTTTTAAAAGTTTATTTCAATGTTTATTAGTGTATGTTGTCATTTTTCTTTATTTCCATACCCTATAGTTGGTTTTGCTTGATTCTTTCCTGTGTTATAAAGTGATATGTGAAGTGGTGTATGTGCTATTTGATATTAGTTTTGTCCACACTATGCTGATTAAGAAATCTTTTTTCTTTTGAAATATCAGATTTTTTTTTTAATGTTTCCAGCCCCAATGGGCTCTTAAAATATTTTTCCATTGAATGATCTTATTCTGCATTAGCTAATGTAAAGCAAATGATTTATTATGCTGTTGTCTCTGAACAGTTTAATCTCTTCCTAAAAAAAAGAAAAATATGATAGTAACAGCAGTGGAACTATTTACCAGATTTTCTATTTCCAATATTGGAAAATATTTGTTTTCTGTTGGTTCTCCTCAGAATTATTGCCCAACTTTAGGATGTCATTACTTCAGTTGTCATTTATTTACATAAGTGCTAATATTACAGTCTTTTTCAGTAATAGCAGATAATTCATGGCTTCCATATCATTCTTTGCACTAACTTCAGTGGGAGTTGGATTGAGTTCTTAATCACAAGGTGATGCAGAGGATCCCACAAAAAGTAACACAATGTGATACAATCATATATTCCTTCTTACTTAAAGCCACGCAGGTAACAGTTCACAATTAATTAATTTGATAGAAAAGAGCCTGAAAATTGCAGGAAACAATATTAAAAAAGGGATGTTAACAGCTGGATTTTTTTAACATATATGTAACAAGAGGAGAGCATGTAAGCTAGATATTCACATTTTCTTATAATCCTGATCCACAGTAATATCCGCTGACTTTATTAACCAGTGATAATTTTATTGTAACTGTTTGGTGAATCACAGAGCTATTTGTAGCTTATCTTTACTGTTCTACTTGTTCCTCTGCTCTTCAACTCAAATATTTTAAGCACATATTTGTGGTTTTCTGAGCTGGAGCCTTTCAGTCTAACGTGAAAGGTAATGAAACAAAACTTCATTCAGTTCCTCACTTCTTAGATATACTTGCATTTCCTTGCATCTTATTAAATGAAAAGGTGGGGAATTAAGATAAAAATTAGAATAACATGGTTTACAAATGCAAGCTGTCTTTGAACAAGACAAATTTGTCATTTGCCAATTATGTTTGTGATGTTGACTTTGGAAATATTTTATTCTACTTCATATCTTAAGTTCTTCATTGGTAATTCTTCATAAAGGTGGAGGGGGAACTGATTATGGTACCCTTTTAGCTTTTGCTCTTTATGAGAGTGACCAACAGTAGATATGTGCTGATTTATTTTATGGATTATAGTTTAGATTCATATTTTGTAAAACTCTTGAGAGGTTTTACATAGTTTACAATTTAGAGCAATGATGATAAATATAAATAGAAAAATAGCATATTATCTAGGTGGCACCCTTTTATTAAGAGCTAGTGTTTCCAGCTATAGCTGGGACAGGTCTAGGACCAGTATTTTCAGCAGCAGAGGAAATTTTGAAAGCATTCTTTCTGCCTAAGGGATGAGAAGATCTTACTCCCATGAGCTCAATTTTTGTTACTATTCATAATAGAATATCTATATGAGTAAATTATATATCTGATTTTTTTCTTACACAGCAACTTCCCTTTTAAGATTAGTTTCATCTGCCTTCATTACTTTGCACTCAGAGCTAAAGCAACTCAATGAGATTTCAGAAATGTGTGCAGCTCTCAAAAGTGGTGATGTGAGGGCATTCTAGATTTCCTAATCCTCTCTCTAAATTTTCACTTCAGTGTTAAGTGTAAATCCTAGTACCATTTTAAGTCAATGGCAGAATTTTCATTGATTTGAATGTCTTCATTACATGTAGAATATCATAAATACTCATTTACCTATGTACCTTTCCCCCCCCTCAGGCAGTCTTCTAGATGTCAGTTTTCTAAAGCTTTCTGATACTCTTAACTTTACCATACGGAATTTGAGATCAATAGTAATTATAAATCATCAGAACTCTACCCAAGCTAATATTAATGTACATGTTAGTAGTAGCTGAGCTTCCTGCTTGCAGTTGGGTTTTTTCACCTTTTTTTCTGACTCCTAATAAAGCTACACAAAACAGTAAGCCAACCTTAATAACAAGTTGTGACAGTATTAGATTGTTAATTATAAACAGTTTATGATTTTACAAGATTGCTTAAAAGCAAAATTTAAAAGTTTTCAAGCCTAAATATAGGTAGTATAGTCATATATACAGTAAATACAAACTCATTTTCGAATAATGGGTAAAATATCTATAGCATTTTTATCTTTTTATGCAACTTTTTCTCACCAGGGTTTCTTAAAGATTGATTAAAATAGTCATGATTAAATCTTTTTTAACCCTTACATTTATGTATTTAATAATGTTTAAATTACTGCTCAGTTATCAAAAAACCCTCTGAGTTTACAAAATGTGACTGAATTTAGTGGGCTTCTGGCTGGCTCCTAAGGTCTGCACTTTGGTAGATCTAGGTCACAATATGAGTTAGCCATTCTTTCATCTTTAATTAGTATCTGGGAATATTATAATCAGTTATTAAGAGCAGGAAGCACTTCTTAAATAAGCTTTTATGTCCCTGATGCAAGTCAAATACTTTATCTTAAAAACATGGCCTTTCGTAGTTCATTTGTAGAGAGGTTTTGTTTGTTCTGTAGAAAAAATGCTAAAGGAACATGGAGAACATCAACCTGAAAATGTCTCAGCAGAGCTTGCTGAATAGTTAGCAAAAAATATCAGTTCAAAATGCAGGCATTCAAACTCCTTATCTGAAATCCCATTCAGAGATACTTTTGCCTTCCTTTTTCCCCTTAGTTTTTTTCTTTTTTCCACGTGAGTAATCAAGAAGGAAAGTCTAACCAGGAATCTTCCCTCCTGCACCCTGTGTTTACTCCTCTTGTTAAATTTTCTTTGTCTATCCATATATTTGTTCTCATTCTCAGCAGAAAAACCTTTGAGCCTTGAAGACTTTTAAATAAAGGGTTTTTTTGCTTTTGCTTTGGTGTCGGTTTCTTATCAAAGTGTTTGATTTGCAATTTTTTTCTTGTCGTTTGCAGAAGCCGAAAGCGGTATGCCCTCTTCGTTACCTTTCCTTCCAACCTCAATCCTACCTCCACTCCTTCTAACTTCAGGACTAATTCCTTGCCAAGAACACAGGAAGATAACATCTTTGTCTATCTTTCTCTGTATATACACACACATATATACATATATATATATTCATCTGTCTGTGTGTATATATATATATATTTGTGTGTATATTTATATATGAGCCCCCAATCTCAAAGAGGAGAGAGAATAGTATTTTGTCTCTCCATTGGTTCTTGTGACTCACGCACTAACTTCTTTGCAGGAAGTACAAAATAAAACAGTATAAGTTTTTTAGGCCTTTTTTTTTCCTCTTGTGGAGTCATTGGTGTATCGGATTGTTGCATTGGAAAAGCAGAGTTTATTGTTAACATCTCCCCTCCTCTTTTTTCATTTGTACTGTATCGTGACGATGTATATTTCGTCTTTACCAGCCCTTGCGCTGCCATATTGTCTCCATATTCACACCTTCATTGATGTCCTCCTTTCCCCAGAGTCTTCCTTCAAAACACGTCTTACAATACAGTAGTTCATGTTCTCTTGTAGTCTCACTTTCCATTAACAACAACCAAATACCTGATTCTTTGTTTTGCTGTTCCTGTTTTGAGCCCAATTATTCATAATACAGTACTCATTAAAACTATTGTACTGTTCCAGTGAAAGTGCCATGGATAGTTTGTACTATATGTCACATTCATTTTAATGACATTTATTAAGCTCACTTATGAAAATGTTACCGAATGTTTTTGTTTCTGTTTCGTTTTTTCTTTGGGATGGCACGTTTTGCATTTTCTTTTGGTATACCATGCTGTGAGCCCCTCTCTAGTCTACATTCTCTCTTGCTGCTGTTGGTTTGGATGAAGTAAATAAGGCATGCTCTTCCATATCCTCTCCTCATCTCTCTTCTCCCTCCCAGCTTTGTTTTTCTAATTGCTTGTAGTAGTCTATGTGACTGTCAGTGGTGCTCTTTGGAGAGCTATTCTCATTGTCTGGACATTTCAACTTCCTTCTTCATCATACCCTCCAGATTACTTTCCACGTCTGTTCTGTTGCGTGTGTTGTTATATTTATTTAATTTTTAGTCTTATTCTCCTGTGGTTTCTGAGTAGATGTGTGAAAAGAGAGGTGGCTTCCTGTCAGTTTGGCATTATTGATATGATCCAACTGCAGAGAAGTTACTGCAACACTTAGCATCTTCAAGGATCTGCAGTTGTTGCACCTCTACTTCGCTTCCTGCTTTTAAGTATATATTATCTTGTGGTGAAGGCATGTTAACGCTGGCATGATAAGCAATATGAAGAAGTGTTGTACCAAGTGAAGTTGCTTGCTCCCAGAATAAAGTATATTGTGCTGTTTCATTGTACTGATAATCAATCACTTCTGGAACCAGAAGGAATAATTTAATTGTTTCAAAGTGTATTGAACTCACGAGCACTGTTGAACTAGTTTGGACTATGCCCCAATAAAATGCACATCTTGTAGACCATAACTTAGTAGCTGCTATTGTAAAGAACTTAACTCCTGGGAGCAACCTTTTACATGCTTGTAGTAATTAAGCTTTAATATACGGTAGCATGTAACGTGCACTGTGTCTTTTGCCTCGTATTCTTTTTAGTGTCTTACTGGATTTTTCTGTGTAGAGCAATATGGATCTGAATTAATGTCAATGATAGAGCCCAGAAGAAAGAAGCAATACTTATGAGTTACAATCAGTGTGAAGCGGGTACGCACACAACTCCCACTGTGGGATTTGTGCACCTACCCTCACACTCCACTTCAAAACATACCCGGAAACAAAAAATACTGTCTCAAACTAATTTTCTAATTCTAATTCCATAGTTGTGTGAATGACATGGCATATTTTAAAAGGCCATTATGCTAATAGTGGTGCATTTCATCTGGGCATGGCATGAAACAAGAATAATAGTTGGTTTTATTTAAAAATGTGGTAGCTATAGTCAGTAATACCACATAGCCGTGTTTTAGATGATGTATTAATAGTACTTAAAAAACATTATATCTTCCTGATTACTAGATGATATTGCTACTGTTTCAGTCGTGTGGGGAATGGTACAGTACATCTACCACAAGGTTTAAAACAGAGTTGTTACAGCTCTTGTCATTTGTTTAGTCAAAAATTTGCCATTTGTGTTTTGTTTAATTCAACAATTGATCTTTTTGTTTTTTAGACAAGGATGAAGGCAGTTACAAAGGTAGCCATAAATCTAAAAAAAAAAAAATGTTACAAAATCAGACAAGTTTCCTTGATGCAGGGATGAACTGTTCAATTGCTCACTGATAATGAGATTCATCTCACCTAACTTTATCAATCTAAACATGAGCTGTCTAATCTCCTTTTAGCTATCCAGACTTAGTCCATGATTGCAAAGGCAGAGAAAGACAGTTCTTCAAAGGAACTTCCATTCTGACAGATGAGATGAATTTCACCTTTAGTGCTGTCTAAAATGTAACCTCAAAAGTAAAACCAAACAAGAATAGTACATAACGGAGGCTGCTGGCAAGGAAAATTCTTAAAAGAACTCTTCCAGTGTACTTCTCTACTGATTGACCTTATCTACGTCTTCCAGTTTTTAGTCTTCATATAAATGAAGAAAATGTTGTTACCCTTGCCTATATTCTGTGCTCTAATTGCTGGGCATCTGCACGTGCCTTTGTCAGCTCGGTTTTAAGACCTTTACTGCACTCTCCCATCTTAATAAGATCCCTAATTTTTTCTCAGAGAAGACTGACAGTTATACAAATCCGAAAGTCATCTACTGTATAAATGCTATGTCTAGATTAAGAGTTCAAAGTTATGTCCATTTACAACTCCTGCAGTAATGGGAGCCTATTCAGTTTCAAGCTGTGCAAAGCAAGTTGTGGAGCCGTGCCACTTAGCAAGTGGCCTACTAATAAATACATACAGTGTAACAATGATTCAGAATCTAAAGCTGATTGGTTGTTTTTCCCACGTAGTTCACAGAGAAGATAGCTGAATATTATAGAAAGCTACAGGAAATATTTTTCATCTTCTACTGAAATTTTTGTATACTGAAACTCCATTAGAAATAATGTTATATACTATAATAACATGAAGAGATATCAGCCATCAAACTTTCTAATGCTATTTCAACCCAAGAAACATAATTTGAGTCCAACGTGTATGATATTTGAAAGCAGGAGACAAAGAAAAATCATCCAACAGCAGAAATGAGTAAAAAGAATAAAAAAAATAGTTGGAGGGAGTAAGTCCTGCCCCAAAGTGTCAGTTCACGAATTGTCCTACAGTTCAAACCTTCAGCTGTCAGTTTCTCCATCAAAAACCTTTCTCAGCAAAACATGGAAGACCTGCAATTAGTAATCAAAGCCTTAGCTCACTTTTAATACTTTAAAGGAAGACATAGTATGGTATTCTTTATCTAGGTCACAGTAATTGTTGTATGGTGCAGCCAAACATCTGTGCACTACCAAAAAGGTAGTGAGCAATACTCATGTTCTGGGGTAGTTTCAGGTAAATAAGAATGAATGAGCAGATATTTACACGTATATGTATTTTACTGAAGGTAGCACATATACTTAAAACATCAAAAAGATATAATGCAACAAGTAAATTGATCAAAATTAACACACTGTCGTGAGTTACTAACAGATAGCTATTCTCCACTGACGTATGAAAAAGTCATCACGTACTATCTTAACTTTTCATTGAACGATCTACGTAAGAAGATCCATAAGCATTCGTCTAGAATTTTTCTGGCCACATTTGAATTTGAATTTGAATTTTTCATTTCTTTTAAACTGTATATCTCACATGTGCACTAATTTGCATTTAAGCTTCTCCTGCTTATATTTCAGTCAGTCTGGGAACTCAGTTTCAACTGTGTGTCGATACTATTGCTCCTGATTCTTTCCTGAGCGTTGTGTTCAATGTCAGGTTGGATGGGGCTTTGAGCAATCTGTTCTAGTGAAAAATATCCCTTACTGTGACAGGGGGGTTGGAACTAGATGATCTTTAAAGGTCCCTTCCAACCCAAACCATTCCATGATTCCAGTCTATGATTACTAAATTCAAGGGTGGTTTCTACATTTTCAATATGGGACCTTTTCATTGCTCTTAGGTGCGTGATCTTGCATCTAGCCACCAAGTGAATCTTGTTTAGCAAAAGGACTAACTTTTGCTAGACATCACATAAGTGTAAAGCAGAGGTTTCCAAACTTCATATTCTGTTCCACAAGTGGCTTACAAATTGTTGTATTATCACAGAGTAATGGAACTGGCTTCTCCTACATTCATGCTCGTGCATTAAATTCCCATTAAACACATAAATCATATTTAATTTACACATATCCAATTTACATGGCTGTAATTGCCATGTGTTCTAAATGTTCATGTGTGAAGGAGCAAGCAAATCAAAAGATAATCTTTGGTTTTGCAGCAACATGTGACCCCTGTCACGAAAAGCTTTGTCCTGAGGAATGTATTTCTGGAACTGGAATTTTTAAGGAAATTATGACTTTTTTGAATTTTCTATTAATTGATAATTTCTGAGGTAGACTTAACTAGAAATGTTTTAAAATTATAAAATTTGATCAAGATCTTAGAAGCTTTTAAAGTATATGGCATTCCTTGCTTGATTTCATGGGCTGATTTAGGAGATAAAAAATAAAATTGTATTTTATGAGAAAAACATATGTTTGGAAAAATTTGGGATGTCATTTTCAAATGCATGGCACAGAATGCAGATTAGCTATAGATATTGCTTTTAAATGTAATGAGTTTCTGTCGTTTTGTCCCTTTTCTTACATCTTCCTATACCTGCAAAACTTCCCAGCCTTGAAGATACATAAAAACGAGACATTAGCTGAAGCTTTCTCTCTTAAAACTCCAGTTTACTTTGCCATGTACTTCTCTTCTGAACTGTGGGGATATATATATGCATATTTTCATGAGCTGCTTAAACATACACATGCATCTCTAAATAACTGATCGATGCAGTCTTCTTGGTATGCTTATAAGCCTGTTTTAGTTTTTTCTGTCCTCTTTTTTCCCTACATTCTGTTCTTTTAATTCAAAATAGTTCCCTTGCTGTACATATTAAAGTGAGTACTTATCAAAGCATAACTTTAGCTAATGACACTACAGGTCTCATAAGAAATAATTCAATTGCTGCTTTAATAAGCAGTTTATTTAATAAATCCACATAGGCCCAGTAGAAATTGCTCATGAGTTTGCTTTGGTTAAATATCAGTGTGTATATAAACCCAAAGCTTTATGAGCCTTTGCTGTAACTCTTTGCCAATAGCAGTGATGGGGCAAATTAATTTTTATTCCCAACAGAAGATTTTGCTGCTGGGGTCATACTGCATTAACTGCGATCACATCTATATTTTGTGTTTATAAATATATTGTATTAGTGAAAATAAGGATATGTGAATAAAGTATAAGATAAGAAAAAAATGAATTCTATACATTGACCCATCTGAATTGGTTTAATATGTCTCAGAAAACCTTGAGATACAAAATCATGCTCACAATACATTATATCCTTAATGAAGCCAGTTAATTCTCATTGAAGATTATGTTCACTACCTCTTAAAAGAACTGCTTCATTTGCTTATTACTTTGTCAAATTTTAAGTCCTGTGAGGGGGAATGAACATTTACGTATTTAGTGGTTACCTCAGCTTGTGGAGTTCAGGTTGGTGAGGTTTTGGTAGGATTTTTTTACTGTTTGGGTATGGTTTATCCGTCTCCAAGTATGGGATGAGGGGGAAAAAAAAAAGGTGGGTCTAGATTACGAAATGTGTTCATCTGTTTTCACTGAAAATCTGTAATACTTCCGAGATTAAGGGCAAAGAACAAAATAAGAGCAAAGAAAGCATTATTCTAACAGAGCAGTACCCATTTGTACCTAAGAAAAATAGCCAACCCTAACCATAGTACAAGTCTTCACATATTTTAGAAGGAACAGTATAGTGGAAATAAATGAGACTGGCACATGTAGAAGATTTTTGAGTTTTAGCAGCTAAATTCTCAGCATAATGGCAGATTAAGGATTAGCAGACAGGGAAGAGGAAAGGTGGAGACTGAAACACAGATGCAGTTACAGACATGGTAGAAAGTTTTGGCAGAAAGACTTCAGAGAGTTAGTGGCAGGAAGATTCTCTCCTGGTTCCTGAGGAAGTGACTTATCTAGGCTCACATAGCCTCGCAGGCTTAAGATTCTCAACTTTTTTCTGTGAGTGTACTGGTAGAATGGATGTGTTGTCTCTCTTAGTGGTGGCCTGCTAAGGTAACAGCTAGTAAGTGCTTTGTTGGCTCAAGTGACAAAAGGTTGTGCAGGGCATCTAAATTTTACAATCTGTTTGTGATTTGAGTGACTGTTTTCATATAAAGAAATTCTTGTGGGGTTGTTCAGGTTTTTTTCCTGTCGGTTTTATTCCTTTTTAAAACCTGTGAAATTGCATTTTAAAATTCCGTGAGGTAAATGTTTTGATTGCAAGTGCAACCATTAAGCCCAATACACTAACAAAAGAAATGCCACATGTGAAGTTTAGCTGTGCAACCTCAATTCATCCCATTTATCTACGTGCATAATGTAGGTGTTATTTACACCATCACATTTCATTTTTTGCAATACTACTGAAGTGTGCTGTGGGGATGAACCTGCTTTCTGTGGTGATGACTTCCATTTTCTGTAGTTCTCCTCTCCTTTTTGTTGCAAAGCTTGAAACTGTGAATGAAGGAAAAGGAAGGATGTCTGGGCAAATGCTTTCTTTGAGATTTAATTTCGGTTCCAGCTTCTGCCACAGATTATCTGTGTGAGAGTGAGCTAATAATTTAAACAAAACCTTTTACAGATGACTTCTGATTAAGCATTTATTATTTTGGGAACCAGAGGCTGGGCTTTTAGAAATGCTGAGCATTCTTACAGCCAAAGTCCCCAGAAGGTGTATATGGAGCTATGCAATGCTAAATACTTACAAAAAATGGCCTGTAGGCATCCCAAATTAATAGCTACTATATCTCATAGTGACTTAATCTCTCATCTGTAAAATGGGATAATACTAGATCTTCATTCTTCTCGGAAAATAAATTATGTATTTGTGAATCTTTTGCATGCTATAGTGATGAACAGTGCAGAAAAACACGTAAGAAAAATATGATGCTGATTTTAAAGAAAGATAAACTACATGAATCCATGTCTGGAGTAATGGCAGTAAAACACCACTGAATGAAGTTCCAGATTGTGAGAAGAAAGTAGTTTGTGGCTATTAAATTAAGAATTGTATCATAATGTTTACATAATGGGGGCTGAATTATGGCTGCATGACCAACCTTTTAATTCTTAACTCACGAGCGCTTTATTTTGCAGCCTGCATATTCTTTTCATAGGGTCTTGTGGGCCTTTGTAATCACACAAAACAATGTGCTCATTATAAAGCTTTCAGGTATATTTTTTGTCACACTGTTTTATTACTAATGTATAGATAATAAATGACATCTTGAATAAGAGAGTTGCTGAGGCCCGTTTTCCTTCCTAACAATAACATGAAAGATTTTTGGCCTTCAAATTTTCATAATGTATGTCTGTTCAGAAATGTGCTTTATTTATTTTTGTATATATATACTTCCCCAAAATCAATTTTTGCTAAATTCACAAGTGTTTAAATTCCTGGTAGTCGTTATTTAATGTAAATTGCATATGTGTGCCATTACTACATTTTGACTTACAAACGCTAAGCTTTAATGAAAGACAAAAATGAGAGAACCTTTGACAACCTTTAGCAAGTCAGAAGCTTAGTTTTATTACACATTAATAAAACTTACTGGAGAGTAAATTTACATCTATATCTATCTGTATATTCATATTTAGTTTGGTACCTTGCAAATTGCCTTGCCTAAAACCTAGTGTTAAATTATTGTGAAAATAAAAACCATATTTCGTAGAGAGACAATGGAGTATCTCATTTTTTGATAGCAGTTAATAATTTCCTTCATCAAATTTAGTTGAGGCTATTCTGTCAGTGTGGTTGGGTTATTTTTGTTCTTCCATGGCTGCATAGCAGTGTTTTAAAAATTTTCTATTCATTTTATGTTTTTTCAGCTATCGTGACTGGTTGTCTTGTACCATTCCCCTTGAGTGTATGTGTGTATTTATTATTTTAAACAATAACATTATACGTTCAGATAGGGGTCCCATTAACATTCTGTTTCACTAGAGATTGGCAAAAATATTGCATCAAAGGGTTTAGCTTCAGAAATGATACTTTGTATTGTTATCAAGTAGTGGTTGCTGGTTCTTCCCTCTTCACCATATTGTGAATTTTTCACCACTTGCATGACAGAGCAAGAAAGCTGAAATGCTCAGCTTCACACATCATGTTTGAGAGGCTTTGTTATTTTGTATAGTCTATATTTAATGCAAAAACATAAGAAAACAGATGTAAACACTTAAATGATGTGATTCTAGGCTGAGGCACGTGACTGTCTCAAACTTAAGTTTTTGTAAAAAGCATGTGAAACTGTTATTTGATTGGAATTTCAAGGAAGAATGGCTTAAAATTTCCTCGCAACCTTTCCTAACTAGTGGGTCCCCTATAACAGAACCAAATAAAGCTAACTTGGAACATTCAGTTAAAAGTAATTTAACCTTATGCTTTTGTTGTTTTTGTTCTTGTTTCACTGAGCAGTATATTAATCAATCCTGGAAACCATGTCAAGATTCAAGAAGGTACTTTAGGATTCTTCATTGCAAGTGATGCCAAAGAAGTAAAAAGGTAATGCATGTATTTTTATCTTGAAATTTAAACATACAGTATTTCTGTTTTTTCTTTACATGTAAACACCTCACCTAATTTTCATTACCTGTTTAAAGGTTCTCAGGGAGAATTTGGGTGGTACTCTAGTGAACCAACCACGTGTGCATGCCATTTTCTTAACTACAGTCCTAAATATCATGGAAATTAAATAATTTTATGGAAGATGTGAAAAGAAATGAAGAAGCTTTTTTTTCTGAGTCCTACTGGAAAATGTAAAATATTTTGATCTGATTTCCCTATAATTAATTTGTCTCAGTGGAATTCCTTTGAGAGACGACAGGGCTTAGAGTTTTGTCCGAGTTTCAGGCTTAGAGTAGTTCTTATTTACGTAGAATAGAGCAAATAGTTGGTGTGAGCATGCTACTGTATTCATTCAGTAATTGTATTAGCAGAATAGTATTTATGTTCTTGTCATTTTTCTTTACTGGAACTACATACTGTATGGCGTCATAATAATAAATCAAACTACAACAGTGCAGTATATCCCAACCATTGTAGACAACTCACTGGTTTGCTGTACTTGGCTGTAGTAGATTTAGGTTGAATGAAAAGAGGTTTTATAGTATTGTGTTTAGGACCAAACGTGTACTCTCGTTTGTTAGGAGTATAATATGCTCAGAAGGAATAAAAGAGCAATGTGAGAAAATAATTTTTTAAAGAAATGACTATTCAATGTCTATAAGATTTAAAAAAAAAAAAAACACTAAAAAATGTGTATTTGCAGCTGAGTGCTCCCTCATAATTTGTATTTTTGTTGTAAGTCATGCTATCAAGAATCTGATTTTTACTTGATGTTCTCCTTGCGTTAGATATTTTAACTAAATCCTATACTTAGAATGATAAAATATTCAAACTATAAACTTTACTAAGTCCTAGACTTTTTCTGCTTAGATTACAGTGAAAATAATAATTAAGCAGTACATGTTTGCCACAAATATTTAAAGAAAGTCAAAACATCAAAGCAATGAAATCACCAAGAACTTGAATTTTATTTTTGTTGAAAGAGCTAAGGTAGTTTTTGGCTAGGTGAAGCATACAGAACAGCACAGCAGCGCTCCTGTCCTCTCATATTTCTAGCACCATCTTTGGAGTATTTGCACTGCCTCAGGTATGCTACCTTTCAGTGTTTAGATCTTTTGCTCTGGTTCTTTTCTCCATTTCAATATACAGAACTGTCTTTGCATTCCTGTATTGAGTAGCTTTTTTTCATTTATAAGGCATTTTACGCTCTCCAATGAAATTATTTCAGACTGGAAGTAAAAATTACCTGGCATAGCTTTTTTAACAGGGAGAACTTGACTGTTACTAACGTGTTTAGAGAAAATTTGCACATCATTCATCTAGCACATTTTAGCTGAAACGTAATTCCCGATTCTGCCTTGCTTTTTGCAGAAGGCTTTGTTTAGGAACATGCTGCCTCCCTTACCACATTTCTTAGCTGGTCTGTGCAAAGCAAATGACTGTCAGATGTGTTTCAACTAACAAAACCAATTATGTAAAGTGTTGATTTCACCCTTTTGAGCTATGAATCAGAGTCAGAAAAATGTTCTAAAATTGAGATGTTTTGGAGGGGGAAAAAGGACTTTTTAGTAAAGCAAAACTGAACATGTTATATACCTGAAATTCAATTTAAATTATTCTGGTTTTGTGTTACATGCTAATGGAGAAATTTCAGCTCCTTTAAGCTAAATCTATTCAGATTTATCAAATATATATTCCATAATGAAATAGAACACACAATGTTGTTATTCTTCTTGCTAGAATTACTTTTGCATTTTTAGAACAATAGTTTCAAATTAGAAACAATTATACCTAGGTAATTAACTTCATGTAAAATGTTGAGTATTTAAATATAATACAAACTATGAATTGCATCTTTATTATTCCTTATCCATTTACATGTTAGTACTAAAATCAGAAATCCTCATGCTTCAAATACAATTAATTCAATCCAGTTATACAGAAGGATAGTTTTATTACAACAATGACTTCAGGTGTTTGCTCTTTACTTTGCACATAGGATTGAAGGTACTCTTTAGGACATTTGTACTGCAGTGATCTTCAGAAACATCGTCTGTAGAAATGACTTATGCCCAATTGATGTCACGAAGTTTTGTAAGGGAATGTTTGTGATAGTGGATTCTTGTTCAATACAGAGGTTTACAGCTGGATTGGGGAGAAACTGTAAAAATTGGAGGCAGTTTTGTCCTTGTGTCTTGATATCGACTCAGTCTGAAACATATTTTATCCTCATTTCCTTGGAGGCAGTTTGTTTTCTTTTCATTGGAAAGTGAATATTTTGAAGACCATAAATTTTCTGCAGCAAAGTATTCAAATGTTCAGAGAAGGCTTTTTCATTTTACGTTTTGCTTCTTGGAAATAGTGGGACAATTTCACAGTCTGAAAGAGTAATCTTCCTAGAAGTTTCTTGGAGAAATTAAGTCTGTTACATTTAGGACTTCTATCTTCCATCAGTACCTATCTTGATTTTAGAAATGTTAATAACATTCAGTGAGGTCTTACTGCAAATTTAAATATGTATTCTCTGGTCCATATCTCACCTGCTTCCGTTCTCCTGATGGGCCACTTCACCTGAGCCATTATTCAGAGGTGTAAAATAACTTAGATACACTTGTAACTATTTGAATTCAGTATCTAGTTCATATTTCTGAACATTTCCTTTAATATAGTTCCACCTGTGGTGGACACTTTCTAATTAATCTAAACAGAATCAGTAGCGATCATCCTAGCTTAACTACCAAGGGCTGTGTTTATTCAGAGGCTCGGTATTAATATTGTTTATTTTTCTTTTTATATTTTGGACTGTAGATTGTTCTGTTCCAGTGTCTTCCATACTGTTGTAACAATCCAACCATCCTAAATCTATGCACAGTACTGTCAGCAAAATCCATGGGTGGTTGCAAACTGGTACATTTGGTTCTTACTGCCAGTTTGTGTTGAGAAGTATGCAATGAGAGAGGTTTGGGAAGATAGGCATGGAGCTGACATATCCTGAATATGGAAAAGTACAGGGAAATTTCAGCAGGATAAAAAGTATGTTTAATTTGTTATGCCAGCAAGAATCCTGGTAAACTGTAAGTGCCCAGCCAGAGGCCAACTGCATGATCCTGTGAATATTTTAGAGCAGCCTTACGTGACACGTTGACTTGACAGGCATGATTAAACTCTCCTGTGGGCAGTCTGATGCATATTTATTACATTCAAATTTTGTTTTAATCCTATGTACAGTCAAATGTTTACCCTTTCTCTCTTCCTTAGTTCTTCTTGTGCTTCACCTAGTGGTGAGACATTCGATAAAAGAGTAGAAGTTCATAACCAAAAACATTACATGGAAACTTAGATGGTTCACCTTGTTAATTGCGTATTTTTGTTTTGAAAGTTTGGCTTTTTTCTGTTCAAAACAAAAATGGTTCTGCTCTATTTGGATATAAAAGACAATAAAATAGTCTGAATCAAGATTATTTCTTTTTTTTTTTTTCATTTATGTGTCCCTTTAGGAACTTATTTTGAGTGGTTTTTCCCTTTCAGGTTCTGGTTGGATTTTTTTTTGTAAATAGCATATCTGATGTTACTGTCACATCAATCTCATTGCAGTCTCTCATCGTATCCAAAATGAAGTCCTACTTGTGACCAGGCTGAAAAATTGGCCAAGGGTAGTAGACAGTCTTTACCAAAAAAAAAGAAAAAATCTGGTATATCAGATAAGAACAGAGAATTCATTATATATATTTTTTTTCATGACAAAATTCATTGGATACCCTTTTTTCTAAAATGAAAGACAAATGAACTGATACACTGTGTCATGATTGTCATCCCTTCTCCCAATTACTTTTCAAGTAAAAGTATATTGAAAGAAACACTAATTTGGAGTTTTAATTAATGATCTTGCAGCAAATATTTCCTACTTTAAATGTCTAAACCTTTTCAAAGATTAAAGGAAATTAGTGCTGGCATGTTTCATTAATTTGGCACTGCAACAAGAAGAAATGTGGGAATAATTTCATTTGTATGGATTAAGAAATGTGTCAGTTTTTCCATTCTATCTCTCTAGGGCATTTTTTTACTGCAAGGCCTGTCATGATGACATCACGGATCCCAAAAGAATAAAAAAATGTGGCTGCAAACGGCGTAAGTAATATTTCCATCACTCCTTTCCTCTCCTTTTCATGAACTGTTCAGCCTTGAAGAATATCTGTACATGCATTTACATGTTTTACACAGTGGTACAGAAAAGCTAAGAAATAAATGCACAGCAAGAGAGTAAGTGCCATTTGCATTTCTGAAGTGCATATATTTTAGTTACATTTCACACCATGCACACCTGTTTCTTCATTAAAATGTCCGTCAGGGTCCAAAGCTAACAAAACCTGAAGAGTTAAATCGAGTTAGATCTAATTGTGCAGCTTTCTGTGTTAAGAAGGAGCTAACAGTGAAGTTCTGCTCTCTTTCATACCATGCAGAAATCCAGTCATTTCAATAGTTTTCTGTAAAGTGAAGAAGTGCTATCTTTCTGAACGTGATTCTGTAAAAGAAGAAACTAGGAAATAATATCCCATCATATAACTATTGGAATAAATCATTATTGAAATAAACATTCAGTTTTACTGGAGGAAGGAATTGTCTGGAAGAAATTAAATAGTAGTGCCTCTTACATACACCATTTTAGGAGATTCCATAGCTGTAATGCTAATATGTGGTTTAGTTAATTTCTTAGGTCTGCTTTTTAAATTGTTTGGAAATTTTTCCATGAAGAAATAATTGAATTTTGGGATGGAGATCAGGCTTTGCATCTGTACTTTTATAAATATAGAGAAATCAGCATTTTATCTAGATATACTTTGAAAGGACTTTTTGGAGGAGCTATCACAAGCATATTTTTGGCCAAAGATGCATTTGACCCATGCATATTTGTAATACTGATATCAAAAGGATTTAGGGATCTGTTTCTCAATGGGTATCTGAAAATTTATGTGCATTCCGTAGTATTCTGCCAGGAAAAAGATCATTCCATTCAAAAGTACTGATTAGGTAAATTGAAAGATCTCAGAAGACGTTGATCGTGTCTATTCTACTATTACTTTTAAAGGGAAGAAACTCTCTTATTTTTAGATCCAGTCATAGTGTTATCACTGCACTACCTTAGAGGATGGAAGAAAGCCTAAACTGGACCTTCTCTGCCTTTAAGGGGTCCCTAAAGTGAACAAATTCTTGAAGACAATTTTAAAAAGACAAATTATGTCACTGGAGTTTTTACAGAAAGTCCTCTCCCTGCAAAACAACAGGACTTTGGAACAAAGTAGTATAATTGAGAGAAAGCAGCTGAAACACTGACAGAAAATGGTATTTACCCTCCCGGTAGCCACAAGGAGAGAAAAGCACATGGAAAGCATGCCTGATGTGGAAGGAATGTGTGCGTTGCCTAACATATTGGAAAAATATTGTTCAAGAACAGTTTATCCATGTGAGAATGTGACCTTTGAACTGCTGCCAAAGCCAATGAGGCCGCGGAATAACTTCTGGTAAAGCCAGTTACAGATGCCTTGGGGTGTCTGTAACTCTCAGACCCAGTCTTTTTTATCCAAATTACCCAACAGTTAAAGAGAAATATGTTACCTGTTTAATTTTATCCGATTCTGTCAGTATTTTATTTGTATTTTCTTCTCTACTCCTCCTTCACATAGTGTATGTTTTTCACACATGTGCTGATAAAAAAAAATTAAAATCCCAAAGATCTGTCATTTCAGTGCGAGATCTACACTTTTCATTAAAATCTGTTAGAAGGCAGGAATCAGAAATTAACAGTATAAAGTATATCCCTTTATTATACCTTAGGGAAAACCAATGTAACCTCCTCAGTACTAGGAAACCAGGGAGAAAACAGGGTATCCTGTGACCCAGCCAACACAACGGATCTATTACCAGCAGCAGGGATATGGAGAGGCGAGAGTGACAACTTCTGTGTGTAGCACTAGGAAATGTTCCAAATGGCATGGTCACATGTGTCAGTCCAATAAACGAAAGGGTGCGGGACAGATGAAGAAACAAAATGATGGGGTTAGTGAGGCTGAGGGAGGCAGCTGTCATAGCTGCTGCAGTGAGCAGTGAACGCTAAGGAGGGAATCCTCTGAGCCAGGTGAAAAAGAAAATAAAATGGTCAGTGAGAGTAAAATCTTAAATTTCCCTTTCATTGTGTCCCCTCTCCCTCTCCCCCCATTTGCCCTTTCCGCTCTTCTTTCCTGCATACACACACACATATGGTCACCCTGATAGCTGGCAGGTCTCAGTACAGCTGAGAAGAGCTTCCACTTAGGAGCATGCTCAAAACTATTGGGAATAATAAAATTGCTTTGTTTTTAAAGTTCTGTCTATCAGAAAAAAAATTAAATGAAAAATTTCAACAGTAATTAGTGATTTTTTTTGGTGTCTCAAATTTTGATAACAATCTTGCGATCCCTTTTATGGGACCTGATTTTTTTTTTAAAGGTAAGTCTTTAGTGCAGTCTGTTGTTCACATAAAATGTCTTAGCTTTAGCTTTCAAATCACTAATCACTTTTGAAAAATCTTGAGTATGTTATCCATCTGTGAGCTACACAAATCATTGGCCTTAAAAATGCAGTCTAGCCAAAACAAAGCGTAAATTAAGAAAACTCTTCCCCGATCAAGTTCAGAAACCGTCAACTGATCTGTCAACAGCTGATATGTCAATTTGATTTTCAAAGACACTGCAAATAGTCACACATGTGTATATGTAGTCCTATATGATAAATATATATTTTAATTAGCAAGTAACATAGCAATTAAAGGCAGCTGAATGCAGAAAATGTGTAAGATGAAATGGAAGGTTGTATGTAAAAATATTGACACATTCAGGTGAATTAAATGTGAAAGAATATCTTTACATGGAAAACTTAATTATGGTGGCATTAATTAATGCAGCTTCCTGTGACACTTGAAAACCACTTTCTTTAATAATGCATCTGAAGTTGCACACCAATTTAGATGCTGTCTGAACATTAGCTTGTGGTATTGTTGGGGTCTAAACGTGAGTCTGACCTACATAGCCATTTGTCCAAACCTGTTAGGCCTAATATTAATAATTCAGGGCAGATCAGTACGTTTCCACAAGGCCAGAGATAATTAAAGTAACCTCGCTTTCCTTTTGCAGTTTCTTTGCCATCCCTTTCTTCTTACCCATCCCACTCCCTGAATAACATATGAATGCTGATGTCACATTGTCCAGAGAAATGCTTGTGTGGCTATTTTATTCACAGATTGTTAAAATTTTCTTTGATGCTTTCAATCTCTCTCCTATTCCATTTAACTGTAGTTTTTGTAGCAAGGGGCCAAATACATGTATATATTTGTATAAAATGCAGCCACGTTGGGATGAAATCTCTAAACTGGATGACCTGCTCCTCCTGTTTCTTTCATTTTGTGCAACAGCTATGGTCTAATTCTCTATATATTTTTTCCAGTGACAGTACTTGCTGTGAACGGTGGGGGTTGAACCCCAGAGGGGACGTATCATGTGTACATTGATGTGTTTGAAGGAATTTCTTGTAATCTATGACAATTGACAAACTTTTGATTTATTTTTCCTCTTGCTGCCTTGGAACACGACCCCTACTATATTTTAACTGCACACTGATAGTGATCTATTGTGAGTAAAAATGGGTTCCCTGTAGCCCAGAGTGCGGTCCAACCTGTCTTTCTCTAGCAGAGAGTATTTTTGTTCAGTTTTTTGGTTCTTTTCTTTATTTATGTTGCATGTAGCAGTGACGTCATACCCACAAGTTTCTCATCGTTTACACCCACGGAGGTTAGGGTGACGTTGAAGAAAATACAGCAGTTTTCGCCTCTTCCACCTTTTTGCCCCTTTTTTTCCACAACCTTATTTTTTATCCCTATTTGAAAGTGAGATCTTGGCAGTGGCATTTCCTTGAAATGATTCTAAAGAAATCTCATGATTTTTTAGGGATATCGGTTAGGCTGGGATAATTACCACTATAGCACTGTTTGCCTGGTTAAGTGCAATTCATTGTCAGACCTGTGTTCAATCTTTTTGTACCTCGTCTTTTCCATTGCATAGCTGACACAGACTAACACAGCAGTCTTTTACCGTCTTTATCCAACTCCTTTCTGCCCATCAGCAAAAAAAAATAAAAGGAGGTGGGGGTAAAGCCAGACAATGAATTAAATTTGTGGCTAACTTTTAATGTATAAACCTACCGATATCTTCAACAGGAAACAAGCTACAGTGATTATTTTCCCCAGCTTCCTTGTTTTGAAATTAATTCCATGAGTAGAGCCACACTGACTTTTCAGAACCTAAGCTGTAAAGTTTTACATTATTATTATATATAGAATACAAACTTTATAGACCACTTCATGTCACTCTAAGTCGTACCACTTTAAAGCATACAGAATCTATGAAGGCTCTCATCAGCCACTTTTAGTGTGTACAGTCGTGATAATCTAAGCAAGCACAGCATTTGGGACATGGAAAGAATTTGCTGCTTAGAAATACAAGTGCTGGAAAGAAATGTACTGGTTATAGGGCAGTGTTTGATTATATGGGCTTGTTCTTTCAAACAGCAAGAGGTATCAAATATTTAATAGCTGCAGTGAGGCATTACTGTACTTGAGGCTGCTAACCGTTCTGTATAACTGCAGCTATCTTAAATAAGTGAGGCTTTGAGACTTTTTCAACATTCCACCGGATACTCTGAATTTATTATTTGATAATGCTTCAGGTCTTAATAAGGAATGAGATATTTTTTCCCCTCTCAGCTGTACCTGCCATAGGATCTTGCAAAGAATCAAGGAAAAGTTGACACTCCTGGAGCTGCATGGTAAAGTGCTAGCTATCTTGGAATTGTGATAGCTCTCATTATGATATGTTTATTTAGTATTTATCTTATTGTGGTGCCTCCAAACTACACTAAAGGATTGAGATCCTGTTGTGGTAATGTTGCCCTAGCTGGCAACTAGAACCACACAGCCGCTCACTCACACCCTCCTTTCTCCACCCCCCACCCCCCCCCCCCCAAACAGG
>VZSZ01004068.1:412882-516649 GCA_013398815.1 Ibidorhyncha struthersii
GGGGGAGGCAAGGGGCAGGAAAAAAAAGGAGGGGAGAAAACCTCATGAGATGAGATAAAGACAGTTTAATAGAAACAATAACAGAAAAGGAAAAATTATAACAACAACAATATAACAACAATAATAATGATGACAGGAGTCACTCTCACTGCCCAGTGAATTGGAACCATCCCCAGCAGTGATCGTGGATTCCCACCCCCTGGCTAACCTCCATTTATATACTGAGCATGACATCTATGGTATGGAATATTTCATTGGCTGTTCCATCATCTGTCTATACATCTATGGGAAGCTGAAAAAAATCCTTGAATAGTGCAAATATCAATTAGCAACAACTAAAAACAATAGGTGTTAAGGACATTCCTTTCACAGCAATCACCAGAAAGTAAACAAACTCTTTCCCAGCTGAAACCAGGGCATGTAGAAAGCCTTCAAACAGAGAACAGAAGTTTCTCCAAAGATCTATTTTCAGCCAATAGAATGGCACAGCAGAAAGATGGGGCAGCATAAAAAAGCAGACTGTGAAACAGCTCAGCATGATAAGAATCAATACATAATAATAAAACAGAAAGAAACTAATTTCTGTGGATAAAATGGTGAATCCTATTGACTTTGAGGCCAAATACTGGAAGTAATTTGGATTTATTTGAAGCGATGTATTAATTTTAAATATGTTTCTATGCTGAAGCCTTTCTGGATCAGAGAAGTCAGTTTAAATAGTATTAAATAAACAAAGAGCTCTTCACGCTGAGAGGGTATTAAAAAAGAAAAGGTTGTGTCGCTTTGACTTGTTTTTTTTTTCCATTTCCCCAATAGCTTCAATTTGTTCAGAAGTGCAATTAGCTTTGAGAGTACACTGGCTGAGAGCCTTCTTTAAGGTAATGAAGGAAAGGTTATGATCAGATTTGAAAATTAAAATGAATTGGTCTATAAATGTGTCATTGCTTCAAAATCAGTGAGTCATTCTTATAGCTACCAAAATAGGGCAAAACGTCCGCTCCAGTCAGCTGCCGTTTCTACAATTTTGACAAAGAACAGCACTTATGAATTGTAGGAAAGAACTAACCAATTGCAAGATAGTGAACAAGCTGACTTGCTGGTCCTGAAGTTGTTCTCTAAATATTAAACAATGAAGAGATAGCTTTGCCTGTTGTGTTAAGAGAAGATAAAGTCTCACAAGCAGTTTTAAGATATGCTGCTGTATTTTTCAGGAAACTGAAATTGTGCCGGGGGAAGTCCTTTCAATATTGCAGTCTCATGATGATAACCAGCATTGCTAAAAGGCAATCAAATCAGCCTGGTCGTCCTTTAATGCTGCTTTTATTGTACTCATAGCGTGGGTCATGAGAACTTGATGAATTGAAATGACACTGTATACATTTCAATTCTTAAGTGTAGCGGGACCTTTTTTTACCATTTGCTGGTGAAGAAACCTCCAGTGCATCTTCTTAACCAGCTGTTATCTCATAGAGATCCACTAGATGTCCTCGTAGATCTACCTTTTATTATCGTTGAGGTCACAAGGAAAACTGCTATAGTGATGGGTGGAATACGAGGATTGGGTAGACTGTATGGTTTAAAAAAAAAAAAAAAACAGCCAAGATGAAGAGATACTTTGTTCTGCTTGCTTTAAAAAAAAAGGAGCTGTTCCTTGACATCTTAGGTAGAGAATAATCTGCAGTTTCCTTTGCTTATTTTTGCAGCTGGAAATATTTCCCATTACTGTTTGTGAACTCTAAGTAACACCTCAGATCCAGACAATCTAGAAATTTTGACTGGGTTTTTTGAGTTTTTGAGGTCAGAAAGCAAGGTATTGCTAGAAGCTTAGACATCTAAGGCACATTCCTTCCTTATTAGAATGGAAGGCTATTGCCTTCTGCGAAACATTGCAACAAAAAAAGTTTTTTAAAGTATTTATTTACATTATAAATAATTGACAGAATTTTTTCTTTCATTTTGCTCTTAACAAATCAGAAAATGACTAGGTCATATATGCCTTGTTTTGTCAGTAAATTATTTAAGTAGTCTGATTTCCGGGTCCATGATAACTTTCCCTGAAATTTTTACTAATTCATTTTACGAATGCTGTGGGATTGTCATCGTACTAAGTAGAAGGATCTGTTCTTCCTTTTCATCCATTTATTATTCAGTTGAAAATAGGGAAGTAATTTCCTTTAAGTCCCAACTTACATTTTCACTAGTTGCAAATAACAGTTCTATTCAACATCCATAACATTTCTATGAATAGAAATGAGTTGATTCTTATGCAGGTGCTACAGGTGTCAAATGAATTTAACACGCACCCAGAGGCTGTTCTTAAGGTCCCCCTGTCTCTCTGTTGATTCCCATTTTTTGTTAATGTTTATGGAAGTTTTCTAGGAAATGGTATGTGTGTGGCTGAACCATTTAAAATCATTTCTGTCTTGTCTTTGATCTTGTCTCTAGTCATCCCTACTAATAATCTGTGTTTTGTTTTATTTAAAAGAAAATAAGTATTGTATTTGGTATGAATGTAACAATGACTGTATAAAAGGAATGAAAAGTAACAGCATGTTTTCTTTCTGAAATGTATTGCTCTGATATGCAGTTGCTTAAATACTGGTTGAAAGCCTTATAGCGAGTCCTTTCTGCTACTTATATTTCCAGGTCCAAGCCTGTTTCCTGCATGTTAATGATGTGAAATATTAAAATGATGCATGATCTCCAGAATAACTGATAATAATAGTTAAAAACAGTCCCTGAAAGGGCATTACTTTTGAGAAGCGCCATGGAGTCCTTCCCCTATTGAACAGAAGGGCTTAAATTTCCCACTTCATTGTTTTAAATCTGATGAAAATGGTACAACAAGTTTTTCTTCCCAACTCTCTTTGCCCTTAAGGATGATTTCTTTTAATTTTCATAAATGTGTCCTATCCTGTTATTGACTGTTGACAAGATATGGCTACAAGTAAATGAAAACCAGGGACTGTTACTAACCAATGACACAGCAGTTGAGAATTTCTGAGCAGTGTGTTTTGCTACAGCATTTGATTAGAAAAAGTCCTTCAAAACAGCTATAATGAAAACAAAATGGGCCTGCCTTTTACATCACCTACTGTTAGTGTGTCTCACAAATGCCCTTTATTTGTCCTTTATTTCCTTAAAATGAAAATAATGAAAATAGGCATAATGGAAAGAATTCCACATTTTGGGTAACATATTTCACTTTATCATATTTCTTTTTCTCCCCAACTTTTCAATTTTAAAGAATGCGTTGGGAAGAGTTAGACAGAGGGAAACCATGGGAAAACAAATGCTGTTTTGAATTTTCTGTGTAGTTTGAATGTGTATGCATCAAAAGCTGCAGTGGAAACCTTCTTACTAAAAGCCAAGCTCTGAGGAATGATGTACCATGCAATGAACAAGCCTGATGCTGCATGATGACTTTCTGAACAGCTGTAAGATAACTCTACTAGGATGCTAAAAGAACATGGCATTAGTCATGTGAGCAAAGTTTTAGAGGAATGGAGTCGCTGCTGAAGAGATCACTCATTCATCTCCCTCAATGCCTGTTTTCCACAATCATAATGTTACCCTTGCTTGACAAGTATACTGTATGGCAAGTCATCAAGGCCTTAGAACAGGACTTGACCCATTTGAGCGATTTCAATCCCTCTTCCCTGGTGACTGTGGCATTAAGAAACTGGGAAAAAAAAAAAAAAAAGAGAAATTATTTTAATTTTAATGTCATTACCATAATGCAAAAAAGACATCCTAAACTGAAGGTACAGGCCAGAGAAACATTACCTTTTTTTCTGCATTTGCTTTTAAGGTTTTGTTTTTGCCTGTCAGTGTTCTGGTTTGTTTTTAGTATAATTGAGTCAGTTCAATCTAAACCATTACCAAAAGTGTTGGTTCAGTGCAACATGTGAAACAATCTAAGTGGCCTTTGCACTTCTTCAAACTTAAACGTACCTGTGATTCAGGTAACACACAAAATTGCACGACAGTAATTACACATTCCCTTGACTGAAGGATATAAATGTTCTGTTCTAACCTGGCACTCCTTTTGGAATTGGCCCCTAATTCTACATTTAGTTCTTTGGTTCTTGATCTGTCTTTGAATCCAGAGCAGAAAAACACGCCAATGATTGGGTCAGCATGTTTCAATGGACCAATGCTCTGTGTGCTTTTGGTGATGCCTTATTTGTGAACTGATTTTAATGTCAAGCATATTTACCATTATTAGTTGTGTCTCTTATATGGGCAAATTTTGGTATTCTGTCAAGAGTTAATTTGAATTCCTGAAGATATAATGTAAAGGAAGTAAATTTTCCAGAAAATTTTATGAACCTCTTGTAACTCTTTAGTAATGTGTACAATAAAGGAGTTCCCTGGCACAGTTTAATACAGAGAAATTATTAGCATATGTTTAAGAATAACTATATTTATATATATGTATATATATGCATGTATGTGTATAATGTATATGTATGTGTGAGTGTGTGTATGTAAGAATGTATGTGTATGTGTTTGTGTGTGTATACATACATATATATATAGATATATAAAGGTCTTTCATTTTTACAGGAAACAGGGCAGGCCAAAAATATCGAATGGGTTAGCAACTTTAGATTTTTCTTTTCATTTTAGCCCAGTAGTATTAATTGTGCCAAGGGAAAAGTATATTCTTCGGATTCTCTGCTTTTACTCTGTTCTTTTTTGATCCAAACGCTTGACTGTAAACAGTAATTCTTCCCTATGTCTGCGGTCACCCTATAAGACTGAACAGAAATAAAGAGCAATTTATCTTTTGCCCTACTTTTAATCTACAGCCAAAGTGTTATCAATAATCTCATTGCATTCTTTTTTCCTGGGTCAAGACTGTTAACATAAACTAAGGCCTGTATTAAATCCCTTAAATTACCTTCCAGCTGCCTTGTTATATATATAACCTTGCCATTAACCTGCTGCTCTTCCTCTCCTCCCATCCAACACATGGTTATAGCCAAGATGTCCATCTACAAGAGAATGAAACTGGCATGTTGTTTTGATTGCGGACGCTCTGAGCGTGACTGCTCTTGCATGTCAGGCAGTGTACATAGTAACATGGACACCCTTGAGAGAGCCTTCCCACTTTCTTCTGTCTCTGTTAATGATTGCTCCACCAGTTTACGTGCCTGTAAGTTTTAACACCAACACATGCTGTTCCATGTCTGTGGTGTCTGTGGTATCATCCCCGTCTTGTGTCGTACATTGTAGTTCTGTGAGTTTTACTGGGCTGATGCTTTTTAAAAACGTCAAACCCAAGTTTTAATACAGCTCTGTATTTATATTTCTGTTTTAATTTCTTTTTAATACAAAAACCGTAATTCATTATTTTGCTTTGTGTGCTCTTTATGAAGCATGCTCTTGCAATAGCATGCAGGACCTTAGTAGTGCAGTTTGGTGACATCTTTTTTGTTTAATTCATACAATATAAATTGTCATTAATTAATAAGTGCTTCAGTGGAGGAACAGGCTTGTGTCTAAATCTATGACTGATGCTAAGCGGACAGCTTTAATAGTGCTGGCACTAGAGCAGCATACAATAGGCAGTGAATAAATGTACAGGATACAGTTTAGTAGCTGAACTGTTAGTAGCTGCTACCAAAACTACCACTAGTTTTGCTTGTAACCCTTCATTCTCAATAAGGCAGGACGTTCCATCTAATAGAGAAACTGCAGAAATCTTAGTAAAAATGGTTGTACTTTTTGTAGTGCTTTTTTAAAAGGGCTAGACTGATGCAAACTTTTTGATATTAACTGTAGAATCTGTCCCATACGACAGTACCATTCTGGAATATGCCCCAGAATCTCTTTTGAAGGATCAGAGTTGAGAGGAAGAAGACAGAGATGTTAGAACGATTCTGTGTAGCCATTAATTCTTTGGGCAAGTGGTAGGGATTCCAAAGCTTCCTTTATCAGTGTGATGTCAACAATTGAGGAAGATTGTTCAATAAAAAGGTGATTTTTTTTTTTTTTTTTTTTTTTTTTTCTCGTTCTCCTATCCTCTTTAGACATCCATAACAGGCAAAACTATGTCTTGGGACAGGAACTGTTTTCCTTTCCCTACCCAAATGGCAAAGGAAAACTATAAAATTATTCAGATGCATCCATAAGGAGTATTAGGAGTTTTGATCAGGAAGCATGTCCGCTTTACATTACAAGTCATCACAGATAAAAATGCCTCCCACTACTAAGAGTATAATGTAGTTAGCAGATTATGCATCTGGTTGCCTTTTGATACCATATGTGTATTGCAGTATATAGTCCAAGTGGTTAAATGACTTTGCTTTAACTATTTTGACATCTGAACTATTTTTCCAGACACAAATGTGGAGTATGTAACAATATCATGATTTTGTTAGCATTTTTTTTTCTAAAGACTGTGTCAGTTAAACTGATTCTAGTAGGATTTCTTAGAGATTTTACCAGAAATCTTTTATCTGTATATGTGTATAACCACTCTGAATGTCCTTTTTTTTCTGCTTGATTGCAACTCATGCAACACCTCAGGGGAGATGGTTCCCAGTTTTAAGTCCTATTTTAAGTTACACGAGTTTTTATGCTTTAAAGAGACTTTTGTCAGAGTAAAACATAGCAAAACATCTTTTGTTAAGAAAAGTGAACAAGAAACTTTCCTGGATTGAGAATTACGGCAGGCAGTGTTACTTACGCAGCCTAACAGCCTCGGTAATACAGCGCCTGGTATAGTTTGCATTAATACAGATTAGTACAGAGAGTACATGGTTGGGTCCCAGCACTGGTGTTAACAGCAACCAGACCAGGCTAAATGAATATGTCCCCTACAAATGGGTAAAATTTCAGCTATTAGCACTGTTTGGCAAGGAAAGAAAAGCCATAATTTGTAGGTTTACCATAGCTTTCAAGTTCACTTAAGACTCTACAGAGGCAGATGAAGTAAACAGTTTTGATTGTGTTGCCTGCTGAGCCAAAACCCTCCACAATAATGGTATTATTGCCGCAGAAAACAATACTGTTGGGAAACACATTAGATCTATGTTATATTTTGAAGGATAAGTGATATTGACAGCTTTGAGGATTTTTAGCATCCTATCTTTCAAGGGCCTTTTCCCCCTTCATCACTCCATCAAATCAAAAGAGGTCGCACTCTTTCCCTTGTGAGACTAGTCACCTTTGACTGTTAATAATAAGTATGAAAATCAATACCAATTCACACTCTTTGCAAAGCAGCTTAAGCCTTTCTTTTCCAATTAAAATATATATATACACACATGCAACGTTTCACTGGCAAGGCTTCTATAGAAATCAGTGTGTTTTCTTTGCAGTGCACAGGGGTCGTATGATGCCCATCTTGACAGAGCTAGTTAACTCAAAGTATGGCGGTGAGAGTCAGCTTTTCATTAAATATGAGCAGATGTGAAATGTAGAGTGTTTGACAATTAGAAATGGCAGCAGCAGGGCCCCAGAATCAAAGTGAGGTCAGATTGGTGGATCAGATTACCTCTCTTACATTCTTTAGTTGTTCTGAAAATCATTTTGAATTAGTGTCAGTGGAGCCATGATGGGTTTTGCCCTTTGTCTTTTATGCTAGGACTGTATTGTTTCCCCAGACACTCATTAAAGGTCATTATACTATTACAAGGCTTGCTTTGGTCGTGGTGCCCCAGTTGGGTTGGTTTGCTTCCACAATTGCTTAATGCATTTCTTTCTTTCCTTTTTTTTTTTTTTTTAACTTTTGGTTCTAAAAGCAGCCTTTTTTTTTTTCAAGGTAAATAAAATCACAGACCATTGTATAAAATTTCTTGAAACAATGAGTAGCTTTTGTAAGAATATGATGTCAAGTAGAAGATATCAATTTACATATTCAATGATGTACGCAGGATTTAGTGTACTAATTGCATAATATGTAGCGAAAGTGACACTTGTAGTGTATTTTCCACTGTGAAACAGTTTCTCTGTTACTATATTCTTGCCTGTACTTCCAGCAAATGAAAATCATAATTTGATTAAATATAATTACATTAAAATAGCTTTTGAGTTTATAAGTAGTTGTCTGGGAAAGAAAAATGGATATGATCTTTCTAAATGTAAGGAAATAGAATTTATATATTTTTTTTTGTATCTACATTTTTTCAGGTTTAGCTGCTTTTCATAGTTTACTACATGAACAGCAGACAAATGGTCCAAGCTTTTTTTGTACTGGAGTCTTAGGTGAATTAGAATGAAGAGAGACACTTAGCCACTGATAAGCCTGGGCTGGTTTATATAATGAAATTATGTTACTAATAAGTGTGATGTTTCTGCTTAGGTCTAAGCCGAATCTTGGGGAGTGCCATTCAAATGATTAATTTGTACAGACAGAATCTTAACCTGAACCATTTAATGTCTGTGTTTCTGTATCACCATATGGCTGTGCTTCTCAGGAACATCAAAAGTTCATGTTCCAAAGGAAACCTTTTCTAAACTTGTCACTGTGCCCACTGCCATGGGAATCTAAACTTCCGAGGACATTCTTGATACTAGGCCCAGGCATATCTAATTCAGCTTGTGAGAAAACATGCTTTGGCATGCTCTGTTAGTTGTGAGAAGCTTTATGTGAAGACTTTGACTTTGGTGAATATCAGGGATCTCTGGAGACAAAAGACAAGACTAATTATCACTATATTTTGAACTCGGGGTTCCACCCCAAATCCTATTTGGAAAGAAAGACCATGCTAAGACAAGCCGAAAAAGCTTAACTTTTGAACGTAGCCAAAGCCTGTACTTACCTGTGTGCCAAGCCCAGTTTAGAACCACGTATTCTGTCTGGTCTTCTAGTGCCATCACGTGGTTTATGCTGAACAGAATAGTTAGCTGCTGGATCTTTCTCAGAGGACCTAAAATTTCATTCTGCAAGATTAGATGAACAGATTGGGTAGCTTGAATAAGGATGGCTGTTGCACCAAGGTTGATACACTGTGCTGAAGCTGTCTGTCAATATGGTTTAGCAAATTAAGTCAAGGAATACTCTGCTTCATTGCCCTGTGATACCTAGGGCAGTGTAGACCCTGTCTGTGTGTGTTTAAGACTTAAAAAACCCAAATTCTGTAGTGAGAGTGACATGTCACTTACTGATTTAGCCAGAGAGAAAAATGCATAACACAGGCACGTTGGTGAGTGTATCTAAAACTCATTAGTTTTATAACTATGCTTGGGCTTTTCTAAATGAGTTGACTATTAAGTCCTGGATTCCTAAATTACTGGCTGAAAAGACAGTGTAGTCTTTGTTTCTCCTAGAATGCAAGAACCGTACCCTCTGCTTTCTGCAGAACAAAACTAACCCACTACTTCTCTAGTCCTTCTGGAGCAGCCAAGACAAAAAATACTTGCTTTTATGGATAAGCTAAGGTGCAGGAAGGACTTATGCGTACCCTGTCAAAGGACAACTTTCAGTGCTAGAATTCTCTTTTCACCCTTTAGCAGCAATGGTTTCCCTTTTACAGGATACAGCTAGAGACTTTGCGATTCTCAAGCCAGCTATAAATATGATCCCATTTACAGTATTTTTATAATACTTGGAAGAGGAAGAGGTGGAGTACTGCCACTGCGCTCTCTCACTACACACTTTTTCTGAGCTGTGAGAATTCTATTGTGGCCACAAGTGGGATGGAGACTCATTTGCTCTGAAATTCTTACTTTTACGTATGCTACATGAACACCTTTCTCTTTAATATAACCCACAGTCTTATCTTTGTCCTGCACAAAAAGCCACCTTTAATGTTTTGAGGAAGGAGAAATTGAAGGAGTAAATAAGCGATTGGTTCTGCTTAGAAAGGAAAGACAGATGTTGCCCCTCAGGGATGGCATCATAACATCATAAGCAAGTGATTGTTATGTTTTTACAGCTCACTTCGATGGAGTGACCCCACCTCTCTATACTGGAGAATGATATAGCATTATCTTGTGTAGCCTAGTTTTTTTTTAAAATGAGATTAATGAAAATGGAATGTTAGAATGAGACGTAGTGCCAAATAAATTCCTGTTAATTCAAAGCTTCAGAGAATATAAATCATGAGTCTGTGAACTACGCTGTGGGTTATAGATTGATTTACGTAGACCTAGTTCCAAGTATTGTTCTTTCTTTTAGGGTGACAGATTTTTACTACAGTTACATCAGTTCCCATGTATTCAGGGTTGTGTTCCTGAGAACTGACACGGCTATGATGTTTGCTCTACATACCTCTATAAGACTGCATGTGTCCCCTTCCAAAATACTGAAAATAATGTAAAAATGAACATCTGTGTATATTTTAGTGTTAAATTTTGCAGAGAAAATATTATTTTGGGTAACTCAGTTAAGGTACAAACACTCATACAGCTGGAAAAAAATCAGGCATGTACATCTTGATGTAGTTTGTGTTACTACTGGGCAATGAAGAAAAACAACTTACTTTCCTTGGCCAGCTTCTTAGAATGAACTACTGTCAAGAAAGCTGCTGTTACCAAAACTTGCCAGGGTTTTTTTGAAGCATATAAAACCGGACAATGGAACAATTGAAGAAGAAAATACCAATGTGGGAGATTGCTGTGCTGTTCTCTAGAGGTTTTTGAGGTGTACCCACTGACATGAAGTCAATGCTTGTACATGCTAGAGATTTGCCATATTTGCAGCCAGCTCAATAGCCTGTGGTACTGGCAAATCAGAAGTCAGACACCATAAGCTCTGCTTTTCTGAGAATGAAAATCTCCTAATTACTATTCCACTGTCAAGCTTAGTTTATATTTGCAATTCTGCCTAGGCTACTTTCTTTCCGTCTTCTCCTTGTGACATTCGTACAAAGATGCATGCAGATGTTTCCACTAAAGAAGACAGGACGAATTGACTCAATATATGCAGTCACAATCTTAACCAGCATTCCAGACCTGCTTGCTGGAACAGTGGTTTCAGTGAACTGTTGCTCTGTCTGCCTGTCTCTCCCTCTTGTGCAGATCTTCAGGTGATACTCTCCTTGCTGCAACTGTATGTTTTCCTGCATTGATGACATAGACATAGAAGCAGTGATCAGAATGGGCTGGTATATGCCCTCCTGAGACTCCCAAGTATCTATTCCATCATTTTTTTCATGTGAATGAATGCACTGGGACTTTTATATTTCCTTTTAAAACACTGAATAGACAACATTAATTACAGAGAGAGGAAAAAGTAACATGAAACATTAGGTATTTTACAATAGGTGGCTTCAAGTATGTAGTTTGACTCAAACGATCAAAAAATGAATCCCTTTTGTTGTTCTATGTTTTAATAAAACCTGAGTGCTGCTAAGTTATTTAACTTTCTTTTGGATGTAATGCCAGGACTTAGATGAACGCATATATGTAGAAATGCAAGAGTAGAAAAAACAAAGCCACCCCCTCAAACCAAGCTGTTTCTTTTCAGGTGGTAGAAAGGTAAAAGTGAGACAATCTAACTTGTTGCTCGTGACCAGAAAATATAAATAATGAAGTACAGGCCTTTTCAGATGAGTTTTGTGATGCAGTATATACCACTAGGCTGATGAGAGGTTGCTGTGCCCAATTTGTGATGTCTGTAACAAGGAGATGAAGTCTTGCATCACCATGGGATAGAGGCACTGCTAAGTTTAGCAGTAAATCTTTTGAAGAATTGGGAAGGTGGGGGAGGGAGAGATCAAGAAGTCTGCATTTAATTCCTTTAGGCCTTTATGTTGAGTAGTTATTCTTACCAGGGTCACAAGGAAGGGACTAGTGAGTGTCTTGCTTTGATGGGGACAAGCTAGAAAAGATGCTGTCTGCATCCTGTGGAGTGAATTTAGCAGAAGGTCTTATGCAAGGTGACACGGAAATTATGTTTGCATTTTTAGTTCCTGAGTGTGGCTGGTTGTCGTGAAACTCACCATGACAGTTTCTTACCACCAGGCAGCAGATTCTTCCTCTTACCTCCTTGGTGTGGGACAGATGCTAGCCGGTTAGCTCTCCTTCTCTACTGTTTCAGAGCTATTTCAAGCGACAGATGCCAGAGCTGGCTCAGTTTCAGCTTGAACATTTCTGTCATAGCCCTGCCTTGAGCCCAAATTCTGACCTTTACTATATGAAATAAAGTACTTATGAACAAGCAGTGGCTTGATCCAGAGCAGGCTTAGAGCAAATGTCAAGTGTCAAGTCAGTCTCCTCCTTTCTTATTCCACCTGCACTGGGAGCCTACATTAGACCCTAGACTACAGCACTGACTGCCTTAGGCTTTATGGGTCTGGAGAGACATAACTTATTAACAAAGAGTTATTAAATTTTTATCAGTTTTATAACACAATGTAAATGCCTTCTATGAATCTACATTGTATTCATTATCATTTAAAACGTTAATTAAGTCAAAGTTGCATTTAATTTAGTTCTAAATGTGCCTTTGGGAGGAAGCTTTTAAAAACAGCTGCAGGATTAAGAAGCTCATTGATGCTGGGAAGTTGTTCTCACCACTTTTCAGGATAGGTCCCACAAGTTGATTGCCATTTTGAGTCTTAGCTAATTTGTGTTGCTGTTGTTGGGCAGGTCTCAAATTAGTATTGAACCAATAACAGCAGAAAGCTATCAGCTCATGCTAATCACAGATACACTTTGATGCGTAATTTGTGTTCTTTTTAAATTGCTTCCAAACTAAAATGAATGGTTGATTCGTAAAGCCTGTCCTTCTCGTATTATACCAGTTTTTCATTTGATATCCTTATTGGTTGGCTCCTTTTATAATTCAGGGGAAAATATGTTCACTGACTTGGAATATCGTCCCTCAGATTCATAGAAAACGAAGTCCTCTGGCCTAGATCTTCTGCATTTCATGTGATTTGAAGTTGTAATGTATAGAAGGAGGTGCTTATTGAAACATACAACAGATCACAATATAGTATCAACATGTGAAGTGGAATGCAGTTTGTGATAAGAAAATCCTAGAATAAAAGCCCTCCAAGTTAAAATGTGCTTGGCTTGCATTATGTATGGGAGTGTTATTGCATTTGATGCTTTTTGATGTAAAAACAGGAGAAAGAAGGAAAAAATCAAATAAAGTTTTTCCACCATCTGATTATTCCATTAAGACCCCCAGTATGTTTTACATATGCATACCTTTAATCAGGTAAGTAGTCACATTATCTGTAGTGTGACCACTAATGCACATACTAAGTAATTCATACTTCTAGAATTGGAGCCAGAGGGAGCCAGCCTAGTGCTTACCTAAGCTAGGAGAGTCCACTGAGTTAAAACCAGAGATCTTCAGATTTTACCAAGTTCAGTGTAGGTCCAGCAGAGTGGTCCAGCCCTCAGTGTGCAAGCCAGAAGCAACTTGCAAGACAATTTCTTCTGGGTCATCATATTTTCTTCTGAGTACCTAGAACCTTTCCAGGTATTTGAATAGGCCAGGATGCATAACCTCATGACTTTTTTATGTGCTACATGAAAAGAAGAGCTTGTTGTCACATAACTTCCTATGTGGTTATTGAAATGCCACAAAATAAGTCCCCATCCTGTATCGTTGCGTTGATTGAAGTTATAGTAGACAGGAGGGAGTTGAGCAGAAGAGAAAAATTTTTAATTGATTTTTAAGAGAAATCATAGCTATATTTTTTTAGTTTAAAATTTTCTTAAACGTATTTCTTAAATATGTTGATGGTATACTTTAAAATAGGTTAAAGTTCAGTAGTTGTACTTTTACTGTTCAAGACTACTTACCAGCTTCTGTTAGCATACCTTTTTATAATGTAATGCTATAGCTTTCGTTGTGATATTTTATATATTACTGAATATTGTAATGCTGTAATTCAATTTTTATCAATGATTTTAGGAAACATACTGTGTGCTACTTCACACACAAATGCTTTGCTGATACTGATCAGATCTTGTTTGCACAGTACAATTATTCTGAAGGTTGGAAAAGGCGTTATTACTGTGTAAGAAGTGGCCAGTGTCTTCTGGTCAGAAATTCATGTGGACATTTTAGTTTGACTGGAAATTCTACTGAGGCAAATGGCATAAGGCAAAGATCCCAATCTTGACTGTGCCACTGGCCTGCCACGTGACTATAGTTCCTTTCCTACCCAGACACTGAGAATATTGTATTCTCAATATATTACATTTTGTGCTAAGAAGCGCTTTGAGATCCTGGTATTTTGAACTACTGAATATAAGCCTGAGTGTTCTTTTGACATAGTGATTCCTCTGCAGAGGGCAATTTTCAAGTCTTCTGATCTTTGCCAAAGGAGGGCATAGATACACAGCAAGGAGGACAGCAAAGTGAAATGGGGTACATGATGGATAGAAAGAATGTGGAAATTACCAGAACTGCCTTGCTGCTGTCTAATTTAGGGAGGGTTTGAAAGGGGATACTATCTAAGAGGGCACAAATAGCTTCTGTTTATCTGCATCAGCAGGGAAGAATCTCTTTTTAGATATCTGGGAAAAAAGATATTTTAAAAATCATCTGCAGTTTTTAGGTGCTTCTGAGCTTTAATTGGAATGCAGACCTTGTTTACTGTGAAGAACTGCTGAAGGAAATCCAAAAAAATCATTATAGCATCTTTGATCTTTGTCATGCAATTTCCTTTGTTTGTTCTTGCATAAAAGATTTTGCTTGCACTAAGCATGTTGCTTTCTCCATTCCCATGTTCCTGACATCATTATCTGCACTCTCTAAGTCAGTGGTGTTATGTGTTGTCTGACACAGCACTATAATACGGAGAGGGATTTTACATCACCATAGCTATGCTGTGGAGAAAGACTGGCAACAAGAAGTGGAGGTTCTGTTCTTGAGCAAACTCTTGCCAGATGGACTAGCAGGTGTGCCATCTAGCAACGTAGGTGGTTTATTCTACAACTAGCCCGTCTCCAATAGTACTTATATGATCCCATATAGAACATATTTTGTGGACATTTAATAAAAATAGAAGCAGTGACATATGGACAACAACTTAGAAGTCAAGATAAACGTTTGCCTAGCTGATAAAGTTTCACCAGCTAATAGAACTAAGATTCTTCTAGCAAAGGATAAAACAATTAAAAGTTTTGAGCCTAATGTGGAGATGATGCTTATTCCTGTTCCATGCGGAGGGCCGTAGAAATGATCAGAGGGATGGAACACCTCTCCTGTGAGGACAGGCCAAGAGATTTGGGGTTGTTCAGCCTGGAGAAGAGAAGGCTCTGGGCAGACCTTATTGCAGTCTTTCAGTACTTAAAGGGGGCATACAGGAAACATGGGGGACAAACTTTTTATCAGGGCCTGTTGTGATAGAACAAGGGGTAATGGCATAAAATTTTTTACAGTGAGGGTGCTGAAACCCTGGCACAGGTTGCCCAGAGAGGTGGTGGATCCCTGGAAACATTCAAGGCCAGGCTGGACGGGGGTCTTGAGCAACCTGATCTAGTGGAAGATGTCCCTGCTCATTGCAGGGGGGGTGGACTAGATGACCTTCAAAGCTCCCTTCCAACCCAACTATTCTATGAGTAACATGAGGTAAAATCCACAGTAGCAAACAGAGTATGTTTTGTTAACAGGCTTTTTGTCCAGTGATTTTGTTAGTCATTCTTTATCTCTATTAGAATTAATTCCTGATCTGTCAAAACATGCAAGGACTGTCAGGTTCTCTGTGATCAGTCGGTCACAAGATGGGTGGCAGCAAAGAAGTGATACAGTATTTATTTAGAATTGCAGGGTGTGAAAATGAATATAATTCACATGATGAGGCAGCAGAAGGGTGAAAAGAAGTGAGATGCACCGCTGAATAGAACAGGTTGTACTTTTCTGGCTTCCACTACATAGTGTCCTTTACAACACATGGGAAATATTTCCCAAATTTCCAGATGACATGCAAGTATTTCTCACTAATAATGGATTTGGACTGATAGCCATTCTTGCATCTTGTTTTGTTTTTGACGTGAAATACTGCTTTTTTACTTGGTTCTAAACAAAGCTAATAAGCTTTCCAATGTCAGGACAAGCAACAAAATAGCAAAAAATGCATTTTACTAACTCTTGGATGCTAAGAACTGCTTTTGATATTCCACAGAAAATTATTTATCCTATTGTGTGATGTTGCCCATTTTCAGAATACTAGTCAAATTAAATTTTAATTGTTGCTGAATTATATTTTGTGTAAATCAAGACATGAAAATATAATTTTTGTTTCATGTTATGTACAAAAGATCTGCTGAAAATTAAATCAGTTTTCATTTGGTAAAGATCTAAATTTTTCCATAGCTCTTAAAAGCTGGATTTTTGCACCAAGAGCTTGTGTTCCACAGAAGAATTGCTCAAGGAAAAATGAATATATATATATAGGTATAAAAAGCATTTCATTGTGTGTTTTGATTATTTCTAGTCAAGAGTCTCACTGCCCTGGGTTACAAGATATACCTTATTGATTTCTTCATTCAGACAAAGGAGAAAAGATGAGAGAACAGTAGACTTGGGACAGAAGTTGGTCTCAGCACAGATTCTCTGGTGATAATCATAATGCAAGGATCCAGAGAGACTGGAATCAATAATGTAATCCTAGCTATTTGGGAGGATCCTTCCATACAAGGGGGCCAACTTACAGGCATCTTACACTTTGGAGAGTTATATGACTCAGGAAAAGCCTTTGGTTATGTTTGGAAGAGAAATAAATGAACATGCAATTTGCAGTGATGGGAAGACTCAAGCCAAGGATCTGTGATTGTGTAGTCTAGATTTGTCTGATATAACATCAGTCTGAAATTCTGCAAGAGCAGGAACTGGCATTCTTTTAATGCATTGGCACCAGATTCTTCTGTGTGTTGATTTATGTAGTATGAATTCCGTGCCTATCTGTGCATTTCAATACGCTATTATTGTATAATTCTGCTATTCTTAGAACTCCCTATACCTAAATTTGCCTCTTTTCAAGCATGGAATTATTTTAATTTTTGTTTCAGATCTCTCTGTGACCACAATCACACTTTTTTTTTATTGTACCGTGGTCTGTGGACCTTTTTTTTTTTTTCTTTTTTTTTCTCTTCTGAATAATTCCTGAAAATAGTATCTCCTACTTGAATGAAAAGGCATGCTCTGTTTTTGGATTCAAGATTTCTAGTGTTATCGTGTCTCGTAGCTGATCAACCCTTAATGCTCTTTTTGATTGGCTGCTTGAATCTTTGAATGCTGCAGCTCGTTCATCCACAGTTTCACTGGGATTTCTCCTGCTAAGTAAATAGATAAGCTCTTGTATTGCATCTCAGATTGTAGCTTGAGGGAATGCAAGAATTGTAGCTTTAGGCTCATATATTCAGCATCAATACTCAAGCCTCAAATATTCCTCAAGAAATATCCTGAAGTTGTCCCTTGGATCCCACAGATTTCTTCAGCAGTATCCTTAAGTTCTGCCCATGAGGAATATAAAATATGTCAAAATATGCATTTGTTTTTAAACTGCCTTTAGCATACGAGTCTTTTGTCTGCCCTCTTCTTTCTCCTCAAGCAGGACAAAATAAAATCCTCAGAGGTAGAGCTCCAAGCAATTCGCTTCTGGAAGATGAATTTCTTGACAGCTGTCAGTGCCCCCTGAGCACTGAATTTCTGGATGCTTTCAGTATCTGACTCTCAAAACATCTGGCAGCAACACTCTTTCCAAATATATTGACATCCTGTGGCATTTGTGGTTGATACAGTTACTTTCAGGGTAGTAACTGACTCATAAATCTTATGAAATCTTGTATGTCAATTTTCTCTTTGTTGGAGAGAGTTCCAGGTGATTGTGGACTTTATTGGGAAATTGGTGTGATAATTATAACAGAAATAGTGGAAGTTCAGTGGTTTCCTGCAGAATTTTCTTTCTTTTTTTCTTTATTGATCAGTCTTCTTTCCTCCTTATTGTGCTACCTGCTTTGAAAATGAACATTGTCTGTATTTAATTTTATACTCACAGAGTATAATTGATTTCCCTGGTATAACACTGAGCACACCAAGCATCCTGCAGTACATAGCTGAGCAACCTGAGTGGCTAATTCAACACCTCGACAATACTCTCAAAAATTCTCTGTTGCCTTCTTTCCTTTCCTTTTGTTTCAGTGCATTGTGTACTAACAGTGAGGGTGCTGCTGTTAGGTTACCTTTGCTTTCTCTACTAATGTCCGTAGTCTCATCAGGCTTTGGTTAATGAAACCACAAGTACCTAGCACAATGCATTTACCTTTGATGAAGTCTTCTTTCTAAAGCCGTTCCTCGTCATGGGTTGTGATCTCTTTGCGTGATCTGTCTGATCCTTGTAGTGAACTAAGTAAGCTTGACATGTCTGTGTAGCTTTAGTAACAAAGTGGAAAATAGAAGGATGAAACATATTTAATTATTTTTTTTTTAAGCTGGCTATCAATTTAGTTTGGTAGATTCGGTATTATTTGCTTTCTTTCTCGGTTGTTAATCTTTATACTTTTATAGTGTTATAGTTTCTCTCACATGAACTGAATGCGAGATGGCACGCATTGCCCTCTTACAATAATTCTGAGTAGTTCAACCCTAACTTCTGTGTGTATTTCAGTGTTATCAGTTCAGTATTTTTGAGTATTAGAGAAATAATCAGAGGGAATTTATAATGGTCATTTTTTAATATTGTATGGAGGTATTTTGATCCTATTTAGGTTTTATTTGAAAAATATGATCCTTGCTAAATACATCCATCCTTTTAAGTACTCTTTCTGTTCAAGATCAAAACTGTGTTGTAAGTAACATTGTTATTAGTTATTACCACTGGATTTCTTAGCTTATGCTTTATTTTCCACCCTTATGAAATTGCCAGCCCTTGCTTCCCCATAGCAATCAATTTCAGCCAAGCTACTGTATGCTTTGGCAGAGATGTAAGTATTAATTCTTTTGCAGGTTCTTTTGCAGATACAGTCAGAGGTAGACATCACATTTCCATTTCTTTTTATTTTTATTATGATTATTGTGTTGTTTTACTTCCTTTGTTTTGTCATTGTTTACCTAGAAATTATGTACTATACTTCCCTAATTTTCAGTAGCAATGAATTATATTCCATCTCCATTTTTTCTATCTCTATTTTTGCTATTATTTTATAGATTTAATCTTAGCTTTTTATATCTTGGTTGTTTTCTTATGTTAATGTATTTACCAGGTGATATTGGATTTTTGGATACATTTGTTCAGAGAAAAACAGATTTATGAGAATGTAGTACATTGTAGAACTCACTAAAGTAGGGAGCACTTAGAAACAAAAATATACTGATTTCCTAGTGTCATGAAGTGACATATATATAGTATATTTAACTATATATCTGCAAGTGATAAAAAAAGCATATGTTACAATAGGCTTTTTAATACAGCGGGTTCAATCTATTTGATTAATTTGAATGTTTAGCCTGTGACTTACAGTACTTTGTGTAAGAGAATTGGTTTGTCAACAATTAACAAATTCCCCACTTTTATGAAAGCCATACTTCAGGTAATAGAGTATTGTTAAACTGCAACCAATGTGCTAAAAATCTGTCTTCTGGTAATAACATTTCTGTGTATAAGAGCAGCTGAGAAATACTGTTCTATACTTATGCATAGATTTGAAGACAGAAAAACAGCACTGGGGCTTGAAACTCCGTGTAACCAGCAGGTGGTAGTGCTGGCTTAGAAATAAGTTGCAACTGAAAAGCCTCCAAGAACTTTTTTATTATCTATTGCTTTTGTGAGGAAACAATTACTTAAAAAATAATTTTTTAATATTTCAATTGGCTCTTTTTAATTTATAGAAGTGTTCCCGAATAGGTATATACAGTGTAAGCACTTGTATACAAAACTTTATATGTAAAAGCATGGATGTAAAAATGCACAGCATTTCATACTTAGTTTACACATGAAAATGATATTATAACCTCACAGGTAGCAGTTGTGTCGAGACCTCCATCCCAAAGGAATATTACAGCTGAACCTGAAAGAGTATTGGGGGTCACTGAGCCTGATCCTATTAACATTTAATAAATGGAAGTTTTTCCGCTCATGTGGATGAAAGACGGATAAAACTGATGATAAGAAAGTCAGAGTTAAATGTCAAGATTTCAGTTCTTCTTGTTCAGAGACACAGACACTGCTGCACCCTTTTGTACAAGGATAAACAACAGCTAAAAGGGAAGAGAAATTCAATGATAGTGAAATTTAAAAAGGAAAAAAAAGTATCCAATTTATTGGTGGCATATTAACCACCTAGTAAAAAAACAAAACCAAAACCAAACTGAGCAACGTCCTCTAAATTGTGTATTTCAGAAGTAAGACAACTCACTGGGAAGCAGAGGAATAATTAAAAAAAAAAAAAATCTTAGGAGTTAAGAATACAGTTGCCTAAGTTTATAAGAAGTTTCTGAAAATCTCTTTTTTACTCAACAGTGCTGTACTGGCAGAGAAATGGGCACTGGGACCTAGTATCTCTTCTTCAGGAAATGTGTTAATGAAAACACCTTCATCACTAATTTATTTTTAAACTTGGCATGATCAGGGTAGGGAAAAAGTTATTTCAGTTTAAAATTTCAGGATATGCAGGTTGGAATTACGCTGAAAATATATATTTTTAAGATGTTGAGATAAATTGGCACTTTGAAGTGGAAAATAAAGTCATAATTCAAATTAGATTTCTGCAGGATGAAATCTGCACTTCCCAGTGTTCTTAGGTAGGAAACAGTTGCAGCAAGACCTAGCTGAAATTTGTGCAGTCCTGCTTGAAAGAAGACGGCATGTAACTACCCCTTTCCTATGCACTGAAATACTCTCCCTGTGGAACACAATCTATGCAGTAAATACAAGATTTCTAATCCCAAGGAGCGGGAGCAATCACCGAGGACTCCTGTGCTTACTTTTTCCCTTAGTTACTTCTAAACATTGTATATCTTCCTACTGAATTTAATGGAGCTGAGGGAGTGTAAACAGCAAACTGTTCATAGGCACAATGGCCTTTCAAATTTTTATTTTTTTTTTTTTTTTAATAGGAGCTTATGTTTTGTCCACATAGAGAACTTCGCAGGTTTTAGCAGTGGCTTATCAGATTGTGAGTGTATTCAGTCCAAAGGGGAAACTTCCTTTACTTTGTAAAAACAGGACAGATTCCTCCTACAGCTTGGCAGAACCACATAACTACAGTCTGCCCTCACTAGTGCTGCAGCTTCTCCCTCCATGTCCCTTACAGTTGGTGTCAAAATCCTCTCTGAGGCAATACGACAAAGGACAACACACGCTGGATTGCTGTGTATTGAGACAAGGATAGTCTATGACAATGCACTGAATTTAGAACTACGGGTGCGGAAACACTACAATTTGCTGTGTGATCCTACTCTTAAAGAATCCCCCAAAGACGTGCCTTTTGGCTTTACAAGTTGCGCCTTGGGGAACTGTCAAAGGACCACTCATAAGAAAACTGGTGTCCTTTAATTGACACTGTATTTTTTTTAAGGAAAGAAAAAAGAAGCAGAAATAAAAAGGTGTTACAGTTATTTGACGTTGAAGACATACAGTTTTATATCTAATTAAAAAAAAACAACAAAACACTGTAACAGCAATTTACTCTTATTACATATGCATGTGGTATGTGTTTATGGAATGTATTCCCAATGTACTTTCCAAACAGCAGTAGCAACCTCACCATCTTATACATGGTAGATCTGAGAAAATTAGTGATTAACAGCCACATTTTCAGATAATTTGGTCACTTGAGTCTTAGCAAGAGCTATAATTAAGGAACACCATTGAAAGGGAATTGACTGCAAGTGAGCAACCCAAGGCTGTGTAACAGATCAGTGGTAGAACTAAATTCCTAGTCAAGAGATTCCCAGTCCTCTGTTTGTAGCCATGGGATCATCAGGTAGTCTATTAAAAAGTTAACATGTGGCTTTGAGCAATCCTTTTGTACTTTGCTTCTGCCAGAGGCAGCAGCTGGAGCTCTAAAATTGGAGTTCATAGCTGCTTGTGACACAGTAGGACACACAGGGTCTGAACAGCTCTCTTCTGACACACAAGGGTAACGTTTTGCTGTTGCTCCTCCTCAGTGCTCAGATAGCAGAACAGCTTGTCATAATGAAATAACAGAGTTTAAAATTCAACTCAGACAATATTTACACTCACCATACCTGATGAGAGACTTCGAGTTTCCTTATTCTCCAAAACACACTCTCAAAAGACAAAGTCAATTCCCTTCACTTTGATGTTTGTCTCGAAAACAGACCCCCATGAAAACAGACCATGTTCTGGTTTAATTTCTACAATTTAGACACACCTCCCTTTCTTTACTCTCCCAAAATACTTTACCCAAATAGCGTTCTGTATGTGTGCAACATGTGGAGAAGTCAATTGGGCAATTAAATGGACAGGGGAAAAGAAGTCCACTGATGCTTTTTCTTTAACTTTTCATTTGACAGTTTTCCAATAACAATATAATGACTTGAATAAACCATTACAGAATGAATCATAAATTGAGAAGGCAATGGAGAATGGAGACTAAAAATCAAGAAAAATGCATGAGGGAATACTAAAATCTGAATCAGAAAAATGGTCAAGGTTCAACGGACCTATGACTTAGTCTAAACATAAATTAGGATTTGATTAGGAATTGAGTTAAGTAGCTTTTTTCTACTGTGCACATTTGTCAGGGGAAAGGGCGGATGGTGTTATGTACAAATAGTGTCGCATTGTGTATATACTCCTGTATAGGAACAAGAAACCAGGTCCACAAAATCTGAACCCTTGCCTCTCTAAATGGCCCAAGCCAATTGTGAAATGCTGTATATATGAGAAAGGCTTTCTTCCTGCCCCATTTGATCAGCTTGCACCCTGAAGCATGAGATATGAACAGCTACTGAGCTCAAGTCCGCTGAAATCAATATAAGTGTTTTCTCTGACTTCAATGGACTTTAGATCAACCACAATTTGAACAGCCTTAAACCATTTCTTTGCTTGCTGAAGTTGTAGTAATAGAGAAGTGACAACAATTACCATCTCTGGAAAGCATTTGTAATAATTATGCTCTTGAATTAAACTGGAGGAGCAAAGAAAAAAAATCCAAGTTCTGCTGTCACCTTAGCTGGTTGCTCTACCCCTAAAAATAAATTAGTGTAGTACCACACCCTGAACTTCTTTACCAAAAGTTTCAAGTTAAAAGTTTGCTGGGTTTATTAGATAGACCTTTGCAGTCTATCTTTCATTCTACATACAAAAGCTCAGGAACTTAAACTTTATCGTGGTTTCACAGAATATCAGAGCAGCCATCTAGAATACCTAGCAGGATCCAGCCTAGAAACATTCCACATTTTCTATTAACTGTATTTTTACAGCATTCAGGGAAAAGCAAAGGTGAGGCATGTATCTGTAGCTGATTTTCAATCCTTTATGTGTGGGGAGAATTAAAACTGAAAGACCATGTATTATTAATATAGAATTTAAGGACTGGATGCCAATAGAAAAAAAAAAAAGGTTGAGCAATGCATTTGTCATTCAATTTTATGTGCCTTTAGCCAAAAGGTGCAAGCCTGGGACAAAAAGAAGCGGGGGGGGGAGATGATGTTTCTTGGGCTGCAATGTTTCAAAGAGAATGTCTCATGTAAGCACCATTCAGTATTTGTAAAATGTTCTGAGATGATGCATTTTTGACACTCTTGGATCTTGATGTTTTCTTATCTGCTTCAGATGGCACACACTGCAACTAAAAGCCAGTGAGCCTCACCTGCTTTTCTGATGGTACTACTATGTAGAGATATGCAGCATATCTTTTTCTTGTTGTATAAAAAAAAAAAGCAATGAAGTGCATTGCCCTGAGTTTGTAATGCACATAGAAACCAAAACAGCAATCCTGTTTCATTTGAATTACCATTTCAGACAGCAGGCAAACACTGCTCTGCAGTTTCTAAAATTAACATTCTTGTACCTCATCAAGCACCATTGGATTGTGGTTTCTAGTCAATGATTTTACTACATCTGATACCACCAAAAAATCAAGTAATAATTATAAATTTATAAAATAAATAGTTCATTGGCATAAGTGATTTTTAAAGGGGATGAATAATATTTTTTTCTCCCAAGAAACAACAAATGTTCTGATTAAACCCTATTTTGATACTATGCTAAATTCCAACCCCAACTGATTGGGCATGTTTTCTTTTCTGAAACTACCTTTGATAAGAAATGCGTTACAAACTCATCAGTTTAGCTTCCCGTTAACAAAGAGACAGCAGCCGTCTGGATTATTCTAGATCCGCAGTGAAACTGCCACACTGCGTATGCTCAAACTAAAGCTGTGCAAGTTTGACAAGGGGCAGATGAATCCAGGAGTTATTGTGCAGGGGTTTAAGTCTATGCGGCAGCTGACGGTTGAAATAATCATCTATACATCGCTCTGAGCTAGCTGGGGAAAGGTTGAAGCTGTATATTTTCAACATATCTAGCCTAATGGTTAATCTGTTGTCTTGTACAGGGGGTGCTGGGTGGAATCACAGCAATAGCTGACAGTTTGGAGGAATTGCTGTGGGTATTTTCAGTTGCCTGATTCACAAAGTGGTAGGTAGCGAAGTCTAAACAGGCTTGTCATTGAAGGAGGGAAGTCGTGCTCACTGTCACTCCCATCAAAAGAACCCTGGTAGCCAAAAGCTCAATCAACATATTGATTATTTGCATTTAGTAATACAGAGTTGCAGCTTGTCTTCACCCCCCACCTGAAAGCTGAGCTTTATGGAAGACATGCCAGATTGCAGAACGGCGATTGCTCCTTTGGAGGTCAGCTGGGAAGATGCTTAGGAGAAAGAGAACAGGGAAGTTGGGCGGAGAAATAAAATGTTTTTTTTTTTTCAAACCAAGGTAGTTTAACTGTTAAAAACACTCTCTGTACTTCTAGGGCTGGATCTGGCATATCTGCACAGTGACATGGCATTACTCACTACAGAGATTAAGGGGGTGCAGTATGAATTAGACTGTAACAAAAATGAAGTATCTGCAAGTGACAGCTCTGGCTGATGGCTGACTACGAAGGAAAACACTGTGCTAGTGTCTGGTGAAAAGCGGTGCTGAAAGCCTAGCAGCTGATAGAGATGGGGGAGGAAAGGAGCAGTGGGTATCGGTGGTGGTTGTTTAGAATGTCTGGTTTTGGTCAGGATATTTTTTCTCCTTTAAAACACATTTTCATCTTCCCTTCCAGGCAAATCATGCTGAAGCCAGTTTCAGCCATTTTGTTGAAAGCACTGTACTGGTATTCTGCCTTGTTACATTTAAATTAAAGCTCAGCCCGGTTTTAAGTTATGGCAAGTGTATGCTCACAAAGAATAAATAGAGATTGCCATAGGCATTAGATTAACTACATTGGTTGTTTTAAAAATGTTCAGGGAGTTGCAGATTGCATTTCAAATTATCTTCATTATAATAAATAAAATGTATAGAAATAGAAACAGGCATGATTCCCTAATGCAGTCTGTAGGCAAGCGTATATTCATGGAGCTTGAAAGGAAGTTCTTGAAGGGGAGGGGGGAAGGAATAGGAACGTATGCAGCTTCAAAATACCTCTACGTAAATCACATTAATATCTGACATTTTATAGACATTATTTTTTATCTGTCTAATGTTGACAGGTTTCTTGGGCAAGTTCTGTACAGCATTTACCAAAAGTAGGTAGTGTTCACCCAGGCTGCAATTAGGAAATACAAAAGAAAACAGGGAATTTCTTACCTTACTCTCCTCTTATTCACTTCCTTATTGTTTGCCCTTCTCAAAAAGCTGTTCAGAATTTGCTCCCAAAATGACCAGTATGTGTCCCTATTCTTAGTTAACAATGATAATGCCTTATGGACAGATGACAAGTGTCCTGAATAGTTCTAATGAACTTTGGCAGAATAAGCAATGCAGGCAGCACACTCATCCTGTGACCATTTGCGTTGAAAGTAAAGGCATATGTCATATTAGATAAAGATAAACTAATCTAACTATGACTGGAAAATGGTTCTCTTTTAGTAGACTTGCTGGTGCTAAACTCTTCACATACTTACAAGAGAACCCTTGTGGATTTAGAGGTTGTGGTTTAACATTGCACAGTGGTACGACAAATTACCCCAATCCAGACAGTTTGGTTGCCAAACCTAGTGAGGCAGTGACAGTATGTAAGGATGTCTTAGTTCTGTATAATTGACAGCAATCTTTGTTTCCCTAACATGTTTTCTGTGGAAATCAGCCCACATAGTGGTGCAAGCACCCAAACAGATTTTTAAGAAATTATTAGTAAAAAGACACTGCCTTTGCTGAACAACAGGATGCTATAAAAAACACGTTTTGGGTTCTGCACATTCCAGTATCTATCTGCAGAAGTGACAACGTTGGCCTGTATTTCTCACCTAATTGTATGATACTGCTAACTCTGAAGCACAGCAGTATCTCGTGTTCAGAATTGCACCTCTGTGCTTGCACATGTGGTTCCATGTGTAGCCTGACGTGCTTGTGTCTGTGGCACAGTGTGCATGTACAACTTGACAGGCTGTTTAGACTAAAAATAACAAGTTCTACTCTTCTATGGTAAAAAATATATAATTGCATTAGAGGAATAGAGAAAGAGATAATTATCTCTACCAAAGACAGGTTATTCAGATATTATACTGTAACCTTTGCTTTTCAAGATGGAGTAAAAAGACATAAGCTATAAACTGTTGGACTCAGAAAGAAACTTGTCCTATGAACAAGGTATTTCATAGTCATCCACTGTGGGGCTTCTTCCATTTTCAGCTGAAGCAGCTGAGCTCTTGTCAGAAGCAGGAGGTTAGAGGTCATGGGATGAAACTGGTAGTTAGAGCTTTGAAATCTGGAATAACTTGACAAAAAAAAAAAAAAAAAAGGAAAGCTCTGTTACCCCCGTTGTTTAATGTTTTGCTTTTCAGTGGTAGTACCATATCGACGCTGTTGGAAATAAGAGGAAGTTAGGATATGTTTTAAGCAGCTCAGTCTGCCTTCATGCTGAACAAGATCATGTGATGCTATTAAATATGAGGCCAAGCTCAAGCTATTAAGCTGTACCAGAAACCAAGGTATTTTAGTTCTGGCTCATGCTGTGCCACTGCAAGCACAAAATCTTGGGAAAACTTGCTTATGTCTGCATGGAACGTGCCATAAGACGTACACTGTTTTGGAAGTTTAGTGCTTAATAGACAGGTCTGGTATCTGAAATCATCACTTACTGAGCTCCAGAAAAGACTGTAAAAAGATTATGATGTTTCTTAAACAACTTGATTGGAGCATGGGTAAGCATTATTCATAGATTTTGGTCATCTTCCATTGAGTGTGAAGATACTTTGATGCAAGCGTATAGATTTATAAAGATTATTTCCAATATTACTGTCTGTAGTTTAAAAATAGACTGAATTGATGCATTTCAAAGTGTTAAAATACATGCTTGACCAGTGACTTGTGTAGGGAGGTAGGTCTCTGCAGATACGTTTTATCATCTGAAAATTGTTTCACTGGAGAAATATCAAAGATAGAAGTACAAGATTTGACAAAAACCCAGTAACTCCAAGGTAAGATTGATAGTTTTCTAGTACTCTAGACAATATGATACACAGCATTTTTTGGGGCATTTTCATTAATAAAAGATATACGCTGTTTTCCAATGATTTAAAATCTATGTGAGCTCTCACGAGTATGCATTATTGTCATTATACTTCACATTATACTACTATTAGCAAAAAGCAGAGTAGCATTGTGTGTTAGACTCTAGTTCTGTTCTCACTGATTTTTCTATCCACCTCAGTCAGAACAGTAGCAAGCCACCAATTCAGGGAGCATCAAATGGGAATGGATACTTTGTCACAAAATAGTTGAACCTTGTTAAAAAGTACGTTCAGATGACTCTGGTGATTCGCATATAATCACCTTGTTTGTGAGAGACAGATTTTGTGCTTGGACACAAATGGCAAGCATGTGGATGCTATTTATGTATTTTTCCCGTTACCAGATAGTATTTCTAGGTGATGGTAAACTAGACAAAGATGCCAAAAATCATGCCGACCTCCTCAAATAATTTGGAGCTACAATCTACTCAAAGTTCTCCATGGAAACCTTAAGGCAATTGAAACATATGGAAATAATGCTGCAAGATTATCAGCCTATAAACTACTCCCTACCTAACCTCCTCGCCTCATAATACATAACAGAATATAAGGTCTCAGGGGTTCAAATACATAACAGAATATAAGATCTTAGTGGCTCAGTAATATGCCTTCTTTATAATATACTCATTCAGAAGCATTGGGAGAAGATCACTGCTGCATATTTTTACCAGAAAAACATTTTATTGTTGTCTTTTACAGAGGATGGCATTTGTTAGAGCTATTAATATGGGGGCGGTTGTTTAATTAGCTTTGATATATTAAAAATGGAAGACTAGGAATCACAGTTTCAAGCTGAATCCATATTTAGAAAATTAAATGTGTTAGCTTTCTTTTCAGAGGTGTTGTGTGTGACCTCCTGAAATTTACAGTATTCAGCTCTTCTGAATACCCAACAACTTTTACATAGGTTCCTAACCATCAGTTTAATTCCATAAGTATGCTTGCACAATTTTGAAATGTTGACCTTACTTTTTTCTATTAGTCCTTATTTATTTTAATAGCAGCAGAATGCTCTACCTCCCCTGTCATTTTCAGTAGATTCAAAGGAATAAACATCTTCCACAGCTAGTAAATCTTAAAGCCTTTATCAACATGTGGAAAATAAGTGTTGCCTCAGACACACTTACCCTAGGATGGGATTATTGCTTAAAGATGATAATATTGTGGAATAATCCTTTTATAAGTATTCTTTTATAAAAAGACATTTTTAGAAAAAAACTTAAGAAAGCTGCAGGTATAAACCTTTATTTCAGCTGTAGAAACTGATGCTTTAAGCTTTAAAGTCTGTAATTCCACGTAATATCAAAATTGATTCATGCCTGTGGTTTGAAATAATTTTTAATAAAAAGACATTAATTTAAATTTTTTCTTATTATTTAGAAGTAAAGAATGCAGCTAGATCAAGTTACTCAAAATGTTCATACCAATTCAAGAATGCAACTACTAATGCATTGGTTGGTGCCAAGTCCACTGAAGGAATCCCGGAACCTGTTCCACTTGTTAATAACCGTAAAGGGAGCCTCTTCCTACCCAACAACCCCTCGCTGCTGCACCTTAACTTATTGAGTTCTGTTGAACAAGGAAAATCTACGTACTGTAGATTGCAAAGGGCACTCAGCTTGCCTGTAAAATACCGCTACCACTCCCCAAAGCCTGGGTTGAACCAAGATCTCCGTAGGTAGCCCCGTAGTTGGATGCATAAGGCAATACAGATTGGTTTGTGCATGGTTTTGCAGTCTGTTTTCAATGTGACTATGACATTACTAATGCTCTGTTAAGTGCTTACAGATGTGGGTTTCTCCAGATGTGGTGATTAATAAGTTAATCAAGATAGCTAGTCAACTAATGTTTCTGGGTGGTTTGTGCTTTACCTTTCATATGGTTTATTTGCTCTGAAGCATTTATATGCCAGGCAGAATGAATTTACCAGGTATTCTAGTTCGTGTGATGTTCAGTAACATAGATGTTATTTCAAATTCCAGCTCTTTTGGGCATCTAAAAACAGTGTCTGTGAACTGTTCTGCTAGTGACCTGGGAGAGGCAGTGAAGGAGACAGATTAATTTAACAATTAGTAACAAAACCACAAAGAAAAAAGTTATGTACTTGTCCACTGTTTCTGAAAGACATTCCCTTTATTTTGCTTAAAAAATGAAATGAGGATAAAAGTCAAGTAATATGTTGCTACAGATGTTCAGCTCCATATTAAAGCTGTTAAAATTACCAACACATCTTAAATCAATTCATGGAGCATTGTCTGGAGGTTATGTCATTGAAATAATGAATCCTCTCTACTCAAGAATAAGCAAACATGTTAAAACATCAGTGTAACTTTAAATTAAACTCCAGCATAAACTGGAGCATCTGAAGCCTCATTAGACTTGCCTGACGTTTTTCTAGCACTGAGTCTTCCTGATCCGCAAAACTGTTAGACTCTGCCTGTTAGACAAGTGAGCACTGTGTTGTTACAACAGTACATTAAGTATTATACTTAGAGATGTGCAAACAAGCTCGTGAATTTTATTAGAACTCAGAGGCTGCATTGAGTTCCGATTCTGTGAAATTCTGTGGCCAATTCTTGAATTCGTTTGCAGTTTGCATGAAAGCTGAAAAAGAAAGTCTGCATAATATAATATGACTATATTTTAATTCCAATCCTGTGGCGTAAAGACACCAAAACTACTAAAAATGGGGACACGTTCTCATTAACAAAAGTACTAGGTCAAACATACAATATCAGAGTTGAGTTGTCAACTATATCACAGCACATTATTCAAATACGGTTGTCTTTCATGAGAACAAGCAAATTTATGACTCCCTTTTAAATTAATGGAGACACAGGAACCGTGAAACTAAAATGATATTTTATAGCTTTACTAAAACTTTTGCTAGATCTATTTCTTTAAATATGCAGGAAATTGATAAGAATATCTGAAGGATAATAATTAAGTATGTTTTATATCCTACTTACTACTAAGAAGCCACTTGTGGGTTATCATTGCATCACTTTTGGGAACCAAGCCATAGGTAATGGTGTCCATTATTTACCATTCACATATTTCAGCTTCATGGATTCTCTTTCCCCATTCTAATGGAGCTGCGTTTCTCAACTGCAGATGCCCTCTGAACTCTCTGCACAGATTTCATTGAAAAACAAAATCTTGTTTGGATGTGATATGATTAAGATAGATCACCTTTCATTGCTGCAATGAGAATCAATGGCTTCCTTGCTTAAGCAAGGCTTTGCTTTAGCAACAAATTGAGATCCCTCAGAGGGCTTTGCTAATAGGTGTTAACTAGTAAGCCGCATTAACCTTGGACTTTCCAGGCAATTGGTGACAGTTAACGTAGTTTGAATACAACAAGCAGATATCAAAAGAGGGAGCTTATTTATAGTAGATGCAGTACCCAAAATAACTGCAGACTGCTAGAAATCTAGTTCTAGAAATGGTTATTCTGGATGATTGCTAGTAAGACTTTGGTTTTTAATTGGAGGGATGGGTAGCATCACCTGGCAGCACTGGAGAACACACATATTGGACCATATAGTACTAAAGGTCCTTATTGTACTAACTTTCAGTATTTGAAAGGATCAGACCGGAGTCTTATTAGCTAGCTGAAGACTTGGAAAAGTACTCTTTTTTTAGTAGTGTTTTCTATTGTTCGTAAAAATATTTCTGGCTATAGTATGATCTACAGTTGACTTGTGTTAATGCAAGATTTTGCACAAGGTCTTGATGGCTATATATCTTCCTTACTGTTAAACTGTTAAAATAGTATAACAATGCGCTTTAATTATGTTGTGATACTGGATCTCTTGACAAACGTTCTGTAACCCCATGGTAGCAGATAAAATTAAATGACATTTAGAATTTTTACTACCAAGAGAGCAAAACGTATCAGTTGTAGCTGGTTTCTGGAAGGGACATTTCACATGGTTCTTGTTCCTTTGATCTTTTAAGTAGTGGATTCATCAGATTGGAACTGAATGTTTATATCCCATAAAGAATAAGAGAGCACAGTGTATATCTTGAAAGTGACCTATTGTCCGTGTGGAGTAGCATGCGAATAACTTTTTGATAGGCGAGTTTAAAACAGGACTGCAGTTTGCAGAGGATGTTCTGAAATGCGCAAATACTTGTACTTTGTTGTAATCAGAAATAGAAAGATATCACTAACAAACTAATTCTGTGCATATTCACTTCATGTTACAAATAGCTAAACACTGAAGTGATGTAGTTTAATCCAAGCAAACTATCACAGAAAATTTCATTTCTGAGAATTTTCTCTGGGCCTATTTATCTCCCAGCCAAACAAAGAATGATACTGGACTAATTATCAGTAAGCATTTCCACTATAGGACTATGACTTAGAAAAGAAGAAAAGTCAAATGAGAAGAAAATGGCTTTGTCTTTGGGGATGCTGCCTGAGAAGAAAAGGAAGTTAAGTTAGTGAAATAAATGATTACTTGGCAGTCATTGGTCTGATCTAAGCATTACCTTTTACACTGCTCTTTGGGGCATGTATTTTGGGGTCAACTCTTTTTTTTTATTATTTTTTATTTTTTATTATTATTTTTATTTTTATTTTGCAATGCTTTCTTTTGTTTTGTTTCCCTTGATGTGTTAGGTGATGCCAGGTCATTTAACAAGATGGCACATCTGTCATTTCTGGGCTCAGTCCTTTGGTCTTGACCAAGGCAAAATGAAGTTCCGGAGCAGAGTTAGGCAAACAGACAGACATGACAGACTAGAATGCAGTCTGTAATAAAATAGCATCAGAAGAGGGTTATAGCAGAACGATATTGCTTAATTTCTTCCCAGCTAAGTCTAGGGCAGGTGACATATATCCAGGTTTTGTTGTTGTTCCTGTGTAGCTCATTGCAAATAGAATTTTTTTTCCAGCCTCTGCTTGTGCACTGCTAATGTGTATTAAGCTCTTTTAATATAGCTGCTACTACTACTAACCTCTTTCCTTTTAGCTTTAAAGTAACAGCTTCCTAGGCATCAGTTATATTATCTTCTAGTTCATTTTTCAGTTAAGAGTAGGATGGGGGAAAAAGTGTATTTTTCCTTCTTTATATTAGAAAAATTCAGCATCAGTGTGAATTTGAGAAAGCAGGCATGAGATAATTCCCTCCGATAGCACACGTAAGCCTTATGTGCAGATTATCAAGTGCAGTAACAAACTTGAAACAGTAAAGGTGATGGTTAATTCTTAGAGATGATTTCTTAGGAAGCTGCACTTGTTTAAGTAATACGTATTGTGACACAGGTTATCCAAGAGTAGCTTATGATTGGCAAAACCGTAAGTGATTTTACATCTGGAAATTGATCTGTCATTGAAAATGCACCTCATCCTCATTAAAAGATTGCATAACACATGCATCCTCTGTTATACAGGTATTGTCTCCCCACTTCCATTCAACCTCATTCTGTTCACTCCTGTTAAAACTCCCTTTTGTGAGAAGGGTAGAGCGATGAGGTCTGACTTGTGCTGGAGATCTGTGCACAATGGCAGGCTGCGTTCACATTCCTGACTAACTGAATCATTGAACATCAAGGCATTGAATATTTTACATCTCTTCATGAAGACTCTGTTGTTTGGCGTGTGAGGAGCAAGAACCAACTGGTGTCTAGTTCATTAGCAAAAGCGGGCTGGCAGCTGTTATGTTGGTGTTGCAAATAGTACTTTATCTTTCTGAGAATATAGCAGAGCACTAATTCTACTTTTCTGTAGCACAGATTAACTGAAAATAACTCTAAGAATAACCCGAATGTGGTTCCCCCCCTTCGTTTTTGAAGTATGAAACCAATTTGAATGCCTGTGTTCAAAACCCTGGTATTCTTCCCTGCTTCTCCTTCAAACCAATCTCTTTGACTAACATGTATTTGATTTTTACTACTGTTGGGCCTATGTTAGCAATGAAGTATCAGTGCGTGAATGGACATAGAGTGTGTGTTCTTTGCTACTTCACTTGTATTTCATATTGCATTTAGAGCAGTACTTAATCTCATGAGTTCCTTATATTTCCAGTTGAAGATGAGCAGCCGTCGACTCTGTCACCCAAAAAAAAGCAGCGAAATGGAGGCATGCGAAATTCACCCAACTCCTCACCCAAACTGATGAGGTAAGACTGTAAGAGAGTCATATCTTCATCTTCTTTCTTCCTTCCTTCCTTCCTCTTCTCCTCCCCCCACTTCAAAAATAAGGGGTGGAAAAAAAAGATTGTTAGATGGTTTCTGAAAGGCTGAAGTATTTATTCTGTCAGCTTGTCAGCAGTTAATGATAGAGCTGAAAAAAATTCTGTCATGAAAAACAGTTTGAAAAGCTGTTTGAAAAATACATAGGCTTTAAAGTCTTAGCTGTCACCCTGTCCTGTCCGTGTGTAGTTCTTAAACAGCAGTGGCACTAATGATAGCACTAACCAATCAGGGGAACTCATGTGGTTAGTTTGCCTCAGGCAATTCTCTTTTTGTTGGATTCCCTCTGAGTACTGTTTTCTGTACTTAAGGCCATATGTGAGATGTATCATCACAATCAAAAATGAACCTGAATATTACCTTCCTTTTATCCTGTCGATTGAAATCAAATTTCGGTTAATTGATTTAGACTGATAAAAAAGTCTAATAATCTATGTACTTGCCAAAGCAAAGTTCAAAACTAATGCAGTTTTACTCAGGCTAAAAGCACATTAATTATGAAATACAGGGATTTTTAAGAGGGTAGTATATACTCTAAAAGCGGGTGATGAAAACATCATCTCGTTACTGATATTTTTCCCCTGTTGCTATGTGTACATTATTTTACACCAGTCCTCCTTTGCGTAACTATGTAGTTTCCTTCCATAGGACAAATTACCTCTGAGAGATTTGTTAAAACTAGAACTGCAACAAGAAATTGGAATCTGTTAAAATAATGTGGCATTTGCATTCTGTCTCACTGTGCTTCACCTTTTGCCTGCTCAAGTCAGTCAGAACAGGATCGGATAGTGGACATGGAGTTTTCTGCAAGGAGGCTGTTCCTGCCCTGGCTTTGTATATCTAAAGTCGCCAGGCTAGAACCTCAGTCCATAACTGTATGCAGAACTAAATATCATAGCAGAGTTTGTCCACTGCATATATATACACACACACAGAAAAAAGTAAACTTATTTACATCTATAAACGGGCACGCTCGTGCAGTTTGGGGTTTGGGTGTATGTATAACTATAATTGCTCTGCAGTCACAGAGGTTAAGTGAAAAAAATTAACATGAATATATAGTTCTTTCCATATATAAAATAACTCATGACTTTTATTGTTGACAGTTATTTTGTTCCTTTAACAATTCTGGATACAGCTAGGTAATATTCCTTTTTGTATTTCAGTCGGTAGACTGGAATATTCTTTGGCCAGTTACAGAAGCATCCGTATTTATTTATTGTTCCTGCAATAAAGGGCATATTCAAGGACGTAACTTCTACAAGTCGTCTTCATCTCTGTTTAGACTACAGAACCAAAAGTGAGATTGATTCACAGAGGAAAATGCACCCAGCTGTGGCTTTTTTTTCCTATTGACCATCTATTTCTGTTAAATGTATCATTAAAAGTTCTCTGCCTTCCTGTTAGCTCAGCCTTGCCCATATGACACTGATTTACATGCTTGTTTACAGTTTATGAGGAAGAATAAAATGAACATACTGGCAAGCTTCTCATTTTTATGGTGCCAGTTGTCATGCTAGCATCATTTTCAATTTACTTACCTTTGGACAATCTTCGTAGCTGGTGCTAATAGTTTTAACCACTTAAAGTTTTAAACATGTAGGAGATTTCCCCCCCCNAAGAGAGAGAGGGAGGGAGAGAGAAAGAGCTGAAACATTTGGAGCTGAGCACACTGTCCCTGTTTGCTATGTAAAGTATGCCTCATTTCTTTGATCTTGAGTAATAATAATTCTGGGGAGTTATACTGTTTTCATATGCTTCAAAGCTGTGTCAAAGTTTTGCTGCTTAAGGGTACTTCTTTATTCTATTGGCTCTTGGGTACTGAGATGACAGGTCCTCTGTACTAGGTGCAGGCTTTTTCAAGTCATAGCCTTCAGCAAAACATCAAATTACCAAATACAGGGTAACATACTTCTACACAAATGCCTTTCCTGTAGATATATTATACCATATATATTAAATACTTTAGTGTTACACGGTACATTTTATGTGCAATAGAAAGTGATGGTTTGAGGTAGCCTTAGGGGTACTTTTTTCCACAAGCAGAAAAAGCTAGTGTATACCGTATCAAGTATGGTTTTTACAGGACTTTCTGCCCGAAGGCCTTTGTAAATAAGTAATGATCAACAGATTGGCTGTGGGTTTTTGAAAAGCATGCCTGTGTCAGTTTGCATGATGGGGGAAGATTTTCAAAGTGGAGCCTGCTTTCATTGCCTGCTGAAGAGGGACTGAGGGAGAGTAGTCATCCTGAGCCTGAGCTGTCTGCTCAGTAGCACATCAGAATTGCTAAACACAGGTCGAGCAGCGAGCGGAGAACTTGCCAGGCTTCCAAATCCAGACATTGTTTTCTTCCTCTTCGCCCTTGCTGCTAAATTTATGCACCAGCCCCGTGTCGGCACCCTCAGCCTCACCCCAGATCCAACAGTCTCTTTGTCTTACTCTTTAGCCACACGGACTTAACTTGGGTTCAAGGTGCTGAATAAGAGAAAGTGGATTGAATCAGAAGAGAACTCTGTTAAGCTTTGTGTGTAATGGCCAAACGCTTTTCCCCTTTCTGAAAAACAAAGGTGGGCTGTATTATCTGCTATTTTGTATCCTCGTAAATTACTGACAGTGACAGGTACTTGCTTTCCTGCCCAGAAATCTTTAGTGTATGTCAGCTAAAAGTACACAAGAGGTAAATCAGCTAAAGCACTGTCATGTCTGAGGCTGATATTTATCTTTGCTTTTTAAATTTACTTTAAAAGCTCCTTTACAGCCAGCTTCACCCCTGTCCCTCCTACGGAAACAGCTGTCTACTTGGCAGACTTTTCCTCAGCTATGGTCCTGGATCTAGAGGGGGCCTGGAGGCAAGAAGTCTGGAGCACGTGAAGGGACAATATGTGAAAAGTTCATTTATAAATTGTAATTAGAGTTGTGACTTCAGAATCACTTTCTGAGCAGCCCTACAGTTAAGATACGCTTGAAAATGCTGCGTAGATTTTAGATTTCCACAGTGGCTGGGGCAAATCAGGGAAGAGGGTATTATGCCACAAGATAAAAGTCTATGACTTCTGCTATCACTGGAGTCGAACAGAGAACAGAAGCGATACCATAGGGATTCCCTGGGACGTCATGACAAGAGGTCTGACAGGTGCTTATTTAGGCCTGGTCAAAAAGTGGGAATTTTTGAGATTTACTTACACCTAAGTAGAAAGCTATATTACCGAATATGATCCGGATAGATAGATTGAAGACATCTTTTCAATGCCATCTTTTTGATGTTATTGTCTCTAAATGACAATAAATTACTAACTGAAATAAATAGATGGTAGGCATACAGATGTTCTTTGTACAGATCACAAATGATCTAGATTCACATTTAGGAAGTCACTATTCTAACTGAATCCTGCATCGCATCAAATAACGTGAGCAGAATCACACTGGTGCAATACTGGAAGAATCTAATCAATCAGAAACAAGTCCTTCAAATTCCAACTATAGCTACAAATACAAATTAACTAGAAAAATACTCTGCATTGGCATGGTTATTTCTATCTGGTTTACATCAACAGAAGTCTGTCCCATTAAACCCACAAGAACGCGGATATTATTTAAAAATAACTTAAACTCCAACAAGAAGAAACAGATGCTTCTGTGAAGGTGTGAACACAAGGGCATCCTATTACAATAAAAAGTAAAATTAAAATAGGAAGTGGAAGAAAAAGAAGGAAAGCTGTGAGTAGCAGGGCAATCACATATCACGTCTCCTTCTTCATGAGACGAAGAAGAAAAGTAGAACCATTTGATGCCTCTGGTGTCATGCAGTGATATCAAGTCACCTGTTCATCATCTCACAGTCGCAAGTTTTGATGCATGTTACTGACAAACAGCTAGGTTAAATATGAGGAGGCTATGTCACCCAAATATCAAATAGCAAAGCTAGTTTTAAAAAAATGTGTCATTTCGGATTCTGGAATGACCAGTAAAAATGTGAAAAGCCCTGGATATTAATCAAAAAAGCCACTTAAAAGGATTGTTGCTGGGGCTCAAGTCCACACTTAATGCTTTGGTAGCTGCTATTGCATGAGTGGAATACACTGACTTGAAGGAAATGTCAGCCCAGCTGAGTCAAACTACCTCTTAATGCAAGAACAAATAGCATATGACAGGACCCAAGGGGCCTGAAGAGCAAACAAATAGTTTGTCCCTGTCCACTCTGAATGTAGTGGTGTAGTTGACATAGGCCTCTAGACAAGTAGCATACTCAGCAAAGGGTCATTATCATTAGTGTCCCTGATCACATAAGAATCAGAGGCATCAGAGGACGCTGGGTTTTCAGTGTGTTGCCAAGGAGAATTTCATAAGCCCGAGGATTTTTCTTGATCAAGGATCTAAAATAATTCCCAACCAAACCATAAAACTTGCTCAGAGACTGTCAAGACCCAGCTAAGTGACATGGAAAAAAGTGAGCTCTTTGGCATATGTTTCTGGAAACCTAACGAGATTATTCATCTGAAGTTGAGGGGGAAACCTCCTGTCTTTTTTCCCGAAGTTGGATATAATATTCTAAGTATATGAACAATGGCCGTGCGCATTTATCTCCTCATCCGCCCATCCGGCTACGTACACCAAATGTGCACACACATTTCTGCTAGTGCCGCTTGGAATGAATTTGTAGTTCCCCTGTCATTGTAATGCTGCCCTTCCATGAGCTGAAACTGTGAGCTTTCTCATAGGAACCAAAAAAAAGTGATGGAAGGTATAGAGGGGGAACACTTCTCAAGAAAAACCTTGGAAAAAAAAAAAGTTCAATCTGATCATTTTCCATGACTTCACTAAACCAGGCATGAAGGTAGGGTTTGAACAGGTGAAAGCTCACTGATTAACCATAGTAATGGTTTATATTTATGTGGCTCAGGCTTGGAGATTTCCATCGTGTACTCTAAAATGTATGTCCTTTGTTAAGAATTTACAAGGCTAACTTTATGCAGTGTTAATAAGCAGTGATAACTAACCTGCAACACAGCAGGTATTTAACAGCACATTTCACTTCCTGATTCTGTTTTACAAGTTCACTACAACCAACATGAGCAACAGGAGTAGCTCAGTAATCACTATGTTATCTTAGACCTGTTTTTAACAAGGTCATAGAGTGAAAAGGTTTGAATGATAGGGGGTGGTATATGTTATCCCTTTGACTGTTGCTACCATTGGTAGTTGTGCTATAAACCATGGGAATAAGAACAGTATCAGATTATTTTTAGAGTACTGTGAAACCTTGGATGAGTGCTTTTGAGATGAGAGTGCAGTGTCAGGAAATAAAAGAAGATTTTTCCAGCAGAAAAAAAATAGGCTTTTTTTGTAAAGTTCAGGGAAACAGAAGATTCACTCAGATCAAGGCAATGGAAAGAAAAAACTCTTTAGCTTTAACCTGGGTTTAAAGAAAATAACATATTCTTATGAACTTTAAGTTGAGAAAGTGGTAGCTTTTATCATAAGGTATAAAGGCTACATACTTCATTTAAGTGGCAAAAACCACTCCTATATTTTATGATGCCACTTAACTGTGGGTTTATTTTTTTACAAATGAAAAATTATTTTTTCAGGTACATTCTCCTACCCCTCAAAGATTGCTAGTTCTGCAGCTTGAGTAGATATAAATGGGATATATTAAAACCAGAAGATACATTGGCTGTGTGCCTTGTCTACCCCTTATTAAATTGCTCATATAAAAGTTTAGAAGTTAACTATTTTGTTAATTTTCTATGTGAGAAGATTCATACTTCCAAAGCATATTCTGAGCATGTCCTGAGGTACTAAGGTACTTTAATGAGCAAGTTTCTTACAGTAAACAGGTCTGTATCAGTGTCCTTAGTAGTCTTGATAAATTAACATGAACCCTTCCGTAAAGCTTCTGAGGATTAAAAAAAAAAAAAGAACGAGAGGAAAGGGAGGAGAATTGTTAGTGTTCTTAGCACTGTAATTCAGCCCATAAGCTTGCACAGGGCACCAGGTACCAACCAGCCAGGTATTAGATATATTCTTCTTTGTAGATTTAGAGAAAAAGTCAGATGGTGGGAGATTAGGAAAGCTTCCAAATATGACAATTTTAACAGCAAACTGCAGGTTTTCTTTCTCGCCGCACTGGGTTTTCTTCTCCAAAGCCCCATGCATCTGGGCACTGAATCCCTACAAATTTCAGTGCTGATTAACCTGTGAAAGGAAAGATCAGTAAGAGAGTGTCATCAGTGTAACACACATAGGCAACAAATTCTCATTACAACTTAATGCCATCCACACAGACTGCAGAGGGTCACAGGGAATGGCTAATGGTAGCCGACAAATGTTGGGTGTATTAGTCACAAAACATTTGCTGAATTCCATCAGAATGTCGTGACAACCTTTGCAGCTAGTCCCAGCGAGCTGCCGGAGTCAGTGGAGTTTGCCTGTGACAAGCCGTCACTCTATCTTGGTTGAGCTTTATAGCACCAGTCAAAGCAGTCAGAGAAGATTGAAGTGACAGAGGCCCACTGAGTAAATAGTGAAACATGCAGCACATCATGAAATATTCAGCCAGGGTGTAAAAGCTCTAAATGCTTTTTCAATTATTAGCACCTGCACTGGCTGCGTACATCTAACACTAACAGCATGTTAATTGCCACAATTTGTTAGGGTAGCTGTAGGAGAAATTTCAAAGGCAGGAGACATTCTCTAGTGTGTCTTCAGCTCCTATCTTACCTTCAGCAAACCCACTCCTTCCTCGGAAAATTAAGTGTTTGTATGCATACACTCGCAAACTCACATCCACATCCAACGTCAGGTAGGAAAACTCAAAATTCCTGGCTCACACACAAGGTGAGTTTCAAGACCCTGAATCTCGACCAGTAGACTGCTAAAGGTCTTTTTGTGGGCAAAATCCAGATATAGTATATCTACCTGAGAAAGGCATAATTGCAGATTTTAACAAACACAGGTTAAAGAGCAGTTGTGTTGTTCCCAGGGGTGTTTTGCCGTTGTTGTTATATAAGGAGAATTTTATTGTAGGGCACAGTAAAAAGTAGCCAAGATGCTGTTTTATGGATGTGTAAAGACTAACAGCTTACAGTTTATTTCCAAACAATACCAGGGTCCCTACTGGTCGTATAGTATTCTAGTTCCCAGTGCTCAACCTATGAAGCAGTTCCACTGCAGATCAATGAGAGTATATTGCTTTAATGTTCAAAATTGCACGTGAATGATAGCAAGAGAGTTAAGAGAAAGGTGACGGAATCCAAGGATATGCTAAACAACAGTCATTTAACGAGGCAGCCATTTGGACTCGAATGGTCTTTTCACTTCTGTCCTTCCCCAGTCACTACTCAGAGGTTCCAGACTCAAAAACTCCAAGTAAATAACTTTGCAGTAGTTTTAAATGTGTGCTAGGAAAGCAGTGCTCTTTAAAATGTAATGTTGACTTCTTCGCAAAAGGTTTGCTGGAAGTGGGATTTATGGTTTTGCTTTAGGCTGTTGTCTTCCAGGCAGGCGTTTTGGGGTTGCAGATGTAGCATGGCATTTAGCGTCGTTTTCAGGTTTAATTGATCATAAGTGGCATTATATGCTTTTCAAAACCTTGAAAAGATGGTATTTTGCTCTTCATTTTAAGTCATGCGTGTGTAATATCTGCTATAAGAACCAGAGAAGCTATTTTTTAACTGAGGTTATGGATGAGGGAAGATTAACTTTTGCTCCTTTTCTCCCCTGCATGCTATACGTGCCTGTCTTTTCCTAGCTGGAATGACCAAAGGCTTTGGTCATTGCAAGCCATAAAAGCCAACATCTCAATTAAAACAAACACTGTGGATTTTAGTTGGTAAAAGGTGGTTTTCTTTCTATAATTTGAATTTTTTAAGCAGATGCCTTTACAACTCTGAAGAACGTAATAGCTGCAGTGCTAATACAATACAGCGCATTTCCCCAGTAACGTGCCAATGTGACTCAAGCATGGCTTGACAGGGCCATCTTCATGGGTAAGGGGGGCAGAGAGGCTCTAGAAACATTCGGTTCGTGATTTGGCTGTAAGGGCAAGAACTGTAATGCTTTGTGTAATATGTATTGTAACGGGAAGAGGGTGTCCCAAGCCCTTAGGCAGATTTGACAGCCTTAGCCTCTGTGTGTCTGTCTTAATTAATTTTTAGTATTTGCAAAACAGGTTTAGATAATCAGATGAACAAGAGTGTGTATGTCCCAAGTAGTAATACTATTTTATTACTGTATTACTTCATAAAATGACCAGGGTGTTAAAAAAAAAAAAGTCCAAAGATCAATTCCATTTTTAAGTAGATAAGCCAGTATATCTTCTAACATCTGAGGACAAAGTTGGACCTTAGTGGTAAACAGTTTTCAGCCTCCACAGACATCTTCAGGGATCATTTTACTGACAATGAAAAATCATTGATTAAAAAGAGATTAAAATAATAGCTTAGCCCAGAAGATTTAAATTTAATAAGCACGCTTATATGTAAAAATCCACAGATTCTGAAACACGAAGCATGGCTAGTCATATCATGGTTTCCTTCCCCGGCAATAATACATTCTCCTAGAGTAAAAGTAGCACAAGAGTGTCTATTAGCATACTTTCTTCTCATATGACCCATCCTGTTTGCTTCTTTCAAGGCTCCCACTTGCTGTACTCCAAGCAGTGAAGCAGAGGATCCAGTTTATCATATTGCAAATAAGTGCATGTATTGATTAAAAAGAAAATAAATATTAAAATCACAATTTGTTACCTAAAACTTCAATAGGGAGTTATATCTGATGATCCTCATTCTTCGCCCCTTCCATAGCACACTTCTGTTTAAACCTAGGATAACTAGAAAATATAGTATTGAGGTAAAATTCTAATAAATCTTTGGTACAAGGCGCTTTGAATATTCCCTTTTAAGATGTGAGACCTTTACCCAAAAGAGAACTACATGAGGCTTTAAGCCCACACACATGCCTCAGACTTCAAGGCAGTTGACCATAATTTGATGTCAGATATCTATTATCGCTTGCTTTGTTATAAGATTTCTTTCAATTTGTATCATTTCTGTGACTGGGATTAGAGTATTAATAAATACTCACTTGTGTGAAAGCTTCAGATGGTCTATTTAGTTTTAAATCTCATAGCAGAAAAGAAACACTGATTAGAAAATTACGATATGGCATTTTTTACAAACTGATGTATTATAGTTTCTCTGAGGAAGATAAAGAAAAAAGGAAAATTAATTCCTATATGCATCTAATTTCTGAAAGAAAAAGGAGGTGATTTGATCAGTGAACTTTGCTTTTGTTTCAGTGCTGTGCTATGAAAGACTGGTGGAGAAACGTCTTATGAGAGTTTAGGGAGGAAAAAAAAAGAAACAGAAAGAAAAACTTTTTTTCAGTGGAAGCTCCTGAAGATTCCTAACCTTTTGGCAAAAATTCTTCTTTTGAAACACGTAGCTAACACATTCCATCAGAAAAAATAGCTAGGACGGAGTACCACTAAATGTTGTGTGAATGTCAGTACAACTTTAAAATGGAATTTTGTCAATGCTTGCAGACCTTACTGTACCACATGGAACTCAGCAGCAAGGAATGCCCTATGAACAGCATCCCAGTCAGCCAAAACTACCGTGGCTGCAGCTGACTGATGAATGGAGTAAGAGAATGTAGTCTAGATGTTTTTATAGAAATTAAAAAAAAAAAACAACCCCAACCTGCCCCCAACAAAACCCTTTGGTACAACTTTTTCACCAAGAAGCCACCTCTGCTTCCCACAAAAGAGGGAGCACACTTATACAAGGCCTTCCATTACTAAACCTGGAGTAGGGTCAGAGACTCCAGACAGTCCCCTAGAGACTGCTCTGCTGCCAGTGGGTTGATAGTGAAATGCACTGAACTGTGTCTCTGTTGAATGAATGTAAAAAACTTTGAAAATATAGTGTTTCTTTTTCCAGATGAGTCTGACTTATGCCTTTGCCATGTAGTGCATTGCTTTTTCTTAAAGCATCAAAAGATTCTGGTTTAAATGGAACATCACATTAATAGCTTATCAAGTTCTTTTAAGCCACTTTCTATGGAGTTGACTCCGTAGATAAGTTACCATAAGGTAACTTATTGTACTATATTCAGGGTAAATTAACCTATGTCATACAGTGTTCAAAGTCTGCTTTAGTACACAACACAAAAGAGAGGTTCTTGCCACAGTCTGCTGGCTCATATGCTTCAAAAGCCGTAAACTTTCCAGTTTTGAGAGTTCAGCCAAAATGGGCATTTCTTTAACAGACTTCAAAAGGCAAACTGCTTTAAAATTTGGCTACCTGTCTCAGAGTACTTAGCATATTCTTACATTGCAAATATTTTCTTCTTTGAAATGTTATAATTCTATATCAGGATGTTTCCAGTGTTCATGGTAAAAACCTTAAGTAAAGACTGTAGTTTTGGCAGACAAAGCTCGGTTCCCTCCTTGAATTTAAGATTTTAGGGTCAGTTTTCCCTATGCCTTGTAAATATGATCCTCCTTCTAATGCTATTGTATAATGCAATCACTTGGGCATCCTCACCAGCATCTGAGAGTGTTGGAGTCACTTAGTACTTAGTGTAAGGTTTGATTTTAGCATATAAATTAAAGAACTGTATATGTCTGTGCCTAAATGTAACTATATTTCTGCAGAGCAAGTTTATAAAAACATCTTTTATTTGCTTCTCCTTTGAGAAGCCTTGTACTTTAAAATCTTGTTGGAAAAACACTTGGAAGGTTATCACAGGTAGAGTTGTCCACGAAAATGGACACTGTTGTTTGGTATTAAAATCATGTATTCCAGATGTGGGCATTTGTTAGTCAGTCTGCTCTAAAATGACATACTGTTGAATCTTTAAAGGGCTTCAGTTTGGGAAAGCAAAATATGATTAGGCAAATTGCTAAAATATTTAAAGTGCAGCCTGTTAAAGCTTTTACTGCGAAGAGCATCACGTCAGAAGTTGTATGTGGTAAAAGCAAGTAATTGGCTTTCCATACTTATGCCAGTCAGTCAGCATGGGGCTCTGTTCCTATCCCTTCTACTTCATTGCAGATGCTAATAGCAACCCCGATATTTATTTTGGAAGGGTGGGACTGGAAACAAAAAAAAATTTATGGATGTGATGGTGTCAGAAAGCCTTGTTTAAAATTAAATGGCTATTGCTGTAGAAAGAGTATAGAAACTCTTCAAAACTGCACCTAAAATTTTAAAATTCAGTTTTTTTTCTTTTCAGCTTTTGTTTAAAAGTGCCCTCATTGAAAGCATTTTAAAGTGTAAATACATTTCATTTTTTTACTTTTATCCCTCTTTGAACACAGCTCTTGGGATATCTTTCCATCCATAATTCATAATATTTTCCACTTACGTTGTCCTCAACTTGTTTTTCCCCAGGCATGACCCCTTGTTAATTCCTGGCAACGAGCAGATTGACAATATGGATGCCAATGTCAAAAAATATGACTCTACAGGGATGTTTCATTGGTGTCCAGCCAAGGACATTGAAAAGGTCATTTTGGTAGGTATTGGTGAAAAGTTGTGTTTGAAAAGAGGTTACCAAAGAACTGATGTCTAATGGATTAATAAATTAATCTCTTCTATCATTAAATCCAGCATATTGAAATCAGAAAAACAGTGTGGTGATATCCAAGCTAGCATTTTGGTTAAAGAATTATGATTATATAAATATGTATGCCAAGTGCAACAATAAAAATTGCTCCAAAACAGAGAATTTCTTTTTCATAAGCTGAAATTTGCATATTGAGTTTAAATCTTTAGAGAATTAAGATTGGAAACATTTAAATATGTTTACACACCCCATTTCTCTCTTTACACAAGGCAGTAATGGTTCTAGTACAGGCGAGTGTTGCTTTGCATTATCTCTTATTTATTTGTGTGAATTTTGCTCTCTTAGAACTTCCCTCTCAGTTTTCAACAAGATGCCCAAATAGGCCAGAGTAAGTAGTACGACTACTCTGCCTTTCTAGCATGTTGCAGTGAGCCTAGTCTATGTTTGTTTCTTTTGTTCAACTGGGTAAACCATCAAACTGACTCAAGTCATTAAAAATAATTAGAAGGCCTATCACAGTCTATTTTGCTCGATGAAAGTTTCTGCCACTTGTGTTCATGTATTCATACCTAAGAGTAACAAGTAACTAACTCCAGATCTCATACGCAAAACTGATGCTATCTGAAATGAACTCCCTGGTGGATCTTCACTTTGTCGCACTTCATAAAGCTTTTCCTGAGTCTGCTTTCTTAGATTTTTCTGCACTGTGGCATGGTGTAGCCAACAATGGTGACAGCCCCAGTTTATTCTGGTAATCAGGGGTTAAAAGCTTGTCTCCACTTCTCCTCAGGGGTTTCTGTAATAACCGTGACGTTGCCTGGAATTGCAATATCGGTGTTTAAACATTCAAGCAAGTAAATTCCAAATTCTAGAGACTGAGCTGTGAGGCAGAGTTTGGCTGAACAGCTTTAAATAGTATGCATTTATATGTATTCAGCAGGCAAGGAGGGGCAGCCCTGCTGTACGATGCTTTGTAATAGGCAGAGATAGAAACCTGCCTTCGTGCCCTGAACGCATTTTAACAGACAGCCTTTTCATGTTGACCCACTTTGAAAATCGTTTCTCAAAAAATGGCGCTGTGGAGTGCCTCGTTTATCATCTCTTGGTGATGCCGTGTTAGCTTTTCCCCAACTAGCCTGTGAATCTATAAGCCTAGCCGGGATCTTTCTGCTTCATGCATCGTCACCAAGAAAGATACTGCCAGCACAATGCTTCCCTACACCTTTTCAAACACATAGTCCACAACTTATGCCTCCATTCATATCCATGCAAATTTAATGCTGTCCTTAGAGACCACATGAGTACAAATTGGTACATAATTTGAAGATGATAGGGTTTCCCAGGTTGTCTTCTAATTGATACTTGATGCCTCAATCAGAAAAGAATTCTTTTTTCTGCCCAAGGTCTGTTTTGGGTCTGCAAGATTCCAGCAGTATCAGGCAGTAAGAACTTTTTTTGGCATGCAGTCAAATGTATGTGGCTACATACAGATCGATGACTATAGAGTCACATTTTTTACACCATTTCTTTCAAGACTTGGTCTCTGTCTTGTAAAGTCTGAGTATTCGAGATCCATAGGCGAAGGCATGGGACAATTCACGTGCTTCACTTGAGCATTTGCTCATGTCTTCTGCTGTTTGAAGGGCCAAGACCACTGTCTTGGTAGAGTTACATGAAAATCAGTGTAATTGCCCCAGAGAAATTGAAAGGTCATGTATTTTTTAACTAATAGAAAACTTCTAATCAGAGTTCCCGTTCTTACATCGTGAACACCTCTGATGCATATTCCAATCTGCATTGCACATTATTATGCTTCCATAATTTAGAAAAAGGACGTATACTATGGGTAAGTGAGGGGAAAATTTTCCAGTTCACCGTTGTCTTAGTTTTATTCATTGGCAAAATTTCTGTGTGATGGTACTGAGTGTACAACTTCTTGGCAATATGGTATCAGTGGATCTGCAGCTACTCGATGGAGTGCAATAATGCTAAGACTGGCTCTAGAAATTAAGGTCATTTTTTCCTGATGACTTAATTTAGTCATGTTGGTGTTTGAGTTGCCTGCTCACCTGACATTGCCACTGATGAAATCAGTGCAAAAACTTATTCTCGTCACTGAAACAAGAAGATAATTCTGAATACCATTCAAATGTTCTCCGTGAGACTTTTTTTCTTCCACCTATTCAACAACTGAGGAAGTCCAATGGTCCTGAAAGTTAGTATTAGTCATGATCTTGCACACTAGTTTTTTCTTACTGAGAGAAGCTCTGTGGAGTATGGTGGGCATCCATTGTAAAGCAGAGCAGTGTAGAGCATTCTTTGCTTCTCAGGGGTACTGGCAGCTTGTCCTAAAATAAGAACTTTGACTCTAGGAGAATATGGTCCTCAATTCACAAGATATGTGTAATACCACTAAGACCATCGGGGTCTCACATTTTCCTTTTTAAATCGGACCTGAAACGAGACTACTAGTGATTCCTCAGCTAAGGCATGGTTTTGCATCTCTTTTCTAAAATCCTTCTAATGGCTAAATGCATAGTAGGTCAAATTCTGTTCTTAGCTAAACCCATAGTGTTTTGATTGTAACCAGAGTCTAAATCCACGCATGTAGGAACACGTACAGGACCAGAATTCAGTCCAGTACAATGTCTTCCCAAACAACGAAGGATTTGCAAACAAGAATGAAACTTCCTTCTGCTGAGCACGTTTAATGAAGGATAAATAAGGGTAAAATGAACAGCTATTATCAAACCGCTTCTTTGTGCATGAACAATATTGACAGTTGTGTTTTTCCTGGTTTAAAGCTCAATATATGATTTAAGCTTCCCTTTGTTTCATTTCTCCTTTGTCTTTTTGTTTTGTTTTTTTTTTTTAGACTCGAAGTGAAGCAGCGATGACAGTTTTAAGTGGGCATGTAGTCGTTTGCATATTTGGGGATGTTAAATCTGCTTTGATTGGATTAAGAAATTTAGTGATGCCATTACGAGCCAGCAACTTTCACTACCATGAACTCAAGCACATTGTGTTTGTGGGTTCACTTGAATACCTGAGAAGGGAATGGGAGACACTGCATAACTTCCCCAAGGTTTCAATCTTGCCTGTAAGTCCAAAGCCATATTATTGATACTTTGTTATTTAGGACACCAACTGGACAGATTCGTATTGACTTTGATCTTAGGCTTTTTTTACTTTTGTCTACTTATAGGCCTGAGGACTTAGATTTTCCCTTTACTGTGTCTATGAAAGCAGAGCCCTGTGAGACCTTATTAGAAGATATTTGCCGCAGTGTTTGGTTCCTCGTCATCCTCATCGGATGAATTTCAGCTGCTATCAAATGTATTAGCTGTGTTATATATCGAACATTCACTGTAGTGCACTGCATGTAGCCGGTTCTGATGTTGTGATTTCACTGACAGAATGACAGTAGTTATTTATGACATTATTTCTGTATTTATACCCACAAAAGCTTTGAAAAGAATTATTGTAACTCTGTCTACGTAATATCTATCTGTAGTCATAAAAACTTCCTGTAGGCTGGCCTACTTTACAAGGAACATTGCCATAGCGTTTCAGTCCTGCCATACTCATGTATGGAAGTACAGCAAAACTGCAAGCCTTTTGAAATCTGTGAAAAACTCCTATTGATTTTAGTAGGGACAACCACTGAAATGACAGTTCAGAGGTCCTTTTTTTCCTATATAGCATTATAATTCACTCGTGTGCCCAAAATGTAGAAACACAAGCTCCAGCACACACGAATAAAGCCCTCCAAGCTGGTGATCTTAGGTGGTCATAGCTGCAAATGACCCACATGGATGTAGGCAGGAGGGAAACGAGCCTGTGGTATAAGTACAAAAGAGAATGCTCTGTACATTACAGAGTAGAGTTTGTTTGTATGTTTTTATCAGAATGAAAAATTATGAATTTACCGGTTCTTAATAATTACATTTCAGCAGTTAAAAGTAAATAAAACAATGATGGATGTAACCTAAACTGGATAACTGGGAAAATAGCTATAGAATGGAAAGACTGCCTTCACTTTCTGATTAATTCAGGCTGTAGGTCTTTGTTACTGTAAATGCAGTTTTAGTGTTAGCCCTTGGCTTTTTTCTGTAAACTGATCCAACAGATGGTGTCACAAGATTCTCTGCTGTCACAAAAATGGTGTCAATATCAGATTTGGTCAGTTAATATCCTCCTCTTCCTGCCAATCCCTTTTAATTCCAGTCACAGTGAAGGCTAAAGTCTAAGGAATCAGAAATGTTAATAATACTGTTGAACTGTGGAGCAGAATAGATTCCAGCTACTACTTCCAGACTTTCCAGAATATAATGTATATCCATTATCATAATGCATATTTGTAAAGTTTTGATTCTGAAATCTGAAGAGGCATTAAGGAAATGTACACCGCCTTTATCTGCCCCCAATCAGTTTGCTTCCAAATTTAGAGTAGTTTTGGACTAACTTCTAGTTAAACAGCTTAAATAATTAGTTAATGCACCTTTAAAAATACGGAACAGGTGAAGGAATTGTATCTTACACAGTAATCAAGGGTGCTGAAGACCACATAGACTTCATTACTGCTTTTTCTCTTGTTTGTTTTCAGCCTGTTTCAAAATGGTTATATAAAGTTAAAAATATCAGCATTATTCTGATCTAATTATACCAATTTAAAAGTCCACTGAAGTTTCTGAGATCATACTGGTAGGAATCGTGTTAAAGGGAGGCCACTCAAACTCATTTCCTACTTCTCTGTGCTTTGGTTCACGAGGTAGTACTTGCTGCTAATGTCTGATGGGGATGTGGTTACAGCTGAATATAAAAACATTTCTTCTTGTTTAAAAAAAATATGGAAATTTCATTTAAAGTCTGTATTCAAAGAGGCATTTAAGCTGCTGAGTAAAGTCTCAAAAAGTAGGCAAATGCCAATTTTAAATATCCTCAGGCAGCCTTCATTCTGTCCCTTTGCATAAAATCATTAGGAGTAAGCCTTTAATTAATTACATGATTGCATATTATTTTTCCCCACAGGAATCCTGCTTCACTTGGTGCATGGTACAGATACAAAGGGCAGAATTAAGGTGGCAGGCATAATCATATCCTAACTTTTGAGTACTTTATAACTAAATCATATCTGGTTGATACATACCGATTTCCACAAGGTTTCATGCCTCAAATTAATGAAAGTAACGTGGAGTAGTGAGGCTGGTATCTGAAACTAGGTGGCAATCGCTGAATAAGAATTGCGCTCTGCCTTCACTTTGTGCCTTTTAAATTCACTGTTGCATTGGATATTCTCAGGGGAGTTCAGGAGTTCACCATGAGTGATCAGGAGATGGAAGAATAGGGTCTTGACTCGGTTTTATGAAAGTCACTGTGTGACAAGGAGACAGCTTAGTCTCCTCATCATCATTAGGGTCTTTGGGTACCAAACCATGTGAGGCAGCAGAGCAGAATGTAGTTTCCATAAAAATCTTTTTTTTTTCCTGGACCTTGCAGCCCCTGTGACATAGACTTAATATTCTTTAACTAGAGATGTGGACTGTTGGATGTGAAAAGCAAGTGTTATCTTTAAACAAAAATAATGGGTTAAGTGTCATGTCTCATTTGTGTTAACTGTGAAAAAAATCCACAGACTACGACAACATTTCATTTTAATTATTCTATTCTCTGATTGAGCCTTGTGGAAGCAGGGAATGTTGCAGCAGTTGTGCCCATTAAGATAAAGTCTTGTTTCTGTTTCAAAGGGTTTAATCACACAACTTTGAAGATCAGTGTGCTTTCCTTCAAGGAGCACCAAAAACATGCATTGAAAAGGATTAACCTTTTTTGTGTATTGCTTCAGGTAGAAAAAAATACCTTTATCCTGATTGCATCTCAAATGTGTAGGGCACATAATGCTTTCCTGTTTAAATTGCTATTCTTTTGCCCAAGACCATTGCGACTTGGTAGTAGATAAACAGACATTTAAAACACCCCCCTTGTTATATTCGTAGAGCCAGAGGTTGCCACATGATAGTGACTTAAATCAAGACAATTTCAAATCACCGATGAGATGTAGAATGCTGGCATTATTCCTGTTTCTTGTTTGTTAGTAATAGCTTGACTGAGTATTGAGACTGAACCTAAAATGCTGCCATCAGCACCAACTACCCTTTAGATTAGCACACATCTCCTATTCCCTGGCACATAGTTAGACCAGCTTAATGTCAGAGCATAAAAAAGATACTTGTTAAATAATTTCCCAAAGCTCCTTCTCAATCTTTAATTTGTTTTTCTTTTTTTCTTTTCCTGCTCGCCTCCCCCCCTCCCCCTTTCTCTATGCCGAAGGGTACGCCATTAAGTCGGGCTGATTTAAGGGCTGTCAACATCAACCTCTGCGACATGTGCGTTATCCTGTCAGCCAATCAGAATAATATTGATGATGCTTCGCTGCAGGACAAGGAATGCATCTTGGCGTCACTCAACATCAAATCTATGCAGTTTGATGACAGCATTGGGGTCTTGCAGGCTAATTCCCAAGGTAAGGACTGCCCTATAATACTTCTCTGCAGTGCCTACAGGGGACAGGACCTGGCAGGAAGAATATCCCTCACTCAGTAATTCAAAGAGCCCTACATCAACTTGCTTGACAGTTAAACCTGCTGATTGGTATGATGGCTTTTAAAGGGACAGTCACGTAGTTTCTCTGCTACATCACAAAGCAAATCTTGTGGAAGGAAAAATGAATGAATGTGAAACTGGCATTTTTTCCTCATTTTAAAATTTTCCTAAAAATATAGATAAAATCATTGCTTTCTCACCCCGCCCTGCTCTGTGGATTTCTTACCAGGGCAGTTGCTGTTATAAAGCCAAAGCTACCTCATACTTACTTCAGAATAGCTGAAGCCTCTGTCTAACAAGATTTCTTTTTTATGTAAAGCACTTTGCAACCACAGAGAAAAAGAACTGAGTAACACAGGCCGAAAAGTAAAATAAAAAGAACAAGAGTTTTAAATTGTCTTTACAGTTCCTGTGCCGCCTTGCTCAAAAAGCCACTTAGAATTAACTCAAAGCTGATTTCTTCCCATGGCTTGACATGTAATCATCCCATTTAAGGACATTGAACAGAATCCTTCAGACTTTGCTGAGATTAGGGGACTGATTCGTAGGTAGCCAAAGGCTATTTTACACCAACAGTGCCTGTGCAAAGCAGCTGCAAAGCAGTCATAAGCACCCTGGCAAAGACCATCAGTGTAAAAACAATCATCTTCCCATCCCTGAAGGGTCTTGCAGCTTATGCAGCTGAAGTCCTACCTTTGATAAACCTATTAAGTGCTGCAGTAAATATTCCCTCTGGATCTAGCCCTGCTATAAACGTAGGTGTAGAAAGGATAGTGCTTTGGTCTGCAATTTCCCCGTGAGCCTGACCTAGAGATAGTTTTCCCTCAAGGACTGTGAGAGCTAAGATTAAGTTAAGTTTTTCCTGTTTACACTCTAATCAGGAAAGGGGCATTATGAGCTAAAAATCAGAGGCAGTGGTGTAACTTCTTGAATATAGTAACTTCTCGAATGTGGAAAATTCTTTCTTATAATCAGCAATAAAACTGTGGAATTTAATACTGGAATTAAATTGTACCAGGAAACTAAACGTTTGAAATTTTCAAAGTCAGGTTGGATAGTTCTCTGGATAACATGCAAATTTAGAGCAGAGAAAGTGTTTTTTCACCATGGGTGTCTGAGGTTTCAAATCTGTGGTCTGGAAGCAATACAGTCCCAAATATTTTAGAGTTTTCCCCTTAAAAATTTGTGAGACTGACTTGCTCACACTGTGATAACTTATAGTCATGATTAGGAAACTCCTTGCAGAAGTGGAACACGTGCATGGAGGTTCCTTGTTTTTGCTAATTTAGACCTGTGATTTGAAATTTTGTGTGTGGAAACCAAATGTGTACTTTCACTACCAGGCTATTGGCTGTTCTTCGGTGGATCTCTCTCAGTCACCTATCACACATGTAATTAAAGTCATGAAGAAGTAGAATCTGTTTGTCTCACCCCTTTCCTCCCTTCCTTCCTATTCTTGAGCATGAGCAGTCTAAGAGAATTTCCTTCTTCTGCTTTTGCTCAAAGGCTGGTGATATTTCCAATGCTTGGCTGTTGTATTTTACCCCTGGGAGTACACTGGATCTCAGACCATCCCTGAATGAGGATGGAAAAACCTAGCAATAGGTTCTTGTGCACCTCATGAACACCTGTCATTTTTTACTCTCCATCCTTGGAGGTATTCAAGACCAGACTGCATAAAGCCCTGAAGAACCTGATCTGACCTCATAGCTGACCCTGCTTTGAGCAGGAATTCAGACTGGAGACCCTCTGATGTCCTTCTAGCCTGAATTGTTCAATGATTCTGTATTATCCGGGTTGCTGCTACAGCATAGCCCCTATAGGTCAGGAAATGTAGACTGGGGCCATGGTCCAAATCCCGTCAGCCCTATTCAATGCTGCTGATGCAGAGAAGCAGAGGCACAATAGGTTAGTGCGTACTTAGAAATTTTGGATGTTTCTTCAGATAAATATCAGTCTGCATGAAAAATAAAAAGATCATTCTCTAGTTTTTCTGGGGAAACAGGGCATAACATAAGGCAGGTAGCCAACATCCTATTTTAGTTGGGAGCTCTTACTAGGGAGGGGTTCTTCTAAAACTAGTTGCTTCAGAAATTAATTATCTTCCCAGTAAATACTCTGCTTATGGTATCCACAACTCCTGAATTGGTTGCATTGCTTTCAGTAGAGTAAATTTTTTTGAAAGACCTTGAATACAATGGTTAGACTGTCAGAAGCAATTAGATCAACAGATAGCACAAACTTTACTGGAAGTTACATCCAATGTGACATTTTTGTCTATGAAATGCAGCTTTAACGTACGGTGGACACAACTATCATGACAATTATATAAACCAGGTGATTCTGCTTTTGCTGGTCAACAAGCAACATACTAGAACCACCTCACAGCTCCTTGCTGGCAATTAAGTACCTTTACTTGCAAAGCCAGTTGTCATTTTACTTTTGCTTAAATATTTTGTTATTATTTGACATACTTATCCTTAACACGTTAGCTGGTACAAACCTTAAGTACTGCCAATCTGAATTTTTCTAGATCTGAGTGTATGATTTTGAATTAAGACCTTCCTCATCAACACCATCCCTTGAAAGTGTTCTATGCTGTTCTTTTATGTGACTCCTATTACTGATCACAGGAAACACTGACATTAGAAAATCTGGGTGTGTGGAAGAATGTCAGTTGACCTGTGACAGGGTGTTGAAAAGAGATGAAACAAAACAAAATATGTGAACAGCCCGAGAAACATATGGGCTAAGCTGCGAGATTTTTGGTGAGGGAATTAACAGTGTAATCTTACCCTTGCTCTTCTAAGTAATAAATTAATATAATTTTGTAGTCACTAAGCAGTGGAATCTCATATGAAAACCTTATATATAATTTATGTTTATGCCTCTGAAAAAGAAAAAAAAATACAGTCATTTAATTGATAGGTTATCGAATGCACAAAGATCTTTCCAGTTTTTATCTGTGATTATTTAAGTCCAGCATCAGACAAAAGATGACACCAGTACAAAAAGTGCACCTTAAAAAGCAGGATGCAAATTTATTCAACCATTAAACAAGCCATAATCATTGGCCAGTGCTGAACTACAGAGCCGTATCTGTAACTCCTTTGTTCTAAGTTGGTAGCAGAAAAAGAATCCACAAATTTAGGAATTTAATTTCCTTTTCCCCATAGCCTCAGCCTCATCACCTACTTTAACACCAGTCACTTCCTGTCCTAGGCGTACAAACTTTCATCACTAGCCAACCTTCTTGATCCATCCAAACATGTCCTTTCCAACCAGGGACATAGCATTGCACCAACAACAGAACCCAGATGCCAGCTGAGACGAAAGACCTTGTAGAAGGAACAAGAGGGTGGACAGCAGTGGACAGACATCAGGGTTTCCTGATAGGGAAAGTTCTGTAACAATAGGGCCACCAATTCCCAATGGACTAATTTAACTGCTGAAAGAAAGTCTACTGAATTAATCTGATTTATATCAACAAAGGATTTTTTCATTACTAGATCAAGATGAACTTAATACGCATAGAGGCAATCTCATGCAGGAAGAAAGGCTTGCTAGTGTCTCCTTATAGCGTTAAAATATTCCCAGGCTTTTGGACTAGGCAGCACTAATTATTTGGACCTTCTATAAGTAGCGCGACAACACTTTTGTCCTCTGGTCTGCCTGCCTTGAGTCCTAACTGATTCTGCCAGAATAGCAAGTGGAGTGCTGTGCCTTGACCTCCTGAAGAAGAAAAGTAGCACACAGTTCCAAGGCATGGAAAAAAGAATTATTCTGGACCAGAGCTACAAAAGACCCTGGAGTACCCAGAGCAGATGACAGTAAACTATCTAAGTTGTCAAATCTATGTTCATTATCAGCTGTCTAGCAACATATGACCAAAGGCATGACTACACAGAGCTGTGAACAGAAACAAGGTGCCTTCCTTAGAAGGAAAAGCTTTCTAACTGTTCTGGAAGGATTTGCTAGTCTCCTTTCAATAAAATGTGTAATTCTACTCAAAAAGAACAAGAAACTCTTTCAAATTGGACCTGTGTTGTTGAAAGCTCTCATGTTGAAAGCATTCTCATGGCTGTCTGTATTGAACTTTTCAAAGCTGACTGGGCAACTCCTTAGGCTCACTAGAGGTTAGTGGTGCAGACTCCAATGTCCTGAAAATGAGGTTTTAGAAATCATCAGGGCTGTTTGTTGCCTTTGGGAGACCTAGATTCTGAGGACAGAAAGGCCAAAGTGTATCCCACTGCAGCTGCAGCAAACTATCGCTTTCTTTAAGATATCTCAGCTTCTGAGATACAAAATGTGGTAAAGATGGAGCTTGGCCCACCTCTTCACAAAATGACTCATAAACTCAGTCAGATGTCTATTTGTGACAAGGGAAGTCCTGTTTTTATCTTGTAGTTCCTCTTATAGATGTTGACTGGCTGTCCTCCTAGAAAGGTTTGTAAAGAGGTATGTTTGTGATGGAGAAAAAAGTCACCCTCAGGTACTGCAGTTTTGTTTTGATTGTCCCTTGATCCCTCCTGATTCTCATTCTGTCCCCTCAAATTTAAGATGAGATTATTTTATCAAGAAGTATTTTGGAGAGAAGACCAAAGAATATTAGATCCATGTTCAGCATTTGTGCTCCCCAGCTATAACATTTTTCCAAAGCACCCCAGAAGATTGAGTCCGGGATGGGCTATGCCTTTGCAGTTATGTTGGGACAGCTCCAGTAATTCCCCTTTCCCTCATTCTGTTGACCTTTCCATCCTTTCTTCTTCAAGTAGCATCTATTGACTGTTCCGTTTAGTTTTTCATATTTCTTGTATTTTCTTTCAGAGTCTTACATTGTGGGAATTTTACTCGTTTTACCCACCAGATGAACAGGGCCCAACACAAAATATTTGTCTTCAGTTGTAACTAAAACTGCTATTTGGCTTTCTTCCCAAAATCCAGAAAGACAATTATACTTAACTGTTTAGAGATTTATAAGTACTGTATCAGAGTAGCCTCTGGGTAGTAACTTTAGATATCCAACTCAATAATTTTCTTTTATTGGATAGTGATTTAGATCTTATTTTGAGTCCTATATAATAAAAGCAGTACATTTCATTAAAAAACACTTACTAAACAATAAAGAAAAGCGGTCTTACGGCTCCAAGCAGGTCTAAAGTACAGAAAAGGGAGGCTGTATAGTAACATTTTTTCTATGGACATTACAAGACAGATCACGGTACAGCAGGGTAGATGTATTTCAGCATAGTAACAATTGCAGCTGTTTTCTGAATGACTTCAACTTATGAGAATTTTCCCTAGGAACACTATTTCAACACATGAGAGATCTTTTTAAGGCCTCCATTTACAGTTCTTGTAATAGATCCTCCAACAAGAAAGAATAAAGAGAAAAAAATAAAGAGGGGATGAACTCCTGGGTAATACGTCTCATACATCATGGCAGGATTCTTCTGGGGAAAATCCTATAAAATCAAGTAAACATACTCAGAATTTTACACACTGACTTTCAAGTGTAACAGATTACACAAGCTAAAATAACCTTGTACAGGTTTAGTTTCATTTGATCCAGTTCCTTTAAAAAATCACTTGTGGCTTCATCATCATTTTCTGTTGAAGCTGGCTTAAACTTTGACTGAAAGGACAAAAACAGTTAGCCACTGAGTTTCATTAGATTCATTTCACAATATATAGATTGCTTCTTAAATTATTGCAATTTTTGTCTCATAATCTGCAGCAAGAAATTTCCTATTAAAACAAATTTGAGATCTACATTCCATTGTGTTCGCAGATAATATATTCTTTTTCACCTCTACCAAGCAATAATTCTTGATTGTTTTATCTCTGAAATGTTAGCAAAAAAGAGAGAACAACAATAATATTGTCAGGATTGGAAATGAGAGAAAATTCTTAAACAAGGGGAAAGGATAAATACTGCCTGAAGTTGCTTGGCTAGCAAAGGTTTTGTTTCACTTTCAGAGATAACTGTATTGTAGTGCTGTTAGAGATGTTTACTATAACTTCAAAACAATAGTTTTATTCCTGAAGAACTTTTTTTTTGTGAATGTTGAATCTTATTTCTCTTATTTTATAGTCATAAGATAAAGGTTTTAAGTGAAGATTTCAGAATATAGGGTTTGATAATCATAGATGCAGTTACTTTTAGGGTGTTAAGGAATTCAATATTCTGTGGCAAACCCAGCACTGTTCCCTATGTTTAATTTGTTATATTAAATGAAAATGTAGAAATAAAGTGCCTTACTTTCAAACATAGAAAATCAAACTCTACTTAAGCCACCTAAATAATTTCAGAGTTTAAGGAGTTACTTAACCTCCTTAGGAAAGCGTAAATGTAGAATATTAAATGTAGATGTAATATTAAAAATAAATAAATGAATAGCGCTGGCAAAAAGTGAAAGATTTAGGGTAATTTTTCTAGGTAAAGGTAAAGTGTCTAAGTGAACTATGACACTAACTTTAATCTTTTAGACACTTAGATTCCTGTGTGTCTGCAAATCAATGTAATTTAGACTGCAGAATGCTTGTTATTCTTAAAGATAGTTCATAATTTCTGAAATCATGTAGATGTTTTGAAAAATTTTCTCCTAGACTATATCACTCCTACAAGTCACATTTGCAAAAACGGCAAGTATTTTGCGTTGGTGTCAGGGTTATTGGTTTGTCAGGACTCATAGCTTCGTGTAGGGGTTACACCTGATTAAGGATGTTTTTATGCTGTGTGTTTCTGAATGCTCTTTGTGTTTTTGCCAGCATCAGTTGGTGTAAATGACAAAAATAATGATCCAATTAACAAAGTTTTGTACTTGGTTGGTTGGTTATTGTTTAACTAACTGAATTTTGAAATGTCTGTTGTAGTTCAGTTTCATTATTATTTTTCAAAACAAAGGCTGACCATCCTAAGTAATGAAGTTAATAACTGAAAAATTAGATGTGTATCCTAACTTCCCAGCACATGTCCCACATCACCATTGGCTCACAAAAAACTCCAATTTTTGAAGATTAGGTCACTGTAATAAATAACTCAGTACTACCTTTTTGCAATGTGCACATAATTTCTTATCCTGCTGAACCAGATGGATCAGCTGATAGCTGTTATTTATTTTATGGTAGCACACTGGAGCTCTAGATGGGATTAAGAGCTTGTTGTCATAGTCCTGATATATACAAGAATAAAATATGGCCTTTGCCCTGGCAAGTTTACAGTCTGATGCCTTGCTTGTTCCAAAACTTAAGTTATGTACTCAATGTTATACAGGTTAATAAATCTCTCTGACTTCAGTGAAACCATCCACCTGTGTAAAGTTAGATTATGTGCAAGACTTTGCAAGATTTGGACTTAAATAAACTAAAGAGGCTGGGTGGGAGAGAGGCTGTTCACTTAACTTTGTTTCCTGTGCTACAGAAGCCATCTATGTCAGGAGTCATTCCCTTCTGTCAAACAGGACCTCGCAGCCTTCTGGCCTTCACAAGAAGCCCTTCAGAGAAAAGTTCCCACCAGCACGGTTTACAGTCCTTGTCTTTTCCTTGCAGCTGGACACTAACATTAACTGCCAGAACTTACACACATGGAGAACAGTTTCCTGTCTCTCTCAAAGTTTTCCTAGGAAGAGAGAAAAACTATTAAGAGAAGAGGGTTTCATTTGTGTTGCTTATAAGCTAAAGAGGTATTGGGGAATGGCTGGAGAGACATGTTTCTTTGACACGGTTTCCCTGTATTTGAGAAATGCTGCAAGGTCCTAGCTCAAATACCTTAAAGCTTTCACAATTGCCTTTCTCCTCTGCTTTCAAGACACCTCCTGCTTCACCAGAGAAAGATAAAACCAGGCAAAGGAGGTAGATAGTACAGTACATCAAGCATGTGATTTCACACTTAAACTATAAATATATTTAACCCTCCCAAGACATAAATTCATGGTGACTCTATTTTACTATTATTTGCTGTTCAACATCTTGAAAGCAACCCCCTATTATGAAGGTGTACTATTTTGTGCATTTCTGATGCTGAGGAATAAAAAAAACCTGCTCTTTTTATGAGCATTAATTATACACCAGGCAAGGAAGCAATTGCCTCTATGTTATGAAATATTAAATCAAAATGCTTCCTGTTCCCAGATGTCCCAGAGATAAATACAGCAGTATTTTGAAGCCCCACTTGGAGCTGTTTTGCCTGCAAATTTATAGTTTTGTCTCCATTTTCAGAAAACCCTGTTTTATGTGAAGTATAGCACTCTTGGTAGTTTTTAAGGAGCAAACTCCTCTGGAGTTGCCTATGTAGGCAACAACTCTTATGTAGATTGCACACCAGGGATCTGAAGTTGAAAGGCTCCTTTAAGATGACAAATGGCTTGAAAGTGTTATTGTCTTTGATTGCATGCCTTACATCATCTGTATGTAGGAATAAGAGAGCTATACTTTATCTTTAGCCATTTTATAAATATTTAAGTCCTTATAGTTGCCTAAAGATATTAAAGCATATTTTATAGTAGTTGGAATATAAATATTATATATAGCACAAGATACCAAAGTAGTTTAATGAATTCATAATTTTCTGTTCACTTTTATTGGAATGTGTTTTATGTTCCAAAACTTCCATTTAAAGAATAAGGGACCATTCTGCTCCCTGACAAGATGTGAGCCAATAGTGAATGTTATCGAGGTTGCTTTAAATGATGATATGGAACTTCAATTAGCAAGAAGAAAGGGAACATGGGTGTTAGAAAGTAGTACACCAATCTCTTTGTCTTAACTTTAAAAAAAAATGTATTTTTGAGGAAACTGTTAGTACTTTAAGTCTTTAAGAAACTGTAATGTGTTTTGCTTCTCTGTCTTTGTATTTTTTAAAAGTTCTTAATTGCAGAAGGAGGCACGTATCTAGATCCAATTATACAAGAGTAGTATTTTTAAAATTTGAAGTTTAGCTTCTAAAATAACCAACCATAAAGTCTTGTGACATTAAATGTATGAAACGTCGGTATTTCATAGCTCCTTGAATAGAAAGGTGTGTCGAGATTATAATTGTGAATCTTTCAAATTCCCATCAAATAAAAAAAAAATAAATTCTTTTTAATATTTCACAGTTTCTCTATTTCCCAGCAGGAGTCCATGCTGGGTAATGCTTGCTAATTACCCCCAACAAAAATAGACACACAATGCTGGTAAATTACCTGACCCTTTGCATTTTAATGAGACAACAAGGATTTCACCAAGTGATGTTGTTTCAGTGGTTAATGGTGTCAGCAATGTTGTAATTGTAGGCTGAGGCACATTAGCTGCACAACCACATGTAGGAAGGGTTTCTCTCGACAGGCCCTTTGGAGAATAGAGCAGGGTATTATCATTAAGCCTATGTCATTTGCATGCTGCTAATCACTTACTTTATTATCTTGTGTATCCATTGTCTTTCTTTAATTGCTCTTTAAATGAAAATTAAAAATAGTTCCAATGCCCACGATACTTGTGATAGCATCTTGGTTATGAAGATAACTTCAAGAAAATGGAACATATAGATAATATATTACAGGTTTACAAGATAGTTTGAAAGTTATATACCATAGCAGGCAGCCTCATGAGCGTAATTCTGGTATCTTTCTTTGCTTCAGTACATATTGTTTGTTTAATAAATGGTTATTTATGTGCATAAAGGTGGTTGGTTTTTTTAAAGGACATACTTGAATTCAGAGATCAATTTCACTCTTTTAGTGGAAGAGATACAGGGCATCAATATCCAGCAGATTCCACCACTCTAATAACGTTACAGGAAAAAGCTAGATTTTAGTTCTTCATTCTTTCCAGTTCAATCCCAGACTGTGGTATCCATTGTAGAAGAGCAGAATGTAACATCTGCTACTGAGCTGCAGAACTTCAATAGCTTTAGGGTAAAGCTTACGAAATAGTTGGCATTCTTTTATCAAGATAGACCTGTTGATTTTTAAGTTTGACATGGTTAAATTTGAGGCAGCTCAGACTTTCTATAATAAGCATCCTCTAAAAACTTGGTACCTTCTGGTTATCAAGAACCTTCCAAACCTTTCAGCATCTGCAGAGTTGGATATGCAGGCTGAACTGGGGCACTCCCTTCATTTAAGAATCAATAATGCTGTGCTCCTAATGTATTTTTGCAGCTTTTTGTTTTCACATCTGAACAAACCAAACCTGAAAAAGTAAATCAAAGAATTTTGCAGATGGTATGGTAGGACTTTTTATTGAAGGAAGAAGGATAAACTTTGTTCTTGACTAGATGTTGTGATTTGTTTTTATTCAGTACACCTCAATAAGGTTATGGTTACATGGAATTTTTGTACTGACTTATTTGGATACAAGGTTAAGATCATCTAAAATTTCTGTCGTGTCATAGGAATACCTGACCTTTCACAAACTTTCCTTAGAGCTTTAAAGTAGATACTATGAAAGTATAATTGAAATTGGACCTTTCATATTGATTTGAGGTTTAGTTGCTGGTTTAAATTTTCTATTCAACTTTAAATGTCAAATAGTCTTAATACTGGTACAAGAGCATGATTACTGGTTAGTAGTGAGAAGCAAAGTATCTCTACAATGTAACAACATGTATATTTTCTATAAGTTTGACTTTACAGAGCTTTTGCTTAAATGCATAGACAGGATTACAGTGTGATTGGATGTCCTCATAAGATATCCTATTTCTGCTAAGTTCATGTCAGTCTGCTTGTTCTGTGACTTAGAATGAGTCTCCAATTGAGGGCAAAGGTAGCTAGACATTTTTGCAATAACTCCTCTAAAAACAAAGAAGAGAAATTCCACAGAAATCAGACAGTGTCATGTGGGGGCTGAGAAAATGTCGGTGGAATTGTTTTCTTGTTTGTTTGAGGACAGATGGATTGAATTAATAATGCTATGGTTATAGGAGATCTTCTTAAGAACAAATGTTCCATTAGTCACAAGTGAGAGCTTGCTTGAAACCAGTTTATGCTGTAAGCAAAATTAAATTCAGAAAAGGTACTGGAACCGTTTTGTTTAGCATATTAAGCTGTGTATTCTAGAAACTATATCTGTTGTAAATCCTCAACAATTTGTGAATTGTTCCCATTCTAACTTTCATGTATGAAGAAGATGTCTTCCTAGAACAGTAATTTCAAAGTTCTCAGAAATAAGTTCTGCTATATAAAAGGATCCCTACTGAATCGATTTATCTAATCTACCCGGAGTTGAAATCAGTGTTTGACAAGCTGCTTAAAATAACATTTGGTGGACTCTTTCTTTGACGACAAATATCAAAAAGATTTTCCCATACAACTCCAATTTAGCAAGCTTGCTGTTTCCAGTTTAATAAATGTGGTTAAACAAACAGATACATCTCAGATACTCTATTATATCCTAGTTGATTTCATTGTCTGTCCCCTACTACTAGATATTCTTTAGAGTTCATAAAAAAGGGATTTTGCCACAAAAATCTTGGAACAGAATCCTTCAAGTATGAAATTTATAGAGTTTTTAAACACAGATTTGAAGTCTTATTTACAACATTTTCTTAGCCAGACATGTGGCATGTTAAGTAATGTTTCCATTCTCAGCTCCTCTCGTTTATTTTTAGTATCTAGCACCTACAGTAATTTTACAAAAAACTAATGAAAATTGCAGCCTTTTTATTTTTAAATTTCATTATTAGGTGCTGTTGATCCTAGTGTGAGACTTCAAACTCATGAAAGGGAAGAAATGTCGTAATCTCTTTTCTTGTCTAACAGTAGAGACCAAGTTGATAGCTAGGAATGTGGAAAGGACCTAGACTGTTTCCTTCCAGGTGTTCATGAGAAGGTGGACGGGGGACTGAAGATCTCTCAGCTCTCCCTTGCTGGTCAGTGAAGGGAGGCAGGGGACAGCAGTGTCTTCCTGGGATTTTCCTCCAAGGCTAGTACTCTCTTGACTTGTTTCTTCGTAGGACTTCCCTCATGTGAGTCAAAACAGGAGCTACCCTTTGACAGGCAAGGGAAATTCTGTCAGGAGAAGAAGGTGGGGAGGTGCTTATGCAAAGTATCTTGTGATGCACATTTCAAAATACTCTCCTTGCAAGAGAGGGAAGTGATTCCGTTTACTTGCTCGAGGGGTGCAACCTTGCCTTTGTGTCTCCTAGGTTTCTTAACATTTGAGAATTTGATTATCTCCTCTTCAATTAAATCTTCAATTCAGATCTTGAACAGCAATATAAACATCTTCCATTGTGAGTGAGACAGCTATAGACTGAATTAGATAGACAAAGAGAGTGCTTCTTAAAATTTGGAATATATCTTGATTTTTTGTATTTTATGGCAATGTGCTTTGCAGTGTCAAATGTAAATAGGCCTTAAAATTTATCTGCAGATTTATATTTCAGATTGGCCCTGCCCAAAACCACAGATTCAAACTTCTTAAATTACCTCACTACCTACAAAAATCTGCATTGCAACTTGAATATTTATTCTTAGAATCCTATCAAATAACAAGAAATAGAGTAAAGACTCTCAGAAATACTCAAACCCCCTAGTTGAAAGGACAGCTATTTCCACTGTTATTGGTAGTAATGAAATTCAAAAAAAGAAGTAAATATTGTATTTTTTATAAACCCATTTAACTTTCCAGTAAATAATAATGGATGGGAAAGTTAATGTGTTATTTAAGCGTTTATAAAGGTTATGCCATTTTTAAATCCAGCAGTAGTATTTAGATGTGTGCGTGTCAGTAAATAGTCAATATAGTGCTGAAAACCAGAAAAAAACACCACCTGTTTGCTGGAAGTTTTAAGTATGACTGTGCTATGCATATACCATGGCATATATTTTATGGCTGCCACTTAATTTTCCCTACGTAAAGAATACCCCATTACATTTTACTGTTATCATTGTCTTTACCAGCTTTGTTGCTAATGTAATGGGTTTTGGATCCCATATAAATAAATAAATATGGAGCTGGTGTAAAGACACTTCTGCTGGTCTTTCTTTAAATATAAAGATGTTTGAACTATGCAAGGCAGGCAAAACCCTTAAAAGATTTTAAGAAAAAACTCTAATAAAATAATGAGTTATTCTATCATAATAATTGGTTACTTTTCTTTCTAAGATTAACATTGACAGAAGAGGGGAAAGATTGTAAGCCAAAACAGTGCAAACTTAGCAATGGAAAGTTCACTTTTTCTTAAGGGCACGTGGTACCTCACTGGTTTTGTGCATACTTTTTTTCTTTTTTCTTGATACATTTGAGGAAATTATGTGGTTATTTACACTGATGACTGTGTGCTTTGGATAGTCTTCCCCCCAGAATGGCTATCAGAGGCGTAAGTTGCTTTCTGTCTTCTTGATTCTGGCTCCTGTACTGATTGGACCAGAGATTCCCAAACTTTACAGATTGGGTGCTGGCAATAGTATCACTACTGTACTTCAGACAGTTGCATCTACACAACCTTAGATATTAGTAGTAGCTAATATATTGCTATTGATACATCATTCAAGAATATGCAATTAGAGAGCTACTTCAGATTCATCCTGATTCCATAACTGCAATTTCTGGTTAGATTTTTATGTGTGTTTGTGTGAAGAAAAAAAAAAAGGAGTAGAAAGAAAAGGAAATCTTCATTGTCTGTACATTTCTAGTCAGTCAAGAGTAATTACAGTAAATTAGCCAATTTTAGTATTTGGTAGACCTATGTTGAAGCTGGAATAGAATGTGGTATAATGTATATGTGACATAGAAAACAGGGCTAATACTACAAGCTGAATAGAGCATGAGGCTGGTTTGATACATTAGCCATTCCTGTGAAGTTTCAGTATCAGAGGGTGGACATTTCTTTTAATGGAAGTACTTTCTGGAGGTACTTACCTTCCCGTTACTTCATTGTGCATGGCAGGGATGGTTTTCATACTGGCCAGTAATACTGATAATTCTGAAGTGCAAATAATTGTGCTGATGGGATGATGTGCACGCTGTGAAATCAAACTCCAAACTCTTGGGTGAATTTCCTTATTCCTATTTCAAATGGGGCACCATACGTTATTTGCAAGGTTCAGATTAAACTGCAGCAGGGATGTAGTAAGCTACCTGTTTGGATCAGGAGGGTTTTGTTTAAAGAAATATGCAAATACTCCTTAGGTCATTCCCCACAGTGGTAGCTGCACCTGGGTGCAAGTGATTTATTGGGCTGTCTATGGAAAAGTTGGTTGAGTTAGTGTTATGCAGACTGGCATAGTTCAAAACAACTCGATATTCATGATATCTACTAAGACGTCTTTAATGACATGCTGCTATGAAGTTGTGTGTGTTACAGAAGGCAGTATTTGAGTGACAAAGAGAATGAGACTGATTTTTTTCTCCCTATTTATGATGTTCAACGTGGAGTTCTGGTAAAAAATTTTGGCTTATTGAGAATCTCTGTAGCGGTATGCTGAAAGCATAAATGCCAGAAGGAAATTCTCTTAAGCCTCTCTTTAAAAAACATATTCACACATAAACACAAAATCCACATTCCTTTACTCTGAGCATTTAATTAAGCCCTGAAGTAAACTCCAAATTTAATCTTTGGGAATCACCTGCATACTGTCACTTGACTATGTGCTTTTATGACAACCTCTCCACTAAAAAGTTGTGACAGGATTTGGTGAAATCTGGCAGGATAGGACATAGGCACAATATGGTCTCTAGTTGGCAGGCTTTGCCAAGAGTTGCTTTTTTACAATATGATGGAGTAAGAGGGGAGAAGAGCTTTTGGATACTTGCGAAGAGATTAGACTGCAGGAAATGTGCAGGAGGCCTATGGAGCATACCTGCCAGATAAATTAGAGGTGGTCTTGTTCTGAATCCAACCTGTTTCAGAGCTCAGCTCTGGGAATCCAGCTCAGATTTCTTTGATAAAATGAGGCTTTAGCCTCCACAGTTAAACCTTTGATCCCCAAGGCAGCCTTGAATGTGGGATTTTGATTTTGACCCAGTCTACAGAGAACTTAATGACATTTTACCATAGGTTTCCAGCTCAGTTCCAGCTTGAGTAATTTACAAGTCTGCCAGCACTATTTAGCCCGCACAGACCATGAAGTCGACTGTAAGTAAGTCCAAGTTGATGGAAAAACAGTATTGCTAGAACAGAGTGACAGATGTTGATTATCACAAAATGTCTGTTTAAGTGTTTTGTATGGATCCATTTCCTCACCTCATACACCTGAAATTTTTGTAGAAGTTACAAAGTAATTGTACTTAAAGACATGGAATCATCTGCTAAAGAAATTGTTGGAATACATATTGCAAAAAATGACTGCTGTGGTTATTACTGTTGCTGCTCAGGGGAGCTATTCAGATGCCTCATTTATTGGAGCTTAATAGATTAAAAGTCCAAATTGAGTCTCATGATATAAACCTAATCAAATTCTAATCTGCATAATTTTCCCATAAGCAGCAATGGGAAATTTGTTTAATTTATGTTTCAGTAGTTGCCAATCATGTGTTGGACAGCATTGTTAATTTTATTTATCAAAATATTTTTATTGATTGCTTGCTATAACATCTGGCTTTGCTCTTCCTCTTTCACTAAGGAAAAATTTACTTTATTTGACAGAATGTAGGATATAATGACATAATGTAGTGTCTCGCCTAACATGGCAATATATCATTTTTAACGGTGAGCTTTCCATTTTATTTGTAGTTATTGAATACCTGTCTCTCTGAACTGGGTAATATAGCTTAATTTATTTGATAAGTTTTATTCAGCATATTTATTTATTTTTGCCTGAGGGCTAAACATGCAAGGTTGATTAATGATTAGGCTGAAAAGAATTTGGCATCATTTTATACTAAATTCTTTTAGCTGCAGACCTGTGCCACACTTAGATGCTACCAACTTTGGACCCTAGAAGTACCTAGTGTAGAAAACTGTTAAATCGTAAATGAAGAGTAGGGACAATTCAAAAAATAAGTTTCCAATGGAAGTGGCTAAAAACCACAGGAATTATAATTTTGTTGTTATTATGAATTAGAGTGTGTTCCACAATAATTGCTGAATGAACACGTTACTATTTCTTCTCTCTCCTTCCAAACATTTGCATAGTTCTAGTAGTTCTTTCTGAACAAAATAAGAAAAAGCAAAGAAAAAAAAGTCTGTGACGAGTGACTAAACTACTCTTTAGCACCTGGACAGTAGTACTAGGAGCGGGTGCTATACCTAGTGGCGCAATCCACCAGAATGAATGACTAGTCACTTCCCACCAAGAGATAAACTTCCACTAGAACAATGTGAGAGAACTAAATTTTTTCCCAACAGGAGTAGGCTTTGGAAAAGCAGGTTTGTGACAACAGTGAAAGTGGGGAAAAAGTAGATGGAAAACCAAAGATGCCATTGCAGTTACAAAACAAAACAAGAATTTAACAAATCCAAAGGTATATTGGAAGGAGTTAAAATATTCTGTGACAAGTTTGTAAAACATGGCATGAAATTAATGTGAACACATCCCAAGCAATAGGGTAAGTGTGAAGTAGTTTGGAAACCTTGTCCTCTGCATTCTAGAAGTCCTTTGTGTTTTACTGTGTGTTGTCCTAGGTGTTTTCAATTAGAGAATTACACAGTCGTTCCTTTGTTTCTGGAGATGGCTTAGAAAATAGATGCTTAAAGACAGCTACAAGATGGTGCTAACTATCAGGCAATAAACTCCTGATGGCCTGTCCCTTCTTGTTGCACAAAGGAGAACCTGCAGAGTGTCTCAGTTTAATATTTAATTTCCCTTTTTGATAGCCTAAAAGCCCCGAGCAATTATTCTGGTTTGCTTGGCTGTAACCATTATGCCTGTCTTCATGGCCCTTCTAGGTTTCTGTGATTTACTCTTCTCTGTGCCATACAGTGCTTTAAAAAATAAGTAATTATTTTCCTAAGTTTTACACTTTCAGAATTGTTTGTCTGTGTGCTACATACTGAATAAGAAGTCACTGTTGTACTCCTGGAGTCCATTTTATGTTGCCAAGACAGATGTGTATAAAACAAGATGGCTGCATTGCATAACAGGAATTCTAGTTCGACCGTGGCTAAATCACCCCAAACAGGATATGTCAGGCCAAAGACATCCGTACCCTAGGCAAAAACTTGCTTAGAACTTTACAAAATTGCTATAGCACTGAAAAAATAAAGATGAAGACTCGAAAAGAGGAAATTTAATTTTGTTTTCCCTTTACCAAATATAAAAATAAATTCAGTAAAATTGTTCTTGATTCCACTGAGAGTGAGAAGTTCTTGTCAGACTAACACTGGCCAGGAGTATTTACTGTATAGAGGGAAGTCCTATGGCTAGTAACTACATATTATCTCACTTAAAGTGAGCAAAACTGCAAGGAGGGAACATCAAGGCTGTGCTCTGCAAAGCAGCAGCAAAGAAAGCCCATTTGTTTTGGTAGCTTTGGGTTGTGTAAGCTTGTGGTGAACCTTGGCAGAGTTATGGCTTGGGTTTGGATTTTGGGAAATGAACCCCAGGCAGTTTCAGGTGGACTTCATCTTGATTTTCTGTGTGTGTTTGATAGCGAAACTCAAAATGACAAACTGGGATAATATTCATAGTAGTACCTGTGAATAAACCCCTGTAAGCTATACATGATTCTGCATAATATAATATTATAACATTATTATTATTATAATATTATAACATATATAACATAACATAACATAATATAATATAATTAATATAATATAATATGATATAATGCTATTTCTAACATACTATGCTGTTCACAATTAAAAATGGAAACAATGTGGAATTCAATGCTAGACCTCAAGATGATGAACACCAATCCTTCTCCTGGTCTTCATTTTTACAGCTTAATCCTGCCTTGCTGGAGCAGCACAAGAACCAGGAGACATATAAATCCTTTACACTTTCAGCACGTGGGACTACTAACACCCCCAGGCACAGTTCTTATGCTTTGGGGAGCGGAACCTAGCACTGATCCCACTATGCTTTCATTAAAGCTTTGATTTGGACATTTTCACCATAGGTTTCTGTAATTCAACAGTATGGGAATGAACAGATGTCAGAGAAGAGCAGTTCCTTGGGAGGAAGATGGCAGCTCGTTCTCTCTAACAGTGTCTCTCAGCGTTTGGTGCTTCAGGGGTTGTTCCAGTCCCAAAGCATTGGAGGGTTGTTACAATTGAGAAAGCTATCCTTCTTCACCCTCCAGTCTCTGTGTTTGGGCCCATACCATCTCTGAAGATCCTGCAGCCTCTGAGAGAGCCTGGGGGCTTTCGCAGTTGCATCTGCTCTCCTACATTCCTCTCCTTTTCCAGGGCTTTAGAGATAATCTCCAAGAGGTTATTAGATCTTCAGGCACAAATTACAGTAAAAGAACTGAAATCGGAATTTAGGATTTCCAGGTTCTGAGGCCAAACTACTACTCTCTGTCTCAGACCACATGGGACACTGAAGCTAGAATTGTTTCTAAACTGAATGGCTGTAACAGATTCCCATGAATGTCAGCAGCTCTTTAGCTGCATGACTGCTGCTGAACTTTCCAGGTATACTCAAGTGGCTGTACTTTGGAGAATAACAGGTATAGTCTATCATTCAATTGAATTCACTGGAATATTAATGGACATTGTCAGCAAACAGTAGCAAAGGGATATAGCTGTGAGGTCCTTTTGTAAGAGAATTATTTCTTTTTGTCCGGCTCTGCTTAATGAAAGTCCTTATGCCATAATTCTGTGTGAATTACTTGTCGGGGGCGTGTTTGGCAGTTCACCACCTGTGTGTTATACATATATGCTCAAAATATGATTGTTGTTTCATACTTCGTAGATAAGCCAGAGCTAGTTACTAGTATGTACGCTTTTAAAATTACATTTTTTGAGGACTTTAATGCATACATGACCCAATGAATCCCATGGTACCTTTCCCTAGAACAGCATTATTTAAAGGCCACTATCAATTTACATGGCACTTTAATGACAAGGTCACAACCTTTAGGTCTGCCAAGGGGATTTTCAGTTTGGGAAACTGCATTCTGCCTGCACAGAGTTCCAGTTTAGTAAAACATACGTCTTTGAAAGGGGAGTGAGGCAAAGAGGAAGGGGGCAGGAGGAAAGGGGAAGAGGATCATAAAGGATCCATTATAATTCTTTGGAACAGAAGGTACTTTATAAATGTAACATAAAAATCTGGTTTGAGAATATGCCCATCTGGGTCTCAGCGAAGTCAATGGAACAGAAGCAGCGCACATCCAAGAACCAAATTTGTTTCTACATTAAAACCCCAGTAAACCTTTACCTGGCCCCTCAGCAAACTAAAAGGATATATTTACTGCTGTGTAGAGCAAACCATCCTGCATTTCATGGGACATTACTCGGTCAAGTGAACTGCACAGGAACAAACCCCAGTGATTTATGGCCAGCACAATCAGCAGATCGCTTGGCCATGAGGCCAGTTGCTCCAAACAACACGTAAGCAGGGCAAACTGTAATTATTGCTGGTGCTTTCGGTGGGCAGAAGTCACTGTTAAGCCATGCCAGCTTTCCTTAATTTTGAACTTCATCACAGCGCCACTGTGGCTCCCAGAATACCTACATGTTACTGCTGAGCCACAGTTAGTGTCCCCCTGAGTTCCTGAGAGGACCGTGGATCAGCCTGGCTCAGGAGGCACAGGCCTCACAGAAGCCCAGTACTGCTCATCACTTTGTAGATGGGATTTTGTAAGAGACGAGGAGGGTTCGTAGCCAACTGTCCCTGCTGACCTCTGAGCAGGACAGCTCAGTAACTCTTGGGAAATCCCCAGTAAGTCTTGGGAAAAAGATCTTGCCTCCCTGTGGGGAGGAAGTTTCCTCGAGGTTCTCCTTCCACAAAGACGGGAACACCTTAAAAAGGTAGGATCTTGCTGCTAATCCAATTGTTTGGTTGTTTCACCTACTTTTGCGAGCAGTAGTGTCCGAGAGGGAGCTGGGAAATATTTCTTTGCACAGAATCAAGATGTTGAACCAGCTGCTTTCTGCAGAGAACTTCAGGAGGCTCAAACTCCTTCAGAGCGGGCAGCTGAGTTAGGGCACAGGAGTCCCTGCCTCTCAAAGAGGGAGGGAAGCAGTGACTCTCAACTGCCAGTCCTCACTGATTTTGAGCACATCAGGAACCTAGAGCCTGTGTTCCTCTGAGGCATGATATATTTAATCCACTGTTCGGTAGCATCTTGTTTCAGAGAGGGACAGGGGCTTGCTACCTCCTGTTGAAGTCCAAGCTGTTTCCTCAGTTTGATGTTGTGGTGGTTATTGCTATAGCCAATGGCAGAGGGTTGACCCTGGCTGGCAACTAAGCCCCTAGCCAGTCTCACTTCTCCTCAGCGGGATGGGGGAGAGAAGCAGAAGGGCAAAAGTGAGAAAAAAAAAATCATGTGATGAGGTAAAGAGAAAAAAAACAAAAAAAACAAACCAAACCCCAAACACATAAACAAAAGACAAAGAAAACCAAAAATCAAGTGATGCAAAGGCAATCACTCACCCAGTACAGAAATGTAGTATCGGGTGCGGTGGGTGTAGGAACTGATAGGATTGTGCTGCACCTTACCTCCTAACTGTTGGCAAAGAGAATTCCTTTCTCCAGAAGCCCCCCGCTGTGACTGTATTTCCTTATGCAGGGACTGTGCTCAGGCTTGCACAGGCCATGTGAATTTTACTTCTAAAATTTGATCCTGTTAAGCAATTGTAGCCACAGCTCCCTCAGTTGTTTGTTGAACGAGGAGACACTGTGGTTATAAGAAGATCACAACTATCAGCCCTGTTTTACGATTTTTATGAGCGTTAATGGAACAAGGTTTGGGGACTGAAGGAGAAAATGGAATATGAAAAGGAAAATGAAAAGAGGCTGTGAGGAAAGCATGTCATTTCTAAATGAATGCTCTGTGCAGAGGAATTGAATCTTTTCACAGCTGAAAATGGATCTTAAATCTGATGCCTTAGCTTGTTTCAGCTTCTGTAATGAAATAGAGTTTTCCTAATACCCTGTGACCTGAATTTCTCCCTGCTTTATGGGTGCTATTCCTTGACGTACAAACCTGTATTTTCTCAAGTCAGCATTTGATGATGGATGTCAAAATACAGGTCATGTATTATGCATATAGCATTACCGATTTAAGGTGTTTACTTGTCAAGTTGAAGAAATTCAGAAATGTCACATTCACTGAATCTGCACAGCTGTCACTTGTAGTTTTTCATGCCTTTAAATGAAAGTTCTGATAAAGCAGGTTAGTTTGCCTGCACTTTTTTTTTTTTTTTCTCTTCTGGAAGAAAAAAATAGAGAGCCTGTCTATAGAATTTACATTGTGACTTGGGAGCAGGAATGTGGCCTGAACGTGTACGATGCCTTGTGACTCCAAACATAGGCACACAAAATCCCCAAGTACTCCAATTTTCCTTTCCTGAAAGTATTCCAAAATTGTTATATTTTTAAAAAGTAGATTTTTTAGAAGTGTGTGAATTAAGTACAGACGAGAAAATTAAGATAGCAGATATTTCTCACATCTTCCAAGACCATAGGTTGAAAAATATTAAGGCATGAGTCTATTTTTCATTCAAGGAGAAAACAAAATCCCTTTTACATGCTTCCTGCATTTCAGACTGAATGCGCTATGTAGGCAGTGTGCAATTACAGAGCTCCTGACAGTCTATGTCTAACAGAAATGACACATTTACTTCAATCTTCTATCACCGTCCTAGGAAGACAAATATTTGAAGGGTTAGAGAGGTGGCTACAAATAGCCTTAGATGGAGAGTGTGCATGTGCGTGCCTCTGTGTGTGTGCACTTTGCAGTAGAGGGAGGGCAAGAAGGACTTACACATTTACATGCAGTTATGCCGACTTTCTTCAATTTGCTTCTAGCTGGTAGGGAAATACCAATGTGCTCTTATCATCTGATGAGCCTAATTTACTGAAAGATGTTTCAGGGAGTGCATCCTGAGATGGGGAGACAAAAGCCATCAGGAAAAAGGGAGAACCAGGGCCTCTAGGGATACTCCCAGCAGTACAACCCCTAGGGTGCATGGGAACAAGATTAGTTTTCTCTGCTCTCAGATAAGGGAGTGTAAAAAGTCTTGCTGTTGCCATTTTGATTTGTAATACTGCAGAGGACCCAATTGGGCCTGCCACTTTAACCACTCAAGGAGTCTACAGCTACTTAAGCTTTTTTTAACGTAGTATGACAAAAGCCTTTCCTGTAGCATAACAGCATGTAAAACTTAAACACTGGAGCCTGCTGCAGAAGGAGGTTTCACACTGATACTCACCTGTCCTCAGATAGCATTCCCTCCCTTTGGAGTCCCACTTCAATTTTTCTGCTGTTGTGAGAGTGTCGGGGTTACCTCTAAATTATGAGGTGGTGCCTGAAGGAACTCCATGAGACTGACTTTGTGAGTCTGAGAAATCCTAGGCTCTGCCATGCAGAAGTGAGCATTCAAAGAGCCAATGTGGCTATGAGTCACAGTGCCAGACACAAGGAAACCTCTGCAAACCGATACCGGTTGGGAATGCAACTCGCTGTCACCATGCTGGTCTTATCCGATTAGTTTCAGCACAACGAGTAGTATTAAATGACCAACTGTTAACATTGCCAACATTTCCAATTGTCTCTAAGAAATCTGCTTTCTAAAGATTTTGTATGCACTGGTAATATTGAATAGAATTGCTTTACTGTCTTAGGTTTGCCTATGGCGATGTTTTTGTCTTGGAAGCCTGCTGAAGATACTACATCCACTTCTTTTCTCCTAAGGAATTTCTTCACAGCCTTTTTCACTCCCTTTTTACTTATCCTTTCTTTACAATCCTCATGTTGTATCTAATTTTCATGTGACAGTCAGAAGGAAACTCATACTGGTACCTTCTGGAGGGCTAAGTCTCTTTTCTCATTGATTCTGGTGTTATTACCTATATATTCTATATGTGATACAGACAAAACAGGGAGAAATGAACTGAATGTCAAAATTTAAATCCCATTAAATTGAGAAGTCCACATCTATGGTCCTTAGAGTATGTCTTGTTTAGGGACAGTTTAAAAGTGATGATAATTATTACTGGAAAAGAACCATAAATCCCTCAGGAAGACAATATAAAACCAGTACCATGTGTTAACATCTACAGTTTAGTTTAGAGATTTCCTGGTTTGTAAATTAGTCCCCAAACTGAAGAAAGGTGTAGTAGATAATGTCATATCATCTTCTTCTGAATTCAGTAGCAGATGAGTGTATCAATGAATTTAATGCAGTGAAACAGTTTCCACACTGCAAGAAGATAATGAAGTTACATTAGGAATTAATTTGGCTGTGCTTAATTTAGTATTGATATATGGAGAATTCAAAACTAGTTCAGACCAGTAATGACAGAGGATCAAAAGTCTGTCCCTGGATGTCAGGAGTGAAGTCAAAGAACTTGGGCATAATGTGACAAAAAAAAAGAATGTTTTCTCAGAAATGTGTGTTTTAAAGTGAGCTTGGCTCAATCCTATTCCTAGCAGACAAATATTTGCTTAAAAATGCAACCTTGACATTGGTCTACGTGAAATCCTGAAGTCAAACTCTGGCTTCACCATCACTTCTGCAATAATGACATTAAATGAACGTTCCCATGCTTTCCACAGCTTTAATGGACAAGGGAGTTGGAATGCATTTGTCTCAACTGTGAATTTGCAGTGCAACTGTTGAGTGGGCTTTCATATAACTGTCTATTTTTCAGTATTTACAATCAAACTCCAAAAGGCTTTGCCTGGGTATTTTTTATTTAAAAAAAAAGAAAACAAACAAACAAAACCAAAACAAAACAAAACCCTAAACAACTAAAGAACAAAACCAAACCAAAAAGATTAAAAAATACTCAGTGTCAAGAACTCCATTTCAAACTGTGTAGAGAATCTGGCTAAACCCAGTCTTTTTAGAGGTGAACCTTGCTGCTCTCTAGATCTTTTTTTTTTTTGAGTGCCTGCCAATGTGTTTCCTTTCCCACCTTTGTTTCCTTTACATCCCCAAAGGTATAAAGTTCTTTCTAGTTTCTTTTCAAGCATTCCTCTTACATACCATTTGAAAACCTGTGTCTTTTTCCTTCCATCCTTTCTTTTTTTTTTCAGTTAGAATGGGCCCTTCCATCACAGCATTCCTATAATTGTAATACTCATAAAAATACATATTATGAATGGTACACCTGAAGAGGAAAAAAAACACTTTGTGTGGGTTGTATTGATCCTGGAAAACATTTAAAAAGTTTTAAATCCTGCATGTTGATCAAACCTAAAACCTGCTAATGGAAGAAATTTGTTCCTCCTGGTGGCATTAGAGTTTGCAAACAATATTCTGAAAAATGTTAATTGAGGTTTAAAGAAAAGTGTTTGTTTCAGGATTATTTGAAATACTAATAGGACAAAATTAAACCTCTCTAATACTGAAGTCTTTATGTTTTTATTTATATTTAAGTAAGCATTACTCTTTCTATTTTGCATGTAGGCTACCTAGGATAACAAAATAAATTTCAGTTTCTCCATTAGCTATCAAATATCTTACAGTAGAAATTATCGGCATATTTGTGAAAGATTATGCTTTTAAGAAACAATAGTTGAAAATTAAGTGCTTTTTTTCAAAATTACTTTTTTTTTTAACATACTTTTCTGGGAAAAAAAAATTATTATAGATCGGGAATTCCCTGTTGTTGGGGATTTTTTTTTTTTTTAATATAGTTTGTCATGTGTAAACTTTTTCTTTTTTTCTTTCTTTTAGGCTTTACACCCCCTGGGATGGATAGGTCATCTCCAGACAACAGTCCAGTCCATGGCCTGCTACGTCAACCCTCCATTACAACAGGAGCCAACATCCCTATTATAACAGAGCTAGGTAAGAAAAGCTGCCATTTATCCTTTCATGTGCATTCTTTTTCCATGTCTTTTTCCAACTTCCCTTGTTGTGCAGTCTCAGGAAAATTACCTGTACTGTATCTTACACTGCTATGTTTTCTCTTCTGATAACTGTTTTGAATTACTCTCTCTAAAGAAAGATTAGTAACAGTTGTTTCACTTTATTTGAATAACTGAAATATATTTCTCTCCTTCCTTTGGATTTTCTCCATTTTCTTAAATAAACACTCTATCAGACAAGATGCTTTTTACATAGTGTAACAAATAAGCAGGGGTCTTTGGGCTAAGGTTAGGAAGGAAAAAAACCTCACTAAGTATGAGCAGACTTCTCCTGTGCATTTAATCAATAGTAAGAGCCCATTTGTTTATTTCTTCATGGTCCAGAACTGTTTAATCATGTGTAACCAAACTCTGTATAATAGTATGAGACATTTTACTCCTGAGAATACAATGATGGTAGGTAACCAGGCTCTGATTTCCACTCTAGCTGTGGGTATTTATGTTGTCAAGTGGTGTGATGTGAAGTGCAGAAGCTGTTCTGTTTTTTTCATGGCAAATACAAACTTGATTTGTGGTCCTTTGTCCTTTTATTTTCCTTTTCAGTTTTATTTTTTAGAGCCTTACCTGTCTTTTTCCCTTACTTTATTCTCTTTCTGTACTTTCTTTTCCCCCTAAATACTTTACTTATTAGCTAAGCCTGGCAAACTTCTGCCTTTGGTTTCAATCAGTCAGGAAAAAAACAGTGGAACCCACATTCTAATGATAACTGAACTGGGTAAGAAGTGCCTTTTTCCTTCACATCACTGTCTTATTTTCTGTTGTTGTTGTTCTTACTGTCATCAGCTTTTTCTTTATTTATCTGGCTGTATCAGAGGGGCTACCCTCATGGCACTGCTTTGAATGTGTTTTATTTGTGGTTCTGGTTGAAATTGACTGTCTTGTTCTGGCCTTTCTTAATGATTTTTTTTTTTTTCACGCAGCATCAGTAAACCTTTGATCACACTCGTCTGACCTGCCGGCTGTTTTCATAGCNNNNCCCCCCCAATTTTTCTCTCCTTTTCTCTCTCTCTTTCTCTTTTTGTTATTTCAGCCTATTGTCAGTTTGGTGGACATGCCTTAGCAGTTCTTACAGGAAGTCCAAGAAGAAGTAAAAGACATCAGAAAAGAAACCCCAGCATCGTACTCCCCCTTAAGCTATTTGTTTGTTTATTTTGGGGAGTAGGCCTTTTCTCAGAAGCCCAAGTTTTGAAGTTGTAAAAAAGCAGCTGAGCTTCTGCATTGCTCCCTCTCAATAAAGAGAGCTCTTGCCAGCTTGTCTGAGCAGCGGTTGATGAGCGTTTCCTATGGTGCAGCACCATTCAAACCTATCTCACCTAGCCTGGAGACCTTTCGTAGAAATCCTAGTGTGCTAACTTGCATCAGGAAGATAAAAATATTGAGGATAAAACCCCACTTGCAGAATTCACGTTAGATTTGTAGTTCCTTAGAAACTGACACCACGCATGGCTAGCAAGCTGGTGTCAAAGTCAGGTATTAGCCTGCCAGATGTAAGTGGAAAAAGAATGCCGCTCTCGATAGTGCCTACTCTCAACTGGCAAATTAAACTAAGGCACAAGCTCTTCAAAAAGTACATTTTGAAATGATACGTCAGGCTTTCAAATACTATTTTGCTCAAGAATCTGGAGAATAAATTGATAGCCATTGTACAAAGAAGGGAGTATTGTGGATTGGTGTTTGCTAGGATGAAATTCTTCTGACACCCAGGGCAGAACATTTCTCCCTTTGCAGCGCTGAGGTGTTAAGTTTTCTTGGTTACCTCAGGGAGTGGAAAGGCAGGAATTTTAAACCCTGCTTCAACTCAGGTCCTGACTGAATCATCGTGGCCAAGTACTGGCTCGACAGGGCTCTAAATGCATGATAGCAATTCTCATCTCTTTTAGACAACTACTGTGAGGCTTTATCTAGTTATTCATGTTTTGTAAGCTAAGCATGGCAAGCACAGTAGTATATATAAGTTGGAAAAGGAGTGGATGGAAAATGAACCTATATAGGAAGGAAGATACGAATAGCAGGCAGAAGAATTTCTAGCTTAAGAAGGCAAAACTTGATCAAGTTAAGAGCAGCTCTTGTATTGTTTTCAGAGCTCACTGGGTTGGCTCAGGAGATGTGTAACATAGGGAATAGATACATAGTCACTGCGTGCCGTTTCAAAAGCTGAAAAAAGTTTTAATTTCCCTTCCTTGCATGGGAACTGAAATTAATTTGTCATTTGGTAAGTTAAAGGGTATTTTGATGGCATAGCTAAGAAGTCTGCTTTCATGCCTGAGAAGGACTAATAGGGAAATGAAATATTTCATGAAATATGATCCACTTGATACGCTGATCTCAAGGAAACAACTATTTTTAGTGGAATGAGGTGGAGGCAGAGAGCTTAACTGTGACAATGAAACGCCAGAGAAAGTCTAAATGACAAATATTGCTTTATTTGGGCTTTTTCTTTAAAACAGCCTGATGTAGATTCTTTTTCAGCCTGGCTAATATAGAATTTGTGGCTAAGGAAGTGAAGTTATGGAGACAAATATGTGAAAAAAGATGCAGGAGACTAGCTGGAGTATTGCTCATTCATTCAGATAGATGCATGTTAAAGGTACAGTTTATCCTCTTTTGAGCCTTAAGTGCATTAACACCACTCCAGTAGGAATCACAGCAGCACATGCAACAGATGCCTGTGGGCTATATCAGAGTTTATGGACAGCCTTTATTTTACAATGGGGTTCTGACTTGGTATCTTGTGATAACATTTCACTGTACTTGCATACAGCCTTAGCCACTGTACCCGACCAACACCAAGATTGTCTCAATATATAAAAGAGCATCATGTGTCTCATTTTGAGTGCAGGCAGATGCTACCATGAAGCTACTTTTACAGCAAAGGGATAGTCACCTCGCAAGAGCAAGAGAGTCACCTCTTACGAGCAAGATAATGGTCGACATATTTTTAAATGCACATTTTCACATCCATCTTGATTTCATTTTCAGTGACGTCAAAGACACAAGTCTATGTTTCCAGACATACGCTGTTTCTTTTTCTTTCTGACTGTGTAATGTGTAAGGTCACATGCTGGTGACCCAGAAACACCTTATGATTTTATCATTATTATTATTATTTTCAGTAAATGATTCAAATGTTCAGTTCTTGGACCAAGATGATGATGATGATCCAGACACAGAACTGTATCTGACTCAGCCCTTTGCATGTGGAACTGCATTTGCTGTCAGTGTGCTGGACTCTCTCATGAGCGCAGTAAGTAAACAAAACCTTTTTCATTCTCTTCCATCAGACTTATTGTGGAAGAGTACGAAAGCGTAATCCCTTTTCCACAGGTAATCAGGAGAAGAAGCTTTTCTCTTAGATGTCAAAAGAATTTCACAGCCTAACCTAGGTTATTTTTCAGTTGGACACAGAGACCTTAAAACAATTGAGATATCTAGGACTACCATTAGTCCACAATTTTAAAGGCAGAGTCTCATGTCAGGCTTTAAGGGTAATATTTACTGAAAAATGTTGTATCTCCCTTCCGAAACCCAGACCCAAATTCAGTGTGTCAGTCCCTATGCTCACCGCTCACGCCAGACAGCATCAACCGTGTTTTAAGCTTTTAATTTCCTGTAGCCACGAGCAATGCTCTGAGTATGAGTGCTGGGGGACCCTGATAGAACTATACAAAAGCCATTGTACGCATCACGTGAACTCTACTTGTGTGAAGAGAGGTCATCGTCTTTTTTTCACGAGTTGTCTTGTGAATGAGAACATAAGTGCATGCCAGAAACTACAGATGCTGGCCTTTGGTTATGTCTACATTAGGGTTTTTGGTTTGCAGCCATAGTACAGTTTTGAAGCAAACGCCTCGGTCATACTCCTTTTCATCCTCCCTTGCTTCATGTTGGTTGGGTTTTTAGACCAATCTTCCTCTGTGTGAGCTGCACTTCTTTCAGAGGGACCTTAATCTCTGCTGGATGTAGCAGGGGCATAGTCTTTTTAAAATCTGAGCGTATGCTTTCTGAGCTTCCCATGGAATAAAGTTCCATAGTACTGGGAATCATCTGTTGTAAACCACACATAATATTAGAAATGAGCAAACAGATTTCCTTAAAAGAACCAAGTCTGACCTTCACCTAAACTCAGAATGAAGCTTTTTGCTTATCAGAAAAAAACACAGTGCTCTTTATTATTTGATATTTTATTCGTATTTCATACTTATGTAGCTGTATTTCATATTTTTATTCCCTGCTATATCCCTCATATGTTCCATCCACAGATGAGTAATATCAGTCTACACTGATAAAACTTTATTCTAATGCAGCCTAGGACTTTGCAATAAACTCAGAAAATACTTTTTTTGAAAGTTCTTGGCCGTATTTTGCAGATGTGACAAATTCAGAAAGCCTAAGCAAGCACACTTAAACTCTGTACCTTCTGTAATTAAAATCTCTATGTATAAAATATTTAGCATTTTCACATTATAAATGGGAATAATTTAATATGAAGATTCAAAATTGTTATACTGAGAGCTGTTTATCTACTTACATTATTATCTAAATCAACGTCCCTGAATGAATTGTTCAGTAGGGCGCTTCCAGAATCTTGGAAAAAGTAGGGTTAATTCTTCTGATTGCCCCTGGCATCACCACAAAAAGAGAGGGAAACATTGTGGACACCATTGCTTTCTTGTGCAAAGGTATATCATGTAGATAATAGTGAGGCAATAAGAAATACGTGGAAATGACTGTTCAGAAATTTTTACTTGGAACTCATCATATAATCCTCCCAATATTTTAAGTTATTGCTAGCCTTTATTAAGTTTTAGTTTTTGACAACATGCCCCTCTGTTTCTGCAAATTCTTTCTTCAGCAGAGTCTTTCTTCCAAACATTTTCACATCTAATTGGTCATATAATATGTCAGGGACAGTGCAGCCTGAAGCCAGAGAAGTAAATGTGATAACAAGAGTAGAAAATTCTAACTTAGAAAAAATACTAATCAAGAAGACAAGCCAAGGATTCAGTCAGTTAGAATTGTTCACCATCCTGTCTTTTCTTTCACCACTTTGCTGATCGGTGGCAGCATTATTTTCTCTTTCATTCCTCAAAGGCCAAGTAAAGAGTTGGAAAAGTACAATTCTTCCTGACCCTTCAGAAAGTGTAAGATGTGTGAGACTTTTTCCCTTCACTATCCCTGTTCTCATGGGAAGGATGTATGCTCCTTTCGCTTCTTTTCCAAGGAAAAGAGCATTTCTCACACAAGTGAATCTACTTGCACTATATCATCTCTTTTGTTTTTCTAGAGTACGCTTGTTTTTAGGGACCAGCTTCTATTTATTCTGCCTAATGTCCAGCCAGTACCGGCAAACTGAACCCCAAATCCTAACTAAATTGTGAGATCTGCAGTCATGCTTTCATTCTATTAATTGCATGGGAATTCTGTAAGAAGGAAAAAATTCACGCTGTGCTGGCCTGTGCCAGCTCACTGTGAGAAAAGGATAGAGTTCATTGTTCAATCCACTTAGTAATTCAGGGGTTTTTATGGTTTAATTTTTCTAGAAAAATTCCAACTTATGATCTCTGTTGATATCTCTGGAATGCAAATTCCTCACATGGGCTACAATGCAACTGTACAATGCATGAACTGCTCCATTAAGAATGAATCTCTTCTCCCGGTAGTGGGGTTTTGTAATAGAACAGACGTAAGAAAGGTTAGAAATTAGAATAATACCCATGCATACAGAATTCTTTCTGACCTGCAGGTAGTTTGAAACATACACATAGATGTATGTATATAGAAAAAGAGGCATAAAATATATTTAAAATAATTTTCTAAAGTATTCTGTTATTGAATAACAATAATTCAACGGTATTAATCTGTGTTAATTTATTATTTTCTTTTATATAATTATATTAGTATAGAAGTAGTGGACTAAACCCTTCTCGTGAATCCCAGATTAGAAAATGCGTTGTCACATTCTGATTCAAATCTGAATGCTGAAGATCATTACATTCTGCTAGTTTAGTGTTATTTCCTATAAGATGACAGTATTAGATATTTAAATTTGAAATTGTCTGTTATTTTCTTATTTCAAAGATAAAAGGCTTAATGAAGTTTACTTTTCAAAGTGCTATCTACAGGCTATGTGCACACAGTTTGTCCTCTGCAGCCAAGGCAATATATTCCACAAGCCTATGATTCACAGTGTGGTAGTTCGAAGATCACTGCTCAGACAAGAATAACGAGCTCAAAAACTGTGTTGTCTTTTTGATGAGTTGGTAACAGTGGTCTCTCCAGGCTTCGGTTACAGTGCGTTATTGTACTCTGTGTGAAGACTGTAGGCACGGTTCATGTTTTAAGTGTGGCACTGGCTATTGTAAAATCGTGCCAGCTAATCATTATTATGTCTTTGAAGAGACATCTACTGCCATCAGAGACTTGAATGATATATTAATATTTGTTTTGTCATAGCATATGCAAACCCAGGGAAAGAATATATGTAGGCTGTCAGTCTCAAGGTGGCGCTGCTCCTGAATAGCAAAGCATGTTCTCATCACCAAATTGAATGGGACTAAAAAACACGGGACTGGAAGCATCTTTTGGATAATGGGGATGTTTTGTAAAAAGATTATCTTCAGCTATAAAAAAGTTACATGACATAGGATAGCTTAAGAAAAGCAAATATTTGAGAAGTACTTTTTCCTTTTCTGGGTCTTGTTGAGATAGTTATTCCAGAAAATCCTATGCGTGCAAGGAAACCAGTTTTATCAACACACAGTACCTTCAAAGGTTTGACCTGAGAGCCAAAGCTTCTCTGTTATTCCTTTTGGTGCTGAAGCTATGAGAACCACAGAAGTTCTGGCAGGTTGGCATCCCTGCCATACATAATGCTGACGATAGACTTGGTATACGGTTGGAGTGGTGCCGTTAGAGGCAAAGATCTCCAGAGCCAGGTTATACCATTTAACATTTGATATCCTAATATTTATTTCCTTGTGCTAGAACTTTGTCTTGATTTTTGTCTTGTAATACTAAATTCTACTTTTTCTTCATATAAACGAAAGCACAGAATGGAAGACAATAGTTAAAATAGTTAAAAAAAAATTTCAGTATATCCCTTAGTCAAGAGTTCTCCCTCAGGGATCCTCACAGTCTTATTTATACAGAAAAGAAACCATTCTAATCTATGGTACAGACATTTTGAAACACATGACTAGTTTTTCTGCAAGTCTGTTCAGGGGATTAGCAAGCAGCATCTTGTAACCTAAAGTGTTCCAAACTTCTTTAAAGTTTGGACAATATTTTGAGAACCGATAGATTTTCAAACTGTGAAACACTGTTATTTATTTTCTGCTGTTGATTCTGTCTCAAAGGCCCTTTTGTTATTGGTGTAAGTTACTGATGTTAGTTCACTCATTCTTAGGTTTGGATATATATTATTCATTCAACAGAATTCCTCCAACTGAAAAAGAAAAACAAGTTAAAATATTTGTTTGAAAAGGATGTGAAAAACTGCATGCAGTGGAGGAGGAGTCTTCTTAAAAGAAATCCTTAAAAAAAACCACTAGCAAACACAAAAAAAAATGGCAGATATGACTTGGAAAATGACAATTTTAGCGTAATTACAAATGAAAGGCAAAGTGCTATTAAAGTTAAAGCAATGTTATTAAAAGATGTGCTAATTTTCAGTAAAATTTTCTGTAAAAGACCAATTATTTTAAAAGGCTTGACAGCATTAACTGCAAAACATAAGCGCTCTGGTAATTATACTTTAAAAAATGATTGAACAAACAGGAAAGCATCCCCAAAACGTTTGAAAGAGCTGCACTACAATTCCGGAGCACAGGCTAGGTGGCACTGCTAGCTCAGATATCTATGTCAGAATTTCCGTGCTATTTACCCAGTTTCAGTATCTATGATGCATTTCCTTTTTTTCTGTGTTTAGACTACGCCTAATTCATATTCTCATTCTGGATGCTGATTATAGCGATGTCATACAGATGTCCAGTGTGGGGTTCAGTTAATGGCAGAAGCAAACAAGTATTTCTTTAGTTACAATTTTATGTTCAACAAAACATATTCACTACCATCACTGGAAAGTGTCTTGTTACTTTAAGTACAGCAGCACCTTTCCAAAGACATTCTGTAGATCGGTTTCTTATAAGTACTGGCATATCCAGGCCACGTACCCTCCCACAGAGCAAGTAGAAGATCGCTCTCAAATTAATTTCAGTGTATTATTATTCCAAAGGAAATGGATATCAGCTAGTTCAGCTTTTCAGTGGCCCCCAGTTCCAAACTGGCAAGAGGCAGCGAGGGGAGTCTGATTTTTGTGACAATCGAAAGCATGGACAGACGGGTTTCTCCTGAGGAGTGTTAAATGTATTAGTACAGGAGGAAGCAGCCCTATTTAGCAGAAGGTGACAAGTTACAGCTTCCTATTCACCCATCCTTTCTTGCTTATGGTTGGGCATTTTCTGATCAGTCGCAATGCTGGAGCAGTCCGTCCTGAAAGTTGGGATCTCTTCACTGATGGCAAAAAAACAAAACCCATCATTTGGCTGCACTCATCCATCGAATTAAATGGTGACACCCACATCAGTCATGGTGTGAGACCCAAATTAAGCCATTGTTCCAAGATAAATGTTGCCTCCTTTGCTAATAAGTGTCTTAGCTTTACCATAACATTTGTCTAGCAGTGGGAGGCCTTTCTCCGATGACAGCATTCTGTTCCATCGACAATAGATATGATTCTTTTCTCATTTGCATCAGTTTCATAGTAGTGTATGGCTCCCAGAGTTACTCCTTGTTGGCACCTGACATAAGTCAGAATCGGGCCCATTATGTCTTAATTGCACTGGAGCCTGGGGGAGGAGGTATTTTATATTATTTTATTTGTATTAATGAATTTGTGACAGGCGCCTGACTTGATACATTATTTTACTACTGCTTTCATTTCTTGGTTTAATATGAGATCTGTAGTAAAATGAGTGATATGGCCACAGTATAATTTCTTAGTAGAGCATGCTGTAGTGAGCTACAGCTGAATTTATGATAAGGGGTAATTGTGTACTTGCACCGTACAAAATTCAGGTGAGCTAAAAGTATATGTGTTTAAATCTTGGATTCTGGCTATAATTTGAATTACAGAATAACAAGAGGGAGAGTTAGAAACCGGTGAAGGCTGGTCTAACGATACCTCCTAAAGAGTAATAAAATTATCAGTACAATTTTAGACTCTTGCATGTTTTACCAATTACCACAAGTCATCAGTCTAAAAAACCAGGCACAAGTGAAAATTTTACACAAACCGGTATCCATCAGTCTTAGAGCAGGTGAACATTTCTTACCTTAGTTGACCTCATTGTAAACTGGACTTGAAAAATCTACCAATAAAGATATGCTTTACTCTTGTTTCATGTTCTTCCATGTTGATTTATAGATGCAAAACTGAGAATAGCATTTTTGAATAATACTAAATGTCACTACTTAGAGAAGAAAAAGGGATCAAAAATACTGAGTAAAAGAGTTTGGAAGGCATGAGAAAAGATACTGTTGCAGAAAATGGTATGCTCTTGTGAAGGCGTGTGCTTAAAGTGCCATATAGAATATGTTGGAGTACATTTTTACTGAAAGGGCTTTTCCAGCTTCTACAATTGCAGTGCCTCCAACCTCTAGATCTGGCAGAATTTGGCTTTATATCCATGAAACTCATGTTACATAGCATTGCTGCCTAACTGCAGGAGCAAAGGAATTGTGCTAAATATTTTAGTTGAGCGGTATATAATATATGCTGATAAAGGCTAAGAAAAGAGACTAAACAATGCTGATTTTTTTTTATCTGAGTACTTCCATGTTGGAAAAGTATAGCACAGTGGGAAGAGTTGCCAAAGAGGGTGACTCTGATTCTCACCTCAGGGACATCAAGGAAGAAGGAATTGAAAAATAAGCAATCATGCCTGAGTGTCTTTTTTCTCTCAGCACGGCAATTCCTATTAAACATCATGTAATCACTCCAGACTTACATTCCTGCAAGGGATCACATTGATTTTTCTATACGGTAAGAAAGGTTTGAGTATTACACTTGAATTGTTGCATAGTGCATCCACATACGTAAAAGCTGATGTGAGATTAGCTGCTGTTTTAGCCTAACTGAATGTTTCTGAACCCCTGCTAAGGTCAGACAACTCTTTACAGTACACTTTGTATTTAAAATACGTAATGACTTACCGGGCTCATTTAAAATAATTGGAGTTGATGAGATGCAAATCTTTGCTTTAGGGCATGTGTAACAATAACAATATGTTCCTCTCATTTTAGTGTATTCAACAGGTGAAAGGCATATATTCCTATGTAATTAAGCAGAGAAGCTTGAAGTTATGAAACTTCAATGTAACAGTGAAAAATGTTGCCTCGTAGAATTCATTTTCTCCTGTTTTATCTGTCATCACAAGTGAACAATAAAACTGAAGTTTCATTATACAAAGAAAGAATATCAAAGTAACATGGATAGGAAGCCAGTTATGCTTTTTGATTTCAGGATAAAATATTTCAACCTGTACCTCAGTTTACCCATGTATTAAATACAATTACATTATATGGACGGAGCAATGAATTTCATTGAAAAGTATCATTTTAAAAGTATTATCTTTGGACAACAAACGTTGTTTGAGAATTCAGTATTCATTTTCACTTGATTGCATTACAGACGTTTGTTCCAAGCCCTAAGTTTGACAAAAGTCGCAGATCTAGTAATGGAATCCAAAAAGCAGTAACGTCAATCCTGTGAGCACAGTGAGCTCATTTCCTTCTCATATGTCCCACACACTTGCAAAGCTTCTGAAAACACAGACATTAGTGACATATTGTAAGCGACGGTGTCTCCTTGTTTTGTTCAACGGTATTTTTTTCCCAGTACATTACATTGCTGATATTTAACTGAGTATCTCTGAACTATACCAGTATACTTTTAAGTGAACTTGAAAGTCATTCATCTGGCATTAAATTAATATTTAAAATACCCATTGTTTGCCTGACAGACCAGCAATGCTACAGATGCTGGCAAAACGTCAGTATGGAGTAAATCTTCCCTAATAAACCACACTTACCCTATACCCTAGAGTTTTTTAAAAGGACCACCAGGATCCCAAACTCATCATACATTTATCTGGAATGAACTCAAGATGTTTAATTGATACATGCTTATGTCTGAACACTGTCAAGTCTCGTAATAAGATGTTTAGTACAATACATCGGTTAGACTGCTAGAGTCCAGCCACAGTAATAAGTAATGACATTTGCAGCACAAAGGCAGCTCCCCAACGAATTGGTGACAAGAGTAAAAAGGCAATCTAGCCTGTGTAAGCTTTAAATGTGGTCTGAATTTTACAATTACATGTCCTAAAGCCCATTATTAGACATGAAGGCAATGAGAAGGAAAGCAGTCATTGCATCACTACTAACACCAATTATAGGAAACATAAATCATTCAAATTTTTGTACTTTAATAAAAATCAGCCTGAATTGGTGTTTAAAAGGAAGGATCTAGTATAGGAGCCTAATGGGATAGAAGAAAATAGAGTAATTGGAGGCTGCTGTCTTTTCACTTTCTGTATAAAATTATTTGAAGAGACAGCCAAGAACTTTAAACAGCAGAAACCCAGAAAAGTTGTAATTTGGATGTCTTCAGTTGTGACTTTAATGGTGTTTGCTTAAAGAGCTTTCTTTTATCTCTGCAGACATACTTCAATGACAATATCCTCACACTGATACGGACATTGGTAACAGGAGGAGCCACACCAGAGCTGGAAGCACTGATTGCTGAGGAAAATGCATTGAGAGGAGGTTACAGCACGCCCCAGACACTTGCAAACAGGGACAGGTGTCGAGTTGCTCAGTTGGCTTTGTATGATGGGCCGTTTGCAGACCTAGGGGTAAGATCATGAGGGAAACGTAGGACCAAGGCTGGTCTGCAATCTGTTTGTTTTCTCTCAGACTGAATTAAAAATCTATCTTAATTAGCCTATAATCTGTGTTGTTTAATTTAATAGAGCTTTTTGGATCATTTGACAATTTACAGCAGAGGGTGCCAGGTTTGCTTTTGCCCTTTTTAAGAAGCTATTTGATTTCCCAGGCTCCTTGCCTGGATATTCCGTACAGAAAATCCTGTGGCTCTTCTTAGTTGTCAGCTAAAGAAATGGATGAGCTGACTCGGATGATATAACCGTTCTGACAATAATCCATTGCAAACATGAGCAATATCTATGCCTTTGTTGGGTTTAAGCTTATTTAGTCTTCCCATGGAGCTTCCAGTTAGTAATTAAAATATGCTTATTAGCTTGAAAATGAAGCTATAAGGTTTGCTTTCTGCTGTTTCTGGATGAACTAAAAATCTTGTGAAATCCTAACAATCTGACATTTTGACTCCAGTATTTTAGGATCGAAGTAAAAAAGAAAAAAAAAAACCACAACCAAACCCAAATAAACAAACCACCTTTAAAAAAACAGTGCATTTGGATAAAGAAGTATCTAGAAATGTTTTCTGGACCAAATCTTTTAATCTTGAGCCAAATTCCAAAGCACCCACTTCGCTTTGATAATGATGATGATATAGGATTTGATATTTCTTAAATTAACCTTGTGTTCACCAGCTCTGTTCAAAAAGAATGGAGCGATCTTCACAGAAATGACAGGGAATCCCAGTTTAAGGATTAAGGGGTGATGAGAGTACATGGATACAAGTAAACAGCCTTTCAATTCATGTAGAAGTCCATTCACAGCTGAGACTAACGGCTCATCAAAACACTTGGGCATGTGGCATAACATTTTCACAAATAAAACAAGCAATACTAATCCTCCAAATGCTATTTCACCAGAGCCTCAATTACACTATGTCAGTGATGGTAGAATGCATTAACACTCATCCTTACTTAAGAATCAATATTTTAGATACACGAATTATCAAATCTAAACTTTTTTTTGCTAATCAAAACATTTTACATTATTTATGGAAAATGGCATACATTTTGTCATTATTTTAAAGCGGGAGATATTTTGTTTATCCTTTGAACCCCTCAGAACTCTTATTTCTGATCTGCTCCCCAGTGAATTTGTTTGTCTAGATGACAGTATGGCTACTGCCAAAAAGGGTCAAAAATACTAACAATTTTAATACCACACAATGTAATTTGTAGAATATGCAGTGTTTGGTATCAAAATTTGTATTTCCAGCTTAAAGTAAATTGCTCACTCTTCCCAGTTTGCCATCATTTCATGGACCAAAGCTCTCCAAAATAATGATCAAATTATTTGATCAAAGTAATGATCAAATTACTTATTTGGAATAAGACATTTAGGTTATTCATTTCCTCAGGTAGAAGATTCTCATTCGTGACAAACAGCAGACTGTCTATACATTGCCTTTTTTGTACAGGCTCATACTGAAAATGGTGTTCCCTGACATTGTGTTAACAGAGAAAAGAAAGGAAAAAAAAGTGCTGTTATCTCTCTTTTTCTCCCCCGTCTCCTTTCTTTCTCCTAGGATGGAGGTTGTTATGGAGATCTATTTTGTAAAGCACTGAAAACATACAATATGCTTTGCTTTGGAATTTATCGATTAAGGGATGCACATCTAAGTACTCCCAGCCAATGCACTAAACGGTAAGTCCAGTCTTTTAGAACGTCTCTGCTTCACTGTTCCTCAGTCTTCTTGGCGAGGAAGATCCCAGGGCCTGTAATAAATCTAAAAAAGAGCTTGCTCCATTTTTTACGTAACTTTGCCACAAAAGCTAACTCTTTGAGAACTTCATGATGACTCTTTAGCTAAGTTTAAATCATAGGCTGGATATCACAGCATAAGTTTTCAGCTAACTTTAATCAAAAATTTTTAAAGTAAGTTTTCAGAATATATTTTTATCTTGTTTGTTTTATGATGATTCACTCCTTGCATACAAAGAAAGGGCTTCACTTTGCTTATATCAGCTGTAAATTACTGGATAATAATTTAGACTAAGTAATTAGACTTTCTTTTTTCTGAATGCTCAGAAAATACTCCTGTGGGCTTCACATTGGTACTGTCTGTATCTAATAAACATTTCTTCCAGTAAATGGAAACCCTTCTCTTGGTAGGCTGCATTTTTACTTCAGTAGCACCAAGGCTGACCTCAGTGCATTAAATAGCGCAGACACATTTCCATCTTTGCAAACTGAAGGCCATTTAGCAGCTTACTTGAAATGTGTCTTAATTAAGTGCCTACTAGAAATACACATGCAGACCCATACCAGAACTATCACAAATCTACCATCTGTTACTGTTTCATTCTCTACAAAAAGCATCGTTGTTAAGTGAACATAGCAATAAACAACCCTGCAGCCCACCAAAGCGGTTTCTTCTGTAAGAATTTGGTAGAATAGACGATTTTCAGTTTAGATTTACACTGTACTTGCTATACGTGGGATTATTTGTTGGATTAATAAATGACTTCTGGTCCTGAGGCAGATAAGCCAGATTTCTTACGCGGACCGAATTAATTTGCAAAGAAGTTGTGAGCTTTGTGATCAATTTTTACACATTTCTTGCTTGGACAGAAAATGCCTATTGCCTTGCTCAAATATGTTTTTCACATGCATGAAAAAATTTAGCAGCAGGGTCTATAAGCCCTTCCTACCCTGAAAGGGGGTTAATTGAAGGTGGGGTTTCAGTATTTATATATTTAATAAATATAAACCAAATATGTAGTTAAATGTAACTGCACCTAAAATTGTCCTCTCCCTGCTTTTCAGTCATTCTTTAAATAGCATTGCTGGTGGGTATGTTATTGGTTTTTGTCAATATGTAAATCTGTTTGCTAGAGTCATTGCATTACAGTGCAGCTAGAGAAAGGAGGGTGATTTGTATGGTGTCTTCTCTGAAAAATCATGACGTGATTCATTCAAAGAACACCCTACTCAGACAGTATGTCTGTGCAACAGAAAACATAAAAAAAGTGATGTCTGACTTACAAAGGTCCTAAATTTAAATGGGTATTATATGAGCTAAAATTAAGTACACACTGAATGAAACAGAAATGCAAAAATCTGGGTAAACGTGAGATAACAAAAAGAATTTTTTTAGTAAAAATCTAAACCTGCTTTCTCTTTCTGTCTTTCTTCCTGTCTTTCTTTCCAGTTATGTTATCACAAACCCACCATATGAATTTGAGCTCGTGCCGACAGACTTGATCTTCTGTTTGATGCAATTTGACCACAACGCTGGCCAGTCCCGGGCCAGTCTTTCTCATTCCTCCCATTCCTCCTATTCTTCCAGTAAGAAGAGCTCATCAGTTCACTCCATCCCATCAACAGCAAACCGACCGAACCGCACCAAGACCAGGGATTCCCGGGAAAAACAGAAGTATGTGCAGGAAGATAGACTTTGATATGTGTACCTGCTCCCACTGTGTGTGAAACTTGCATTCACCACCCATTTTCCCCAGTTAATGTTTCCAGCAGTAATGTTCCCTGTTTTCCCATGGAGTTCTCCCTTTTTGTACACATATTTTGCATATGTATGACAGTGTGCATGTGATTGTCATTTTTATTTCACCACCATAAAACCCTTAAGCACAACAGCAACAAAGCAGACGGACCAAAAGTTATTTATGATGCTAGGGGAGAAAAAAAATTCTAAACCCATAGGCACACTGAAAACATAAATAACTCACTGCAGTTACTCTACATATCAGAAAACAGAGTATATTTAACATGAACACTTGCTCTTGATGTCAGAGTTACACAAAGTAAGTCATTTAGTGCAGCATTGTTGATGTATGTTGCAGTAGATTTTTTTTATATCCATATTTACAGGAGTTGTTACATTTATTTGAAGCTTATAAAACTAACCCATTAAAAAAAAAAAAGAAAAAAAAAAAACAACCAAAAAAATCCCTACTGATTTTTCACTCTCAAAGCTTATATTGTATAGGGCTTACACTCTTTCTATAGATTATTGCTACACACCTGCTTTATACCAAAGCAACATCAGGGACTTTCTGCTTGTTTAAGGACTTTCTCTAAAATACTATCCTTTTGGAGATAGTGTCTTTTCCCTATAATGCTGAAATTGTCTGGGCATGGAGTTGTAAAACTCCAATGGTTTAATTTAAGTTTAGAAAGAGTCTAATTGCATATTAAATTATTATTCTGTCTATTTATACTGCCACACGAATAGCTATATTTTCTTTCACTTTTGACATTTGGGATAAAAAGCCATATGTATCATAAATATTGGATGTAAGTCATTAAAAACTGCCTTCCTGGGACTTTTACATCTTTAAAAGGTGAATTAGTCACCTTATGTACAGAATAAATAATGTTCAGAAAAGAGCAAGCATTTTTCTATGCTTAAGTATCAGATCTCGAGGGACTTTGTTCTTTTCCCCAGATGGTAGTTTAACTTTTCCAAGTTAGAGTGGTGGTATAAATCTTCCAACAAGAGTCCTAATATGCGAAGGTCCTCCAGAAATCCTGCTCCATGTTCTAGCTGTTTCTTTTCAACAGGTCCATGCCAGTACACAGGAATACAGGGGAAGACAACTGAGTGCCTTTAAGGTCTCTCCCATTTGGGAAGAAAAGGTGATGTGCCCTGGACAGCTAATGAGTAGAACAAGAGGGCTGGGGTGGAAATATTCACTGTGCTGAGGCATCATGTTCTAGGCACTTGCCAGAGTTTGTTTCATGCAGATTCTCACCAATGACACACCTAGCCAAACTAAAATTGTGGCAGGGAATTAAATGAAGTAGTGGAAAGGAACCTATCCTAGACAGCCATAGAAATGATAGTCCAAGCTTGTTTTTTTTTAATTTCAAATGCCAGCCTTTTGAAATATACAACTAGTTCTAGGTGAGAGGAAGAGTTTCCCAGTGTAGGGAGGCCAGAAACACGTACCACCTTCCCTGGCTACCCAGCAAGAAAGCATGCAGACAGAAAATAAATATTTGGATGTGGGAGTGATTAGCATTGTAACTGCCAACCCAGACAAGGTGCTTTTATGGTTAGTGTTGTTTTCTACCTTTCCCTTCCCCAAGCATGATAATTTTGAAGATTTGCTTGCTGTGTGAATTGACAATGAAGCCAAGCACTTTTACTGACAAAACCTGGAACCATATAAGTGGGCTACAGAAAGTAGCACTGTGCAGCGTTAAGCATGATGATTGGAATACAGCATATATGTGTGTGTGCATTCAAATGCAGCTGTAAGTCCTATCAGTGAAAGACGTTGCAAATTATGGATGCTCCCCTACAAATGGGTCTATTACAGTTGCTCTCCATCATAAAGACAAATTCATGTGTTTCTTTTTCCAAAGAAAGTTATCATGTTTTGCCCCAAGAATATTTATTACTACAAGGATGTGCCAGTTAAAGTGCTCAACAGGAAATATGACAGTTTAAAAGCATTGTAAAACTTACATAGCTTACTTCTTTTTCTAAAGTGCAACAAGGATGAATAGAATGGGCCAAGGTATGACAATTAATGGTTCTGCATGACCTAGCAACTGCTGTGGGTTTCCTTCTATAACTTTGTCCTTGTGAAAACTTGTGAAATTAAAAAAAAAAGTAGTCACAAACTTTATTCAGTTATTGGTTTGTTTGTTTGGTTGGTTGTTTTGTTGGTTTTCTTTTGCCTTTTTTTTCCCTCCAAACCAGAAGTAAAACTGGCTGCTGCTGCTGCTGCTGCTGTTGCTCAACCCTGTTTTATTTTTTATCCTCTCATCTGCTTGCCTTTCTAATTGCACGTGTCCTTTTGGAAACACCCAGGTTCCTGCTCAATGAAGAAGCCTACCCCGGTGCAGACATTACTTTAATTTCCCATTCCTCATTCCAATTCCTTTCCTCCCCTCCCCTCCCTGTTCCCCTGTCCCCCGTGTATGTTCATGAGCATCTTTTTATGTTGGCAGTATTGACTGAAGATAGTCGAGAGCAGTTATGCATTTTGGAAGAATGTTAATGGCTTTGACACCAAAATGCTTTTCCATTAATGTTTTATCTGTTTTCCATTTAGCAGAGGAAGGAAGGGTGTTAATACGAAGCCACTTGTCACATACTACACAATGATTTTATCCAAAAAAATAGTATTTGTATAACTGTGCAGCTCAAATAGAAAAAATATAGACAGCGTACATTAGAGAAGCAACTGGTCTACTTTGTGAGCAATGGAAGAGGAATATTTAATGTGGTGCAAATCTGAATTCCTCAAATCATACTGGATTCTAATTCTCCTCCGTCTTCTGTCCTGAAGTCGGAAGTCTTAAAGTTTTGACTTTTAGTTGTGCCATGTGCAATTTTCACTGCTAACTATAGTCAAATTGATCAAACAGTTTATTACAGTGATGAAGATATTCTGATATGGATATACTAATGAAATTGGGAAGTTGGTCATTACAAGTAGAGGAATGTTTAAATCAACTGTGTTATGTTGTCAGCATTTTTATCTTGAAAAGTAACAGGAAATCTCCCATTTGTTCAGAAACCTATCCCAAGTCAAACGTTCTTAGTAACTACCCTGGTTAGTTTTTGAAAGTGGAAAAGCAGCACCAATGTCAAGAGATGACATTTTAGAGCTTGCAGTGGAGGTCCTGCCTCTTATATCAGTCCCAGCATGCTTTCAACAATGGACACTAGGCTCTTTGTAACTTTGTTGATCTGAGTGTTGACACAAAATCACATCTAGCAAACCTGCAGGTTCTTGCCGTGGGTTCCCACTGACCTAAACTGGCAGAGTCAGGCATTTTCCAGTAAAATTCCCGTTGTCAAAAGTAAGAATTTTGCTAGGTTAAAGAAATAAAAAATCAACAAGAGCAAGTCCAGAATAGCATTTTTGTCCCCAAACTTTAGTTTCCTTGGACCAAAATAAAGACCTTCACAGAAAGTAGGAATAGTTTCTTCTCTCGCTTGCTGCACTTTACTTACTACCTGCCACATGTAAAATATTCATCTGCTAAACAAAGAATTGCTGAGCAGGTGGGTGGAGAAACTTTCATTACTTTTTTCTCGTACATGAAGAAACTGCATGGGAGAATTTTCAGCTTAGCTATAAACAAGCTGCCTATGTGGAGGGGAGGAGGCACACAAACACGTACCTACAGACTCATTTGAAACTGCAAGTGTCACAAAAGAAAAAAAAATGCATGTTTAAAACAATTGTAAGGTAATTCAGGATTATGGTGAGAATACAGGTTTAGTAAATCTTTGTGTCATGTTTAGCTAGTATTTTCTTTGACTCTGCTCAGAAGGGAGGGTGTTTCGCAGTGACATTTATTCAAAAGTGATTACTTAGTCCAGAATTAATGACAGAAATTTAAAAACACCGGAACAATGAATCTGTTGAAGAGAATTGCTAGAGTCTTGCACAAGTTGAAGAAATCTGTATTTTGATCATTTTACTTTAAATATTTATATCTTTTTATGCTGTAGGGAACAGTCTTACACAAGATGTTAATTTTTATTTCTTTGTAATAAGAGCGTGAAGCCTTTAGAACCTTCATGGATGCACTGGGATGCTGATAGCCCATTGCAAACACAGGTGTTTGAGAGGAAAGTAAATGTTTCCTGCTTTCTGATACATGAAGTTACTTAGCTGTTCCGACATCTCTCAGGTGATACTGTCAGAAACAAACCTGTCAAATAGTGTAGCAAGATCAGTGACTCTATTGAGCAGCTCTTAAAAAAAAAAACAAAACCAGAAAACTATGCCTGTTCTCACTATAATGTAGAAACACATATGGTAAGGATCTCTATGCATATGCCAAAAGGGAGAGAAACAAACTGAACATAGGAGAGAACTAAAAAAAAGTCAGTGCATATAACAATATATAAAGACTTAAAAAGAGTTTTTCTGGACTGATTTAAAGAGTAAGTAGTTTGTTTAAGATATGTATAAATCTGTGCTAAGACTATGGAAGACATATCAAAGTCAGATTGTGAGCGTAACAAAAAAGATTGAAAAATGCCTAAGAGATTCAAGAAGGACATTTAGTAACTGGAAGCAGAATGTCTTAGTGCCAACTGTAAAGGTGAGGAGTGTCAAGCTCGCATTTCAAAGGTAAGTATAGAGGTTGATGGACCTTCACAGGAGATTCGTCATTGTGTGGTCAAAGACAATTTTAAGAACAGAAAAGGAACATGAAAGGTATAAAGCGGGGCCCAAGCATGGAGATGATAATGCCTGGACCAAGATTTCAGTCTGGCAGAAAGAAATTTAAACAGCAAAAGAAATTAGAACCTATCAGTTTCTGCATTTATTATTTATTGTCTGCATTTATTACTTGCCAGGCAAAGGCAAAAAGAGACTTGATGGTGTCTTTTTAAAGATCAGCTCCCTGAATGTGAGTTTTATTGTAAAGATTAAAATATAAATGATTGCCTTGTTTTGAAAATTCCGGGGAAAGCAGGGGGAGATGGGAGTGCTTTACGCTGGCTGCTGAGAAATACAGTGCACTTCATCCCCAATCCTTAGCAATCATGCTGTTCTCCCCTTTCTTGCTATGAGATTGAACTAACTTGCACCAAGTTCTGTTTGTAAGGAAAGTTTGTGCACCATATGTTGAAAAAGAAGGTAGAGATAAAAGTTCGCAGTGCTTAACTTGCCTCAAAATCATTTTAAACACAAACCATTAGAAAACTGTTAGTTTGAAATTGTTTATGTGATCTTGCAAGGCTTTTAAAACATGATAACCATCACACTTTACACCTCTCTGAAAGGTTAGTTTAATCGTAGATCACATAAAATTGGTTTCCACAAATGCATAATGGTTCATGTGTCACACTTGAACTAAATGGTTTTTTAAATGGAGCTGAAATTATTTTGATGTGTACGCATTCCCCGATTTTTTTTTTCCTACAACCTTTCTTAAACCAGCCCCCATCAGGAACCATTCCCTTAAAGTCTCATTAATAATTCAGATGTTCTGATGACTTTAAAAGATCTATGGAATTGAGGCTTTTTTTTTTTTTAACTGCTTGACAAAAAGATAAATGAATGTAGAAAGAAGCAGTAGGAGTCTGGCAAGCTGTAGATCATCTCTGAACAGATTGTAACTTTATCATTCTGTCAGGAAGAATAATTTAAAGCACTTAATCAGTTAGCTTCAGTGTGCAGGATGTAACATTATGAATTCCTATCGTCCAATCTGTTCAAATCAAAGAGAACTTAATTATAATAGGTAAGAGAGAGATAGCGATGGGAGATTGAACACTGTTCAGACTGGGGCAACTTTAAGGGGGCAGGGAAGTATTTACCCTGGTCGCAAATGAGTAGGATATTTTAAAAAGAAGTAAAATACATTTTAGAAAATGAAAAGGAAAATGATACAGTTGTTCTGTTTACCTTCAGTAAATAGCCACTACTGATTAATAGGATTTTTTTTTCAATTTAATTTTTTTAAAAAAGCACAATACATCTGAAAAATAAAGATGGATTAAACTCTCATAAGTTCGGGGTTTGTTGTTGGGGAGTGGGGGGTTGTTGCATGTAGATGCTTAAAATCCCTATTAAGTGTAAGTGTTTAAATTTCTTATTCACAAAAGTGAGAAGTCCAGTAATTCTGGAAATCAATCCACTTCTTTAGAGGCCCTAACTTTGAGGCTAGTTGCTTATTCTTACGCATTTATGCCCAGATATTTGTCCTTTATTCTTCCTGGCCTTCCAGTTTCTATTCTTTGCTTCACCTCCTGAGCTTTGGTGCTCAATCCTTGGGTTTCCAAGGTGGATTTTGCTTTGCTTATTTTTATTTATTTATTTATTTGTTTGTTTATTTAAAATGAGTACTCCTTCCACTCCTGCCCCGATTCCAGCCCAGCTACAGCTGCATTTCAGTGAAAAGCAAAAGTGGCAGTTTGTATTATGCAAGTGAGACACTGAAGCTTCTGAAGCATTTTGGATTCCCCATTGGAATGACAAGAAGTGCATACATGCAAGAGCAGCACCTCTGAGTGGCACACATTGAACCTTGGATGTAATAATGAAAATGTCCCAGTTGCAGAATCCCACCCCAGAACCATTTGTGCCCACTGCTCTGCACAGCCATCTCTGGAATTTGGGGAAGGAGGGCGAAAATGGAACCCCCTATTCACAAATGCTGTCAAAGCGCAAGCATCTAATGGCCATAAGTCACCCTCAGACCAGGAGTTTCTAAGTCTTGAATAGAGCTATCCTGTAAAAATGCACACCTGTAATTAAGAAATGACAGCAGTAATTGCTTTCTAAAGAGAGAATTATTTTGATTGTTTTCTTTTTGTGAATTTGAAGAAGTTTTTGTCCACATCTGCCTATGAACAATGCAATATAGTGGTTAATCACAAGCAGCTAGGGAATGGCTGCAATGCTGCAGTCTCTCAGCATCCTCACTCCCCTCTACGTTGCTCCCAGCCAACCTTAAATCAGTACCATAAATTTCTTCCTGTGTTCATGGAAACAGACACTGCCCAAAGATATAAAAGCAACAGCTTCCCCTCCAATCTTCCTTTGAGTCCTTGCTTCCTTTGCCTTGCTGGCACGTACCGCTACCAATCCATTCAGGATTAACTTCAGCCCCTACTAAAGTCATCTGAGCATCAGGTATGTTCCATGCCCCTTCCCAGACTGGAGAGTTCAGCAGTGCCCAATCAGCCAGGTTGCTAAGTAGCAATATAATGGCCACCCCATGCAGGAACGCAGCCATCTGGCAGCATGAATGCAAGCCCTATTTACTCTAGCACAAACTGTGGAGAGGTCTTCACGTTCTCCTGCGTGATTTCTGAGCCAGTGGTGGCAACCAACCTGAGGCTGAAATGGTTCAGGGAAGCCTCTGACTCTTTAGGCACACCTCTGTATGTGGACTCACATGCTCTTTTCTGTGTTACCCTTATCCCATCTGCTCTCACTGGCTTCTCAGTTTAGCCTTTTATTTGCATAATTTCTTCAATAAATGAATCAGAGGGTGTTCACCTGAGCATGAAAAAAAAAAAAGAGCTCTCTTACATTCAACAAGCAAACTAGTATATTGACAGTTTTCTTTAGCTTCTACTATCAAATCTGCAAACATGTCATCCTCCTTTCAGGAAAACTGTTTTCAGAGGTATTAATCTAATGCACTGTACTGCTAGTAATTAGTCAAAGTCACCTTCTATTGATTGCCTTTTCTCTATAAACTTTACTGACTTCTTCCCCCTCCTTTTTTTTTTTTTTTTTTTTTGTTTATGCGTGTATGTGCTTCACTAATTAAAACTCTCATTTTCCCTCCTTATTCTGTCTCTACCCATTTTGCTCCTTAGCAGAAAAGAAATGGTTTACAGATGAGCCGGATAATGCCTATCCCAGAAACATTCAAATCAAGCCCATGAGCACTCACATGGCCAATCAGATCAATCAATATAAATCGACAAGCAGCTTGATACCACCAATCAGAGAAGTTGAAGATGAATGTTGACTCCTTCGAGGCCAGAACTATTTTTTTAAAGCCTGACAAACTTCATGAATGGTGATGTGACATTTATTTCTCTTACATGCTGAACCACTGATGGAGAAGTTAAGAAGGGCAAGCTTAATGGGAAAATAAAGTAGACAGATCTTTGTTTGTCTGCCTTTAATATTGCTTCCACGTATTTTGGAAAATATGTCATTTATAAATGAACATAATCAAAACTAGTCATGTATAGCCTTTAGCATTTTAAATTATTTTTATTTATTAGAAATAAATATATTTTTCTTTTTTTCATTGTCAAGTATTTTCCCTCAAAGAAAAACCTGCATATGTGGCCAGACTCCTAAGAATTAAAAAAAAAAAACCAACAAACCCAAACCTCAGTCTTTGGCTTAAAGGAGAATGATGGTCACAGTTATAAGGACATGTAATCAAGGGAGGCAAATGATATATTTACAAAAAGAAGAAAAAGGTCCAACATGTATTTTAGTAAATCAAAAAAAAAAGAAGAAAAAAAAGAACAGTTCACCAAAATGTTTCTTTACTGGAGGATATGTATTTTGTTCAGCGTTGACACCAGCTCTTAATAAACTGAACTTATTTATTTTCAAAGTTGAAAGTCATATTTTTGTACATGTAACATTCTTCTGAAATATGCTTTGTTTTATTGCCATATACAGATCACCTTAATCGCCAGTTGTGCTAAGGTCCAATAACTCCCCCACACGCACTGTGTGCCCCCCCCCGCCCCCTACGCGCACACGCGCACACACACACAGAAGCCCGGCACCCTTGATAACTTTCTGTCAACGCTAGCGTAGTGAACATCACTACGTTAAACCCAGGGCCATGTAGATAAGGTGCTCATAGGCAGCACTTGCTATAAATGGCAAATCTGGCAATTCCACTCCGCTTCCCATTAGCCATCAGCAGCCGCTAATTTCAGGAAGGCAAGCTTGGCGATTCCTCTTCTTTTGCCATGTATTACAGTGCTTTAATCCAGACTGCATAAATAGTGCATGAAATTATGTTATAAACCTTCTCATCTCCCACATTCTGTTGGTTCCTTACTTCAAAAGTGCTGATGGCCTTGCATCAGTCGTCTTTATTTGGTTCAAATTCTTCCTGGTATGTATAGAGGGTTAGCTCCAGATCTTTGCACATTAGTGATAGCTCACACCTTGGAGAAAGCCACACCAAATCTCCTTTTGGTGAGTTCAGATCAGAATAAAAACTGGTTTAGCCTCAGCTCTCTAATCTCACAATATGCTGTTCTCAGTTTATTCCTGCACCAAGCAACATCTGATTTTAGCAGTCGCTTTTTTTTTTTCCTTTAATTTATTTTCACTTTGCTGGGACACCACACATAAAAGTACAGTAATAACCAAATCAAAATAAAAGTAATGAATGTATTTATTATGATAATTTACAAAAGGCCTTTGATGGGTGCCTTTTGTGTCAGCAGTTTCACAAAGTTGCCAACAAGCTTTATAGCCATCAGACAAAAATGTGATGTTTCATATCTGTGCTGCAGTATCTATCCACCCAAGCATTTGATGTTCTAAATGATTTAGTAACTCTCTCTATCTCAAATTAGCAACATATGACACAATCGTGTGGAAAAAAAAAAAAAAGAGAAAAGGCTGTGCTAATAGGGATTAAAACAAAATCATAGGACCCAGTCATCAGGAAAGGCAGGTTTCATTGTGCAAGTTAACTTTAGGCTTTGTAATTTTGCAGAATTGTTAAACACCACAATAAACCATACTGTGGTAATTTTATCATTAGAGAAATATCAGTGAATCAAACAAATACAAAGCAGATGAATTTATTGTGAAAACACTGATGTCCACTATATAATCCAACATTTAAGCTAAACTATCTCAGCTTTAATGTTTGTCCACTGGCTGCAGTACAAATATAACCATACTAACACCTAATAGGCTTTATTCTGGAGTGACTTCTTGGACTGTGACTACTTTGTTGTTACATTTTGTAGAATAGCTATTTAAAGACAATAACAAGAATTGTTAATACAGTATCTGTAAAATTGGATTGTTTAAAATATTTCACTCTCCTACAAAGTAACAAAACAATTTAAGCAGTTTTCCATTATTATTTAGACCACGATCGACCCATTTCACAGTCCCCAAAACAGAAGATGATTCTGGTGAGTTCTTCCAATCTATGCTGCTTTGGCTGATGACACGTTGTAATCTGCATCCAGTTTCTGCATTGGGTCATGTTAAGCCTTTACTTTGAAGTCAATGCTCCTTTTTCATTTATGAACTGCATTCATATTATAACCAGGGTCAAAAAAGCTGGTCCTGAGTGCAGGAGAATTTTTGAAATTTGGGTTCAATGTCAGCAAGTACATGTGAATTTATTCTTCTTTTTCTTGGAAGACCAGTGTATAGTGCATAGAGCATTATATCTTACACTTTATCACATACAGTGCCATTTCTGAGTGTCCTTCCTTCAGAAGTGAGCATCCACTGGCTAAAACATACTGATGTATCAAATCCAACACTCCTATGTAGCTAAGGTTTGTGTGTGTCTCCCTGTCCAGTTTAACTGTCACACCCAAAAATGTCATGCTGCCAACTGTATGTAAATAAAGGACAAGATCTGAATGCACTCGTGCTCTCTCCCAGCACAGATAGTTCCATATGTAATGACAGATAGACAGAACAACACCTTTAGGGAGCAAGTGAGACAGAGAGAAACAGGTACAGGTATGGGTTTGCATTTCCCATTTATAGAAAAGCTAAGAGCAATCAGTAATCTTTTCTTACTCCTCTTTTTGATAATCAAAGACGCAGGACTGACTTCCGGCAATTAGGTGGAGGAACATGTAGAAAACCTGTTGGAGATCTTTGAGATTCAGCCATTAAAGACTACGATAAGGCCAGCACCAATATTTGGATACATGAAGTTACATCAAGGCAAGTGGCCTAAGTGACAGCTGACAGACCACATTACAACTGATGTAGAAATAAGGTTTTGATCTTTATTAATAATTCTTACTTCTTTCTCAAAAGACAACAGAAGCGGGGCGGAGGAATTTCAGCTTTTTCATGAATTGCATGCACAATTAATATTGGCTAATATTTTTTTTTTCTGGTAACTAATGTATTGGATGGAGAGTGTGCGCGCACGTGTGTGTTCGCAAATATGCACATCTACACATGCATGTATGTGTGGATATATACACACATATATGCATAAAAAAGGGGGATGTATATGTATTTGATACAGAGTCATCACAAGAAGGTGGTCATATTTTTGGGGGGGTGGTGATGGTGAAGAAAGACACAAGGAAAAAGAAAATATGTGACTCTCAGACTAGCACATGGAGGCACCGTACCTATAGTTTCCTCCTGGTTTGACCAACAAGAGCCATTCTTGTTAGTAATGCTCGCTGTGCCCTGATGGTACACTGC
>VZSZ01004068.1:526950-570586 GCA_013398815.1 Ibidorhyncha struthersii
GGTTTTGTCAGGTTAAGTTAATGGTTGGACTCGATGATCTTAAAGGTCCCTTCCAACCTTAACAATTCTATGATTCTATGATTCTATGGAGAGCCTGGGGAAAGGCTGCATGGCTGAGACCTGCAGCTTCTTAGCCTGGATTTGCTACCAGAGAGAATTTATCGTCTAATTGCATCCTAAGGAGATAGCTAAAGTACAAATGTGAGTGAAATCAAGTGAGAAAATCTTTACAGTGTATCAGAAGGAAAGGAGTTGTGCGTTCATGGTGAGTATTTGATAATACGAGGCAGGTATTGATCCTCGGTCTTCCCTCCCTCTTCATCCTCTTCAAGAATGGTGACTGACAAGGGATTGAAACCTATCAACTACCCCCATCAAGGGACTAAAAGGAGAAAATATAGAAAGCGGTAGTCTCATGTCTATCCTCTGTCACTTATCTCTCTCATAGTTTCCTTCTAAGGAGGAACTCGGTTTCTGAAGCCAGTGCTTATTTTTAAAATACAACTGCCTTACTCTGGCCTTTATTACAGCAACTGCTCTGAATTCACCTACTTTGTTTTCTGTAATGGTTCTATGTGAGCTTTACTCTTTAATACGGTGAGTTCACTGTGCCTGGGTGTTTCATAAGGTAGCACAAAGACTTAAGCCTTCCAAATATGCTCTAGCTGTGAAAAAAAATGGGGAAAGAAGAGCAGTGGAAAATAACTAAACAGTATCCAAACATAACAAAATAGGAAATAACATAGGCAGATTTCATCGGCAAAGATTTCATGCGGTCTTTGTTAAGTCAGAAACAACTTTCTGCAGCTAAGGTCCTAAGCATGATTTCTGGCTATATGTACTTGACTGACTTCTTTAAAAAACACTCTCCCTCCTCTCCCCCCAGGCCTGAAAACATTATTATAACTTATTTTCAGAACATCCAGCATGCAAAAATGTTCATCTACCTCTGGGTGCGGTTGGCCTGTTTTTACTTTCTCATTTATTTCCAGCAACCAGACACTATTGCCCAGTAAGCAGACACTTTCAGTCTCTGTCAAAAAGATCTTGCAGTCAGTGGGAGAGTGAGTTCAAAGTGTCCCAGTGGATGTGTTGGAGAGAGATGAACAGTCCAGAGTGCTTTTTTTATAACCTTACTCAGTTTCCACTTTCTTTTCATGCTTGGAAGAAGCAGCTTTTATTTCCACATCTTTGTCTTCTTGGACAGTGGTTTGCAAATCAAACCACAGTAAAAACTTGTAAAATACTGTATTGTATTTGAAACTTCTGATTATTGAGAAACTGTAAGTATATTTATTTTTTTTTCAGTGCACTCATTCAGGTGTTATCCAGAAAACTCTTCTAGTTAGATATCAGATACAATACAATATATATTTTGAAATGCATTTATCTCAATGGACAGTGCAGAACAAATCAGCAAATGTTGGTTTTATCATGGATCAAAGACTTTACATGTACGGTGCATAATCCATGTGTGCAGGCTGAATTAGGTAGCCCTCCACTCTAGGCTTACATCTTGAATGCAAGGCTTTTTTAAAAGCCAGTACCATAGAGGTTTAATGTTTCGAACTGATGGAAACAGGACTGTTTTACTTAAAAGATAACTTTGGTGACACCAGTTAAAGCCAAGAAAGGCCACAATTTGCACATATATAATACTTTCCCGCTGAGGAAAAGATCGCTTCAAAGATAACTTTTCCTTATGATAGACTTTATGAACTGTGCTGTAAAATTCATTTCCTGTCCCCCCATTGCACATGATCAGCCATCTCTGTTCAGTCTTTTCATAATGCACAAACTTCGTTGGTTCTTCTGCAGTATTCCAGGCAGATAATGCAAACTCCCATCCTTTCATCCTCGTGTATATGGACATAGCTGCAATGAAGAAATAATAAAAATGTGCAAGACAGTGGAATTTAGAGAAACCGATAAAGTCATCAGGTTAGGCTACCATATAGATTCACCACACTGATGAATTACTTCTTGAGAAATAGCATTATACAGAATCAAACCTAAGCATATTATTAAAATTATCAAAATATTTAAAAAGTCATGGACTGACTGGGAAACCTGGAAGGAGAAGAAGAAGAGATGTTTAGGTGTGTAGACAATTACATCTGACAGTGGAGCTGGAGAGGTCTGGGTAGCTGGGTAACTCAGTCGACTGTTTGTATGGATGGCAAGTGTGACAAAGAAACCCTTTTAAATTCACTGATTGCTTCAGCATTCATCTTTCCCTGCAGTGTTGGATCATCTTCTGCAAAGATACACTACTTCATCACTTCAGGTTCTACAGATGCTTTCTTGCACTTGGACTCCATCCAAAGAACTTGCAGGGAAGATCATAGCACTGAGCAATGAAGCTCCTTACAGCCATTTGATTCAATTTGTTGTAGCTGGACTTTCAAAAAACAGTTCTGTTAATGTGTGCTTGAATGCCTGCAGGGTGTTTTGTAGGGAAATCATCAGGCTGGGCTTTGTAATGCTTCTTTGACATCTCAAAACTCACTGAAAAGCATTGCTCTGCCCAGGATGAAACCAACTTCTTGCTGGGTGCAGGAGAAGCTCTAAGTGAGCTAATTGTCCTTTGTACTTTACATTCTTTGTTCAAGTCAGTTATCAGCCTCGCACCCTTTGCTTGCAACTAACAAATCAAAACTGCCTCTATAAACAATATGAAAATCTGTACTTGTTAAAAACTATGCTTTTCATCCCAGTTTGTTAAAAATATCCAAGATATGCTTGCAGATCCCTTTCAGAATGAAAAGGGTCATGGTATGACATGCCTAACTACAACGTGCTTTTCTAATGCAAATAGTACCAAGTACTGGCCACAGAACATGCCTAGTTTTATCCCCAATAACATGTAGCTTAGTTGTATGTGGTAGTTTTAATACTTGTATTACCAGTTCCTGCCACTGGGGTACACCTGTAGAATATTAATCAGAGAAGTCCTCTACAGAACAGGATCTTTTCCACCTCAGCTGGCACAGGGTATGAGTCCTGGAAGAAATGGACGTAAACTTTATTCCTATTGCCCCTTTCAGACATTGTGGCGTGCTACAAAGTGACCACTGGAGGGTTTATACGTGGCCTGGGCTTTGATACAACCACCACCCCGCCCCCTCCAAAAGAAGCAAAAGCACTTGCAGTCACAATAATAGCTGTATCTGTAGTATGATTTGCATAGTTATTAGCTGAAAGTTTTTTTCTACAGAGTCCCTTGTAATCATTTCAGTGCTGTTGGAGGCTGCAGGATCAGCTCATCATCCTCCAGCAGTTCTCTCATTAATACATCTCTGACCTAGAGGCCTATTCCTAGTGGGACTGAGACTCTCCAGCCAGTTAAATCACCTGTCCCTTGGCTATAAATGCTGTGAAGACATAATGATAAGGATTAGACTGAGATCATTAATTTAGAGCAAAAATAATACTGTCTGTAAGACTTTGAAAATTTAAATCCTGCAGACTGAGTAGTACAATCCTGGCAAAGCTTATGTTGTTGGACAGTGACCTATTGCTGTGTCCAAGTTTCACAGAACATGCTCCAAAGCTGTGGTTGCTTTTCACGGACTCTACCATTGCCTCACTTCATACCTTTAGCATGCTTACTAAGCATATAGACCATGCCTATCCCAGCAAACCGCCCTGATTGTCTATGATGGGAGCCTAATGTAACCAGTTATCTGAGACACTTGATTTTAGGTGGAATGAACCTATGCCACATACTCTGTGACTCCTTTATGGAAGACCAGTTCTGAAGTACTGTGATGGAAGACCTTCTTGTAAGGTGGATGGCTTGAGGCCACCTTCTTTTACAGCTCATCTATTCAGGAAAATATAATTGAAGCACAGAACATGTTCTTGTGGTCTAACAAAGTTGTTCTTCAGCTTAGAAATAGGAAGAACCTCTAAAACCTATGAAACTGCTATACTTTCCGTGCGTCTGTTCCTCAAAACTTGTGCTTCAGAGTGATTTGCCCAGAATCCTTTAATGTGACAAGGAACTCCTAATGTACACACAGTTCACCCTCTAACAAATATAGTTGTTCTCTTGCTATACATCCACTAGCTTTCTTCTTTTTGCTAGTCAGATAAAATCATCTGATGATAAATTATGAACTTTTGTCTCGTGCTGTTACCCTACATATTTAAAAATGTATTTTCATTTACCTTTTCCCTGATCTCACAGTTTATTTAAAGGATTCCTACTTGCATGCTCCTGTTCACTTTTCTTCATCACAGACATATCATCATCCAAGGAATCAATATAAATAAATTCACATGGGAATTTTGGCAGTAGCTTTACATACTTCCTCTTTTTTTGAAGTCTTTACTTAGGTGGAGCCCCACAATATGAATCCACTTCAGAGCTCAGCCCATGGAGCATACCTGAAGGAGCAAATCTGTATTCCATGTTTAACTTAAAACTAACCTGAAATTTAATTATCTGAAATCTGCTACTATTTATTTGGAGAAGTTAGATTTCACATGCTCTGCAGATTAAAAAAAAAAGTTGTTAAAACCCCACTTTATGAGACCAACAAAGAAATAAACATTGTTCAAGACAGTTAAGGAAGGGGTGAGAGAAGGGGGAGGCATATAAAGAACATCATTAGGAAGGGATGTGTTGGGGAAAGTGGTATGGAGAAGAGGGAGCAAATGGCCAAACATTAAAACAGAAAAGCAAAAGCGCTATCTCAGGAAAGGAAACCAACTGAAAACACAAGGAGGGGGAGAAACAATGCAAATGAGTTCAAGATTGCTGCAGAATGATCAGGCCAAAACTAATGAGCTTTTTGTCAGGCTCTAAAAATCGACAGATCTACCATGTGCTTCAGCGAATTGTGGTTTCTTTCCATAGCAAGGCAGATGACTTTTTATCAGATGTGTCACTTGGTGAAATAATTGCCAGCAATAATGGTGCAATAGCAGCATACTCAGAGCACAATTTATCCATGTCTATTCTATCTTTCAACTTCAAAGCTTCTACTGCCTCACAGATCACATCAAAATGACACCTCTGTCATTAACAACAGTGGTCTAATACAATACAGAGAAGTCAAATCACTTCTCCAGATATGCAGAATGCTCTCATACAGAAACTAGGCTTGTGCACGGGTCCTGACTTTCATATTCAGATTTGCATTTGTGGGGAAGAGGGTGGGTTTGACATACAGATTTATTCATATTTGAAACGGACTAATTTTATAAAGCACAAAATTCACTAAAATTAGAAAGGAGGGTGGACAAGAGTAGCATGCAGGGATTTAACTAATGCAAAGTGTATGCCTGGATGTAGGAAATTTCTGTCTGCACAGCCTACAGCATGGGTTAGCCAGTGTCAGAGGTCAGAGATGTGAGTTGTCTTTAAAGAAACAAACAAACAAATAAATGAATCAAATAAAGATAAACGTACCTTAAAATGCACACACTGTCCTTGTAGGCAAACCCACATATTTTCTGGATCTAGTAACAAACCAAGCTGCTATGAAGCCCTTCCTGGTGGTCATTATTCATGTAAAGAAGAAAGCCGGCAAACTGCAGTTCTTAGAAAGAATTGTCTGTTTATATTCCAGCGCTGTTTGGAAATTACCATAGAACAATAAATCTCTAAGTATGAAAAATATTTCTTTTGCTTTCATAGTATACATAAACACACATACAATCAACATAGTGGCAAGGGCACCATTTGTTTAGGTTTCATTAAGATGTGTAGTTAAAAGCCTTATTAAAAGGGTCCATTTCTCACTTCAGTGATTAAATTTATTGCCTGAGGGTTAAGTAATGCTTCAGAGGAAAAATGAGGTTTAGGAATATTGTTGTATTTTACCAACTTTTCCAATGGAAATATTTCCTGTTGCTGAGGGTTGAGACTTCACCATAGCGCGCAGTTTCAGTGTTTTACATAAAAAATAGACAATAAAATAAAATAACCACACACCCCCCATACAAAAAAAAATAAGGGGGGGTGTGTGTGCTTCTTTGGGGAAAAAGAAAATCCAATTATTTTTAACAGTTTTTTTTCCCCCCAATCATTACTATTCCACTAACATTGTAAGGAGGACTCAGTTAAAAAGAACAATAAAGAAAATGAAAGAAATTGAGAAGAAAAAAGTTTTCGACCCCATTTTTCAGTTTAAATGTATGGATGGTGAAAAGGAAACGTTCTTCCATAGCCATTAGCAGTGTACTGCCATTTGAATAGTGTATATAGTATAAATTACTGACTGCCTGTTAGTGTGCTTTCTTTTGTGTGCTGGTGGTCTTGTCATTTATTGATTGTAGGTATATTAGAGTAGTCTAACGTGAAAATCAGTACTGTGAATCAGATTTTGCTCCTAGACCGTGACTGTGGGCCAGGGGACTGTAACACTTCCATGAAGCTGGGTTACAGGGTGGGGGATTTTACAGAGGTACGAAGAGGCTGTGTATATTTAAATACAGTGCACTGCAAACTGCAGGGAGGAAGGGGACAATGGCAGCTCGCTTGTTAGGCCCTGCTTTGGGATAAGGAGGGGGGAATTGTGGTGAGGATGTTTGGATTGGCGGATTTTTTTTTATGAGCTGTGAGCTTGGGGCGAGGTCATCTTTAAAACGTAGCTATATGGAAAGAAAACTGGAGATAAACTTTGGGTAGATGATGCAAATGAAGCAGTCAGTCTGGCAGTATTCATTCGTATTATATTGTGTCTTGCCAGATATGGCTTCATGCTAATTGAAGACCTGTTTCATTCTCAGCCTTTGTAAATAATTTATTTCTTCGAATAAATAGATGCTTCCATGTATCTTCTTCAACACTAGTAACACAATTTAGTTCTTTCTTAACTAACACTTTCTTCACTTTCTAGACCAGTTGTCAGCTGTAGTACTGAGGAAGCACTAGGACATATTATGGGGTTTTTTTTGTTTAATACTCTTACTTTCAATCCAACTTATTTATGCAATAATTTTTATGAAGTCTTAATTTTACATTCTGCTTGTACTTAATTTACATCTTTTGTGTTAATTTATGTCCATAACCACAGACCCTTTCCTCCCCCTTCCAGAATTCCAATTATACTCTCAATACTGTATAAAAGTTGGAATCAGCTCTTTTCACTTTCTATGCATAGATTCCCCTCTCTCAGAAATAGCTTCCAGTTGTGCTCTGAAAGGTGGAGAGAGCAGGTTTCTCCAAAGTTGTCATGACCATTACTTTGCTGTCAGTTAACAAGAATTTTTTGTGGGTGATATTTTTTCTTAAACTGACCTACAATGGTAATGTGAAGAGACTGTCTTGGCTTTTGTTTTATTACTTTATTTTATTTCATTTTTTGCCTGAGTTGGCTTGCTTTCTTTCCTAACTTTTTCATACCTGTTTCATCAGGAATAAGTACCAAAGCAGGAGGCAGTTGGAGTTGCAACAGGGGTCTTTTCTGGGCATTTCCAGAAAAGACAGAGTAGTAAGGGTGTTTTTCTGACCCAGAATGCAGTATTGTCGTACAAGTCCTTCTTTCTTTCCAGTATCTGTCATCATAATGCTGAGAATTAATTAAAAGATTTCCATACAGAACTGCTGGGTGACACCAACAATGCTGTCTCCGAGGAAGTACAAAATTCCTTGGAATTCTGCATGAAGACTTGCCCTCCTCTGCCTCTTGTCCTAGCTAATTGTCACCGAGCAGACTGAACCTGAAACAAGAGGCCACACATAAAAGTATTAAGTAAAGATCTTAAATGGTTTTATCTTCTGTTTAATTTATTTAGAGACCCCTGATAACCTAAAACCTGTTTTCTTACAGGTCAGGAATGGCACATGAGGAATTACTGGCAGTTTCTCCCACCTGCCTGCCCAACATGGTTCATCTCTTACCCAGAGTAAAAGTTATCTAAGGCAAAGCAATAATTTGAGTGTCTTGATGTTCGTACTCAGAATTTCTAATTTAACCTTCATACGCGTCCCACACTGACACAGTATTATTTATCCAGTTCCAACTGGATTGTGCTGGCCAGCACATTTCAATATCAGCTCTCACACCATTTGTTAAACAGTGATGGTTTTCCATCCATCGTTAGCATCCTGTGTGAATGCTGAGTAGTAAACTTAAAGGGAAAATATTTCTGTCTTTCCACTCCCATGCTTTGTACCTACCATAAAACGATTTCCCTGTTTGTTTATATAGAATATATATATTTCCATTTTTTAATACAGAAAAGCTTTTACTTATATAGACAATGCCAAAAATTCAATTGCAGGTTTTCTATAAATTTTCAGCATGAAGTTCTTTGGATAATGATTAACTTAAGATGCCCTATGGTTTTAATGCACAAAAATTGCTTTCCAAAGAAGCGAATAATCACCAGGACTGCCATTTTTTCCTCATTAAAGTTCATAACATTCTGGCTAAACTTGCATAAAAAAATGTAAAATCTCTTGTCTTGAGAGACATTGTGACAACATGCAAAATCATTTTGAGATTTTTACACAAAAATTTGAACTTGGTGCTCGCAAGTACTCCACTCAAGTACCCTGAAATAAAGAATCTGAAGAAAAAGGCCCTGCTTTGAATCTATAGGAAGGTGAGAGAACATCTGTCTGCCCCTTAGGGCAGAAATCAGACCATTGCTGGACTCCTTACACAGGGTCTCTGGGGTTTTTTTGTGCCACCATTTAATTGGACTTCAGCAGCTTCTGCGCTATTTTGTTAAATTTTTTATATTTATGCATGCAAAGACACACTCTTGTAGAATAAAATAGAGATTTAAAGACCGATCATCCTTTTGAATGTGAGTTCAGTTTCCTTGCAGGTCAGGAAATTCTGTACAAACTGCAAATCAGAGGTAGCTTACATGAAACTGTCTCTCTGTGTATTCACCCTTAGTTATGCTCGCTGCCTTTCTACTGTTTTCCAAGCATTAAATGTTGAGTTTTGTTCAAAGGAGTGACCAGCAATATCTGCTAAAACAAGTATATTTTTATGTATTTCAGGTTCTGGATTACATTTATACTAAAAGATCAAAAAACCCACTGGACGCAAGTTCTTCACTTCACAGTAGTAAGCACAGAAATGTTTTTCTCCTCACAATGACTTTGTAAGAAGAAATACTTCTAAAACCTCTGCCCCATAATCATCCAAAGACCCTAACTAAAAAGCGCTTTTAGAAAGTGCAAAGATATAATAGTCCCAAGATGAATCTGCCCTACAGTTCCATTTTCTGCCATATAAACGTTTGGGAGCTTATCATTGAAGACACATTAGTCTTGATTTAAGGTCTTTTGACACATTATTACAGCACACTGCCATCACTTCACACCTGCCATTCTGTCAGTCAGAAGAGAGGGAGGGGAAACAATTTTGGTGTCAATCAACAAATCCTTTGGGAGGTGTAACCTGTTAAGACATATTACCCTTTGCCCATTGCGATTTACAGGCTTTGAATTTAAAGGACATATGCCAGAAATAATTAAAGACTAATCTTTATTGTACTCACTTATGAATGAAAGCATTTAGCATCATCAGCCCATTTATATTGTCCAGAAGAAGAAAGAGAAAGAGAGGCTGAGTGTGGTGCTGTTACTCTTTCCATTTCTATTAATTACTTGTTCTGGCTGGATGTTAAAATCCTCTGCCCTCACACAGCAAATATTTAGAACAGTAGTTATAACTATTACACATGTATTAATGTCCTAGCAAATTACAGGTGATTCCAGCATGATGCAAGGTCTGTAACGTTGTTTATGAATCAAGATGTTATTTTAAAAATAGAAGTAATGACTGAAATAATTGAAAAAATAATCTAGTGAAACGGAGAAAAAAAAATAATTCTGTCCCATGCACTTTAGTGGCTACAAAAAAAGGTCTCAACCTGGAGAGTTACAACTTACATGGGCATGACTTTGGATCACCTTGCAACTATTCTGTTGTAATTTACTCAGAGGCTTCAAAGGAATGATGTGAACCTTAAAATATGAATTTAGGACCTAAATCCTGCATTGAAGAAGACTCCCCCCCCCAGGTTAGGTTTTCAGAATGACACAGAAAAAAAGAAGCATTTACACAACCTACTTGTTACTGTTCACAGCTCATCTCTGGAAGGAACATCTTGTCCTTAGACTGACCTTAGAGCTATGAGCTAAAGGAAATAGCTACAAAATGAGAATAGCTATGGAGTAAATAAAACAACAGGCAGGGACTATATAGCCCAGAGAGAAGTAGAATAAAAAAAAATAATTGTATTGTAAATTTTTTTACACTATTGCACCATATTACTATACATACAGCTTGTTTGGGCCAGAATTGCAATGAAAGCTCTGATTTGCAGTTGCCAGTGCATGTTACCAAATCACTACTGGGGACAACAGTTTTGGTAGCTGATCTGAAAACACTTTAGGCACATTGTTGAACAGGCAAACCCTACAACAGTAACTCATCATCACTGAACTAGAATAAGACCTTTCCTCTAAGGAATCATGCTCTTTTCTACATCTTCTTCCTGCCTTACCTCCCTCATTATACACACACACATGCACTGGAAGAGACAAGGTGGAGTCAGGGAGAAGAAAGCAATTGCTCTCAACTATGCCACAGACCTTTAGGGACTAATACATCAGCCTCCCAGAGAAGCAAATACAATGTGGCATGCTCTGCTGATAGATAGCATGGGTATCGAGATCACACAGGTGATTAGGAGACACATAATACCCTCAATTTGTATTCACAAATCATTTTAATCAGGATAGAGATTCACATGTGGGCAAAAGCATTATGCTCATATTTGTTTATTAATTTGATCTGAAGGAATGGAAGGGCTAAATTATTTTTAGTTGATGATAGTGACAAAGTTGTGAACTGGTAGCTGTTAATTTTCCACTTCCCAAAATACAGGAATCATCTTACATATGAAGGACTATGCCTTCTCAGCTTTCCTAATTTAAAGAGGTGCTCTGAGGAGGGTGGGAAATTGAAAGACAGGGAAGTAGGGATGAGAGGCAGATTTTGATTTACCATTTACACAGAGGAAGGAAGAAAACAAGTGCTTCTTCAGCATCTGTCTCCCCTCCCCTTTATATATGCCATCTCTCTGACTAGATACTCTTTGCCTCTTTTCACACTTTCATGGTACCTGAACACCTCTAGCTAGTACATTTTCCGCCATCTGCACTGCTTTCCACTCTCTCTGGACGTGGCTCAGACATGACCACGTGTCCTGGTTTCAGCTGGGATAGAGTTAATTTTCTTTCTAGTAGCTGTTGTGTTTGGATTTAGTACCAGCATAATGTTGACAATACATACTGGTTTAGCTGTTGCTAAGTAATGTTTACATTCGTCAAGGACTTTTTCAGCTTCCCATAGAAGCTGAGAGGGAGCATAGACAGGACGAGCTGGCCAAAGGAATATTCCATACCATAGAGGTTTTGCTCAGTATATAAAAGGGGGTTGGCTGGGGGCAGGAATCCATGATTGCTGCTTGCGACGGGTTGGGCAACCGATCATCGTATGGCAAGAGCAACTTGTGCTGTATCACTTTATTTTGTATATTCTTTTACATTAGTTTTTTTCTTTTCCATCACTGTTCCATAAACAGTTTTTATCTCAACCCACAAGGGTTTTTTTCCCCTCCTTTTCTCCCTACACTTCTTGAGGGGGTGGGGGAAAGGAGCGAGCGAGCAGCTGTGTGGTCCTTATTGCTGGCTGGGGTTAAACCACGATAACATGTCAGCCAGTTCTTTTGCCTCAGATTCAGCTTGCTGTGGCATTCATTAACTTAACATACAAGATCAGCAACTCTTCCTTGACTGCGAGCTATAGTGGAAGTGAAAAAAAGTACACCAGTTTTTACACAAGCAGACAAGACTTTCTAGGACAGGCCAGAATTGCTGATTTCAGGAAACATCAGCACTCACAGCATGCATAAATCAGAAGCTGAATACCTATATCTAATACAAGAGCAAAATACTATAAGCAGTGTCTTGTCTTGCATTTTGTGGTAAAAATAACATAAAGAAGCTGTGTATTTCCTGCTGGCAACTGATGGTCAATTCTGCTTTTATTTTCATAGGTGTAAAGCAATGCTGGCAGTGGAGCAAAGCTGGTAGAAAATGGGATTTGAATCAGTCTCCTAGTTTGAAGCTGGTTGGAATAGAACCTTGTTAGCCTGGGAGACTGTCGAATATACTGTGACATTTAATCAACTGTTTGACTACAAGCTCACCTCTAGTGTCTGTGGTGAAGTGAACATGATTCCCCTCACCTTGCTTCACATCACACATCACTTTGCAGTGCACTGCCGTAGAGAGCTGGGTTATAGCTCCCCCCCCCCAAGAGGAACACAGTAACAGAGGTCAGCTACAGTCATGAATTTTATGAAAGGTTTGCTGGGAAACCACATTAAATGGCAACATCAGTCCATACATCAGCTCTGCAGTGCTCTTATTCCAAGACTCTGCAGCTGAGTGATTTGCAATGTACTTGCATTTCATGGCCATCATTTTCAAGCAATGTCATTTGCCTTTGTATCAGACACTTCAGCTGCACCAGAATCCACCCAGCTATTCATGACAGATTTCCTTCAAGAAAAAATCTCCACCAGAAACACACTCCCAGGATCCCCAGACTCCAATCTTAGGAAGCCTTGGATACAAAACCAGGCACAGACATTTCAAAATACAATTGAGGCTGGAAAGGAAAAGCTGAGAACAAAATTACTATCCCAGCATTCAGAAATGTAACACCTTTGGATTCAGAAATGAAACAAGACAATTTCCTTGTATTTACTTTTTGGACTAAGCTATCCTTCATTTATAGCAGCCTAGCAAAATCATGCAAAACAAACATTCATACCTCTGAACTCTGATCATCCCCAAAATCTCGGTCACTGCCCCAACCCAGTGAAACATATATTTTAGGCAAGCAAGCAAGCACTGTCTAGATCTAGCACAGCTGACCCTATGTTCAACTGTTGCTGTGATGCTAATCTTGCTGTTTATGATACAGAGGCATTCAGTTAATAAGACTGAGGTCAACAGGATGCTATTAAAGCATAAGATGAGGTTTGTATCACCAATGTGGCAAATACCATGCTTTGTGAAGTTTTTGAAGGAAAATAAACGCTAATGATTTTTTTTTCCCAGAGAATATTTTTCCCAGCAATAGTATTGCCTCTATTCCTATCATAATACCATATATTTTCTTCTGTGTTGAATCATATTATTGTTATTAGATGCCAGTAGAAATTTTAGTATAGTAAACTATGCAGTTGCAGAAGTCATGTCATATCAACCACATCACAGATCCACTAAACATGTCAATATACGAATGTGCAAAAACAATAGGCCTCTTAGTCCCTTTTGAGAAAGGTGTGTCCTGGTACAGTCCTGGTCCAATAGCTGCTTCAGCCTAAACCAGACAAGGGGTTACTCAAAAAGTAACAATAAACACTCAAAATTGTAAGAGGTTGTGGTAACATATCTACATCATAGAAAAAGTCTCTGTCACCATGAGTAAACTTAATGAAAGTCTAATAAAAGTAGAACTCGTACCGGAATGTCTCAAAGTATTAGACACTAGGATGTAATCTTTATGGAGATCTTTCTTGCACCTTGGGAACTATCTTTACTGGCATATTCAAGAGGGTTCTCCATTAAATTTGCCATGTACCTTACAGACAAACTCATTATTGTAACTGCAGACCATGATGTATCTGATGGCCATGTTCATTTTAGACCTGTTTGTTCCTCATGCTGCAATGCAACAGGCTTCAAAATCTCTTTCATCTGTTCAGAAAGCCATTTTCCACCCCAAATCTCATGTTTATTTTTGTTTGTACAGACTCAGATGTGTCTATCTCCCCAGGACATGGGACAGTCCCGAACTTCAGCCAAAATCTTGGCTGGTAAAAATATATTTTTTAGAAGCCAGAAAGATGAACTTACAGCAAGCCTCCATTACAGAAAACTCCCACCTGTTGAAGCACCAAGACTCAGGAGGGGATGTGTTAGCTGGTTATTGCCATCCTAAACCACTGGAAAGCACAGAGAAGACAGACCGATTGACCCAGGAGGCACTCAAAGCACAGAGGAATACTAGAGGGAGGAGTGCCACATGCAAATCAAAAGTCTCAAGAAAGGAAGGAGTTAATTATCCTCACAACTCAGGAAGCCTGTTAACAAAACGGCTTCATAAACTTGTTTGAAATGTCAGATGTCTTGCAACAGCAGCAATGATTATACATGGATTCAAAGCCCACCTAATTTCACTTACAGGTCCTTTGGCCAGAAGTCTGTATCTGCAAATCAAAGGAAACAGGCACAAAGTTACAGGTGTGACAGCAGTGCAGCATCTGGCTCAGTATTTAGGAAAGAGCTGAACTTTGTTTCCTAACTCAAGAGAGAAAGAGGAGAAAGGCACCTAATAGCTATGGACACAACATCTGGGAGAAACAGCTGTAAGGCTTTTCTCAGTCTTCCTGCTCCCTACTTCCACATGTATCATTTCTATTGCAGATTTCCCAGTAATCACTGTAAATGCCTACAACATCACATATCTACTACTCTGAATCAAAGCTGCTTTACCAGAAGGACTTATATGGTCCATTATGTCCACCTCGTTAGGCAGGCACTCTGTATCCATGACAGGGAGAAACTGCACCACTGAACTTAACTCCTGTTAATAGTGTGATGGTTATGAAATCCTACTTCTAGTACACCAATTTGCAGCCAGGGTTTACTGGCTCGCCTTGCTTTTGTTCCTAAGTCTTTACTTTTACCTCACTGACTTGGCAGTCAGTCTACAGAATGCCTTCTCAGTAGGACCAAGGAGATTGCGAGTGACTGAGTACAGTGCATTGGCTCAGTATTTGGAAAGTAAAATTGTACACAGAATTACAGTAGTAGATAACATAGCAAGAATGGAGAGCTACATCCTTACAATAAACACATTTTTTTACCCGACATCTCATCTATGCTCAAAATGCCAATGAAGGACACTGAGACATTTGAATGAAGGGGGTGGTAAGACAGGATCAAAAATCACAGTGAGCCTCCTTTCCATTTATACCTTAAGAAACTTTGTATAAAGAGAAACTGATTGCCTCAAAACTTATCTGTATCCAAGATGTGGATCAAAAAATAGCAAGAAAAGATTGGCTGACCTCTTGATGCTTCTGGTAAAGATTAGAAGCAAGTGTTTACATGAGAAGATTGAATCTGTGTTATTTGAGCCAAAACCAAAGGAACTCGTACAGGAAATTTCAGTGCGATATAGCATTTTGCAGATGTTAAACTGTAAGTCTGAATCCCTTGCAGGTCATACTAAAACCCCGTGGTTGTGTGATGATGCCTGACAGACACCCAAAAAATTGGTTCTTAGTGTCAGTTCAATGCTTAAAGTAGAAGACTCCTCATTAGAAAATGGCCACCAGCGTAAATACTACCTGTGGTACTTGTTAGTTGTTACTACACAGCAAGGAAAAGCCCCCTAAAACAGACTTGGGAAGAAAGACAGAGTTCTCTACTTGACAAAGAAGACAAACTGATAGGGCATCTACAGAAAAAAACCCCACCAAACTACTGCCTTGTTTCTCTTTACATTATAGCTGTTCTACAGAGCTAGAGAAATGCAGTCTCCAGCACTGCCGTTGTGATGTTCTTTGCAAAAGAAAAAGTAAATGTGCACATCCGTAAATTTCAGCAGTAGAAAAAGTTTAAGAGTGCTGTCACCTTCTTCATTGTATATATAGCTTGGTAAATAAGGAAGAGAGAGTGTGCTCTTGGCAAAACCATTGGGCATTCTGTGCTCAGCCTTCCCTCCTGAAATAAAATACAACACTAAGTTTTTCACATTGGTTGTTTGATGTATGGTTCTGTTCTACCTCATCATTCTAGTATGATTCAACAAACATTAGAGAGAAATTCTTCTGTTTAAATCCTTTACTGCAACAGAAGTAAATATCTTACTTTTAGGAAACACATTTCTTAAAGATAAAATACAATTCTACAATACTCTTTCAGATAGATTTGCCATAAGTCAGATACCCTTGTTCAAATAATGGACTATGAACCTAATTTATCTTGTGCCTTCAAGAAGTACAGAACTTGCTCTTATTAAGGTGCTCCATTATGAGAGTCTGTGACTGATACAATGAATTGTTTTTCAGCTGTGCTCTGGTTGCCATTATAAGTCTTCTGGTTGAATGAAAAGGCAATTAAGGAGGAAAGTATTTAACAAGAGACCAAAACAAAATGATACAGTTTTAAGGGCAGATCATGATTACAATGACATTTAAACTGTCATTCAGCTAAAATAAAATAACAATATAAAGCTGCATGTGACTCTGGCAAGGATGATGGGAACGAACCTGTTAACTTAGGAGGAAAAAAATCCACTTTATACTGTAATAATACCTTTGAATCAAGAACATTTGTTTTTCACTTTCACTCCTCCATAAATTACAAGTGCAAACAGGAGCAAATATAAGTTCCTTATTCAGATGATCTGATCAAATCTATAGCTGGACAACTTACATACCTCAATGTAATTTTCTAATCTTCTGTTTTCCAAAGACAAGCTTTCTTCTAAATTCCAGAGTTTTAAAGGTATCATTCAAATCTGGGGGAAACTGTTTCAGTGCATAATAAATCCAGAAAAACTGGCTGAGTTCTTCTATGGCTTAGCAGGTATAACTCAGTCATATGTGAGGAAACAGTCCTTGTGCTATGCACAAATATAGTATATATATGAAAGTATTGGTCAGTATACTACAGTGTAAAATAGGTAAGTGGAAGGAAAAACAAGCAAAGTTGTGAAAGGCACTAATAATAGCTGTTCCTATTAGAGCTGGGCTACACATTATAGAGTGTAGGTCTCCTGAGGTTTTATTTAGTTTTGTCTCCACAGCATCATGAAATCATGCCTAAATGTTGACCATCAACACATTGTTCCAGCAAGGTACTTAGAAGAACTGATGTGTGTGATACTACCTATAGTACTAAGATGCCAATTCTGGGTCTTGCTCTGCTTTCTTGTTGAGTCTTATTTGACATTTAAATGTTGTTTGCTCATTTAATTTTATGATAGTGCCAGAAATGGGACCAAACCTGGTCTGAGCAGGTTGAAAATTTTGATTATTCAAAAGTTACATCCAGGCGCAACTCACATTCATGTCTGGAATAGTTTGTGCTGCCTTTTATGACACTGCTTAATATCTTTCCCAGAGCCTTACAGAAGGGCTTTTTGGAAGAGATAGGAAAATTAGAGCTTCTAATTTTTGCTTGTAATTCTGCTGAAGGCAATAAACACCAATTCAATGGAGTTGTTTGAAACTCCTTCCTTCCTTTAGCACCAGTACTGCTATGAAAACCAATTACAGTGCAATTATTAACATTTTCTTCCAAAACAGTAACAGTAATGGTAATTAATGAACAAATCTCACCAGCTGCCCTTACAGGACATATCTTTCCTGAACAATTTTTCTAGACTTTAATGTAAAGTTTAGAAAAGTCTCTTCTTGCCCTTACCATCCTCTCCCACTCCAAAGATCAACTCAAGTTGTGAAGTTGGTCTGTTGTTCACACTGAGTAGGGGTCATGTAGCACAGTTCTTAATGACTAACAGGCTTTCAGGTTTATCAAAACATGTGCATTAGTTTTAAAAAACATCTTGCAAAAAGTTTAGCTCACAACACCATTGACAAGAGTTGCACTCCATAGATCCTTAACCTGAATTGCTACGGAGCAAGCAAAGGGGAAATTAATTGTGATTGCAAAAGTGCCATGGGACCAATTCACATCTGACTTGAATCAACTTCCACTGCGAGCATGAGAGCATCTGTATGAACACTGGGTATGGTATTTCATAGGGAGTAGAAAGACCATTTAAAATTATTTTCCTACATAAGATAAATCATGTAAAAGTTGGGGGATTAGTATAAAGAGGAACCACGTAGCTTTAGTCAGAAGAAAAATGTTGGGTTTTTTTTTGTTGTTGTTAAAGAAACTACAGATCAAAGAGATGAGGGACAAGCTGAAAATTTACTTACCCTTATTAACAAAAGGATACATTTAAAATGAGTTTTCTAATTATGTAGGGATATAACACACTGATGTAGTGGTTGTTAAATCTCACAAATTAAAAGGCAAAAGCTGAACTGCAACCCAGAGTTTTTAGAGCAGTCTCAGAGCTTGGAGAATTCATAAACCAAGTAAACCTTCTGACATAACTATAAAATGTGGTATAAACCCTAGGAAAAAATAGCCATCTTGAAAGGGTAACAGCACTTTTATGAGAATTTCAACTGCACCATGGCAACATCAACCCGTCAAAGCAAATGAAGGGCAGTAAAAGTAAAATTAAAAATGATGAAGGGGACACCAGCTTGCTAACAGCTTTCCAAGCTGTAAAGCTTTCAAATGTTATCTCTTCATTGGTTTGTTCAATCACACATGTCGGTTACAAAGCTTTATCATATTATGTATCTTTCCCATCACTGCAGGCTGCCAGGTTTTGATGGACCTATGCTTAAAAAAAAAAAAAAAAAAAGGCAAACAAAAAACAAACCACCTTTTCCCTTCTTTCCCTTTTGGTGTGCACCCATCCTTCTTTCCCCTTATTGGTTCTTCTATACTGGTGTCAATAGTGACACCTCCTGGTATCAACAAAAGTTACAAGAATGATGAGAGTTCAAAGAACTCTTAGCTACTTCAGCTTCCCATTCCTCTCTCCTCCTTGCCCCACCCACACGCCCCAGAGTCTGTCCCCACGGCTTTCAAACCCCAAATTAGGGGTGGCTGCTCTCACAGGTGTGCTGCATATCACAGCACCTACTGCTTAGATGTCATCTTATTAAATGTTTTATCAACTGTATGAGCAAATGGCAATTTATTAATTTGCAAGACATTCATTGCATGTTAGTGTATTTGTTGAAATGTATTCAATTCCTTGAAGCATTTTGAGATACAGTTTTTATGGAAGACTCAAATGCAAATGCAGCATCCCATGTATTGTAGGCATCTAGTCTGAATCTCATTCTTCCCATATAGACCTTGGTAAAAACCTGAAAGATTAGTCCCTGTGATTCGTTTCATAGCATCACACAATAAACATTTCTTTATTAAAGAGCCACAGCTTTCTGACTGGGCCTTCGCTTCTGTGATTCCTCTCATTTTTTATTAGCTGCAACGTGATTCATGTTTTAATAACGTTCTCATTTTAAAATGGCATTAAATCAGATCATAAACATTGCATATGTTTCATTGTCATTAAAAAGATCTTATACTGCAAAAGGAGGTGTGTTAAAAGAGAACATTAATAAAGTTATAAGTCTTTTTTTAATTAAAATCAATCATTAAAGGACCTCTGCCTTTCGAAGTAGAGGATTATTAAAGCATAGATTTCTCAAACTGAATGCTTTCTGCCCTCTTTTGGGGCAGAAAGTCATAGAATCACAGAATGGTTAGAGTTGGAAGGGACCATAAAGATCATCTAGTTCCAACCCCCCTGCCATAGGCAGGGATACCTCCCACTAGATGAGGTTGCTCAAAGCCCCATCCAGCCTGGCCTTGAACACCTCCATGGATGGGGCATCCACCCCTTCTCCAGACGACTGTTCCAGTGCCTTACCACCCTCACAGTTAAGAATTTCTTCCTAATAGATAATCTAAATCTCCCCTCTTTCAGTTTAAAACTGTTACCCCTCATTCTATTGCTACACCCCCCGATAAAGAGTCCCTCCCCATCTTTCCTGTAGGCCACCTTTAAGTACTAGAAGGCTGCAGTAAGGTCTCCCAGCAGCCTTCTCTTCTCCAGGCTGAATAACCCCAGCTCTCTCAGCCCGTTTTCACAGAAGAGGTGCCCGAGCCCTGCAGAGTCCTCCAGAGTCCTCGGACTCTTTCGTATTTAAGCTGTCATCAGCGGAAAGGACTTGTGATTATGCCATTGCACGTGCTGTGTAGCACGTACTCTATTTCAAGTCCAAAGCAATGTCATCACTAAATAGGAACAATATTATATCTATTCAAGAATGAAAAGTTTTGATGTTTTCTCTAATGGATCAGATAAGTATGACTACCATGGCACAGTATTAATGACTGCAAAAAGAAACACTACAGGTTTGCAAAGCTCCATCAAACCCAATGGGGCAAAAATGGTCTTTTTTCTTGATGGTCCTACAAGGTGATAACCCAGCAACCCCAAGAAGGTATATTAATTGTAGACATATACAAAAAGAATGTAAAACAGGACTGAATGTTTAGTGCAGGGCTTCTGCCCCAGGATGAACTTTGTCAAACTGAGTTTTATTATATAATATTTTCATCAGAGAAGCATTGCTTTTTTCTAGTCCAAATTAGAAAAAGCAAATTATCATCTAAAACAACTGTTATTTTATGCCTGTGCAGGCTGGCTGTTGCTTGTCTATATTTTGGAACCACCATTGCTAAGCCACAGAAGACACCCAAGGTGGACCAGGATCTGCTCCTTCATGATGATTCTGCCTCAGCAACAAGCTGAGAGCACCCCTTCTATTACACTTGCTACTATTCTGAATATGCCCTATCAGTCAGCCTAAATAACCCTCCATGAAACTTCTGCAGTGATGCAGAACTAGAGAATGGTCCCAGAGATCTGAACCGCCATTTTGTTTAACAGGTTACTGAAGTTAATAGAAGTTTGTTCATATCGGTGTATTTGGATCAGAAAAGTAAGGAATGTTAATGAATGTTTAACGAATTCAATGAATGTTTGCAATTGCTGCAAAATACATTCAGGAATTTGTTTCTTTCTGGTTTTCCATTGACTTCAAATTAAATAAAATTCAACCACTTTTTTAAAGACGCTTATTACAAACTTGTCCAAAGCCACAAGCATTGGTATTTTACAACATGCTTTGAGTAAAAAAAAAATAAAAAATTTAAAAATTAATAGCTTAGAGATTAAATAGTCTTGATGATGAAAAAAAGCATGTTTATTTATTACCTTTAGTAAATTAAATTTGCGCTTGTGCAAGTACTTCTAATGTCTACAAAAGTGAAATTTATTTTTAAATTTGGAGAAGTCAAACCTATTTATAGGCTCTTATGTATGAACCTTTGCTTTATATTGTTGAACAAAAGAGCACACTCCTTGCACAGATCACCAGCTTCTTTTTCTAGACTGCCACCTGGCATAAGCACTGTGCCTGGATAGTCATCCGTCTTCTGTTTCTAGTGAACAATTTCTAGGATTGAACTGTGCTGCTCAGACAGAATTCACACAACAAAGTTAATGCAGTTTGGACCCACCAGGCTGATGAAACTTGTCAGTGGTGTTGTTTTTACAGATGTCTTTGTTCACCTGGCATCTTTTCTATGCAGCATCTGGGTTCGTACAAATAAAGATGACTGAAGGTAGCAGATTGTTCAAGCAAACATGGGAGAAATGTCAATGAGTGCTGAACCTGAGGAAAAGAATATTGATGGAAAGTTCTACTGAGATTATTGCATATTCATTGCACCTGATAGTTGACATAGACACCCCACTGAGCATAGAAGTGAGGGTTGCCTTTGTTTTTATTGTTAGGGAACTGGCAGAGACTTCCACAGCTGCTTCGTAAATCAATTCAGGATTGAAACAGCCACCTGGACCATTTGAAAAGTTGGTGGTCATAGGTTGCCAATCCATGCTACATCTGAGGCATAGGCACAGAGGAAACTTGTAGCAGTTGGTTAGCACACAGGTTTCTCCACCTGCACTGGTACCTCAGATGATATGTAAAGAAAGCCACATCAGCTGACCTTCAGCCTCAGTAAGCACTTGATTCAGTTTTGGTTTGGCTGATTTTGTGTGACCAGGACCCATAAAATCTAGCACAAAATCTGTGGCTGTCTCTGGACTCAGTGTCCTGCCAATTTTGTCTGGCCCATTCTTTGTGTTTCATGGTACTGAAGTTCATGAAGCACACGTTTTGAGCCAAGAAAGCTTTTATTTCTATTTCAGCAGTTGCTACCTGTCAAGGAAACATGCTCTTGGTTGTCTGAAAGGGAGATGGAGGTTCTTTGGGGTCATTGCCAAGGGACTCCATATACTTTTCTTGTAACTTTACTGAATTCAGCTGTCAGTGCCTATTTTCTCATTGGTCCCAATTTGCTATTACAGGAAGCCTATAACTGTTCCTACTGCCATTCCGGAGATACTACTCATCAGAGCTTCATCCTAGCTCTTTCTTTACAGCATTTCTATTGCAGATTTCTGAGCTGTGGATTGAGGGTATGGTTAGAGCTCCCACTGCATCAGCTCCTGGTGAGACAGTGTCCACGCTGTCAAAGTGCATGAATGGGACAGATTTAGAAGTCCAGAAATTGTATTAGCTTTCTGTCCAAATACAGAACTGCTCCTCCTAGACATCAGAGACAATAAAATAAATACTAACTTACACTCAGAAGAAGTGTCAATTATTGGTTCTGACACACTTTAAAGGACCTTACGGCTCAAGTATTTCCTTATCAATGGAACCAGTAAAACCAGTACAAAGAATTACACATTTAGAATTTTGGAAAAAAGCCCCACAATCCTATTCTGTATTCAGTGAAGGATCATTATTCATGACTTCATGCTCCAAATAATAAAATAGTTACAATGAACTCCATTCAGGGTTCTTTCTCACAACAAATGTTGGCATATGCTTTCTAGCAATTAGAGTAGGGAACCCATAGGAGTCCTCCAATAGCAATAATATCTTGTAGCACTGCGGGTGGTAGCTTGCTGTCTGTTAGCTTACTTGCATAAGCTTTCAACTTTAAAGTCACAAATAACCGAAAATTAAAAATAAAAAATGCAGTTATTATTCTTATTATGTCACAATATTACCCTTATTATGTAATTAACCTTATTATTATCCCATTGGATTTATGAGCAGGTATCCATAAATGTAAATATAAACAGTTAGCATATGTGAGTGGCTGTGGCTTCAAAATTCAAGATTTTGTCAGGAAAAAACACTTTGATTAAAAAAAGTCCTTAATGGCTTTTAAGGAACAACAACAAAGCCCCAAGCCCCAAACATCTCCCCCTCCCCCAAAAGTCCACCAAATCCCCCCAAAACTCCCAACAGCGAATGAAAGATACTCAAGCAAAAATGCCTGATGACAACAGTGTTTCCATTCCAAAATGCATAACCGTCTACTGTTCTTTTATGTGTTCTGGAAAGAATCTTTCAACTCTTCTGGGCAGGAAGAACTACTCAAATTAGAATCATCACTGACAGGTTTTATTCCACAGCTTTGCCCACAGTGTTACAGCAAATAACTTTTGAAGATATGTCTCTATCAAATTACAGGAATTTATGTCTGAAGGGGGAAAACTACATTCCATATAAAGCTTTTACAAATGTTAAATATACCTACTAAGAACCTGGCTGAAGAAGTATACCAGCCTTGTAAATATATATTCAGAAAATCACTGCATAAAAACTTTGTGTATATTTTTGCTTTACGTTTTTTTAGCTAATGAAATTCACTTATGATACTGAAATACAAAGCATCAACAAAACCCTGGTTTCCATATATTAACCTTTTCTTTACCTTTGAAAGTCACATTGACTAATATGTGCTTCACTCTAAATTATAAGAAATTTACAAGAATGACTAATAGAGCTTTTTTCCTTCTAACTCACATGCTGATGGGCAGTGGAATGAGTCATTAGTGATGATACCTTCTATACTTAAGTGTCTTCACCTAGCATATCTGCGAAGGAGAAAACTGACAGTCTCTGGTGTGCTTACTCTTGCACATGAAGAATGGACAAAAAGGTTTGTACTTGAGTTTACAGACATAATTGCATCATGCAACTGGATGCAGAACAGGAATCCCAGTATCAACAGAAACAGACTTGGTACTAGGAAAGCAGGAAAAAGGACAGAACTCTTTTGTGACTTGGTGCAGTCATATAGTAGAGCTACCTGCCTGAATCTGAAGCAAAGACAGAAGGTGGCACATCAAAAAAGGGAGAGAAAATGGTTAAGGGATCAGAAATTATCTGAGCCAAACTCTTGCACTATTCCTCAAATTTGAGGCATTACTTCTATAATAATGAATAACCTTTTTGACTAGAACGTGGTAACCGTGCTCTCTAAATCAGTTTCAATCTACTGTTTCAGAAGCCCTATTCTGTGCTACACCAGAACAAATCTAGAATAAGCAAGAAAAGAAATTGTCTCCAGAATATTAGTACTAGGCCTCCAAAGGAGATTTCTAATTTTTATGCCAGACTTCAAGAGATGAAGGTTTTTTTCATTGTGCTTTTAGGAATAAGGATCAATGATTTCCCTTCAATCAAGCCCACAGCTCGATTTGATTTCATTTTCTTATTTTTTTATTGTGTGGTGCCTTGAGATGTTTGTTTGATAAAGTGCCCCATAAATGGGGATTTTATTGTTATTGTCATTGCACTTCTTAGGTCCCAAACTAAACATTGTTGTCATACTAGCATTTTAGACTGTCTGATTTTTCATTGCTGAGAAGGATTGATCAGTCTTGTTGCTCTTACTAGTGAGACCAATATTTTTTGTAATTAATAGAGTAGTCTTTTATAGAGTGCTATGTTGGACTGGATGCTTAAGCAGAGAGCTACTCCTCTCTACACATAGTTCTGCATTTAGTCCAATAATAATATCATATTGGTAAATAACAGAAATACAAAGCTTCCCAAGAGCAGTTTTGTTTCTTTGCTTTTTAATTCAGAGAACAGTCCATTTCATGCAAAAACCCTACTGTCTGAGACCTGAGAAAAAAAAAAAAAGTCTTTTCAAATAAGAAAATCAAAGTGCTTCAATGAAAGTCTCCACCAGAGATAAATATTACATTCAGATATCTAATATAAGCAAACGATATGACAAAAGGGCTTCTAAAGACACCATTTGGTGCCTTTTTAAAATTAAACAGATTTCACAGTCGTCTTATCTTATTCCCTATCCTATCATCTTTATCCTACCTTCTTTAATTCTCACTGCCCTTCAGCCTTCGGTCCAAATTCTGTTCAACCACACAACACTATTAGACTACAGTGCAAAAAGGAGGTTGAAGTGGCCCATTTGAAGTCAAATTTGTTAAAATACAGCCTGGAATAAATGGCTACATATGCTAGAGAGTAGTCTAGGTCAAAATGTGTCAGGATGTGAATAGCATTGATAAGAAGTTCATCAAGTGTTGGTTGATCAAAAAGACATTTTAAAAGATCAGGTAGTATAATTTAAATCGTAACTCACATCAATGCTGAGTTCTACTTCACAGACTTGAGTGTGATCACAGTTACACTGCTAAGTCCACAGAAATTCAGTTTAAATCAATGGAATAATAAAAGACAATCCAATGTAACATAACAGAATTTGCTTACCTCTTCTTGCACACATATCCTGAATTAGATCTGCTCACTTGACTCATACAGGTACATAGAATGGTTTAGGTTGGAGACTTTGAAGATCATCTAGTTCCAACCCCCCTGCCATAGGCAGGGACACCGCCCACTAGGCCAGGTTGCTCAAAACCCCATCCAACCTGGTCTTGAACACTTCCAGGAACGAAGCTTCCACAACTTCTCTGAGCAACGTGTTCCAGTGCCTTACCACCCTCACAGTTAAGAATTTCTTCCTAACAGCTAATCTAAATCTCCCCTCTTCCAGTTTAAAACCATTCCCCCTCCTTCTATCCCTACATGCCCCTGATAAAGAGTCCCTCCCCATCTTTCCTGTAGGCCCCCTTTAGGTACTGGAAGGCTGCAATAAGCTCTCCCCAAGAGCCTTCTCTTCTGCAGGCTGAATAACCCCAACTCTCTCAGCCCTTTCTCATAGGAGAGCTGCTCCAGCCCTCTGACCACCTTTGTGGCCCTCCTCTGGACCCACTCCAACAGGTCCATATCTTTCCTATGCTGGGGGCTCCAGAGCTGAATGCAGTACTCCAGGTGGGGTCTCACCAGAGCAGAGTAGAGGGGCAGAATCACCTCCCTTGATCTGCTGGCCACGCTTGTGATGCAGTCCAGGATATGGCTGGCTTTCCGGGTTGCAAGTGCACATTGCCAGCTCATGTTGAGCTTCTCATCAATCAGCACCCCCAGGTCCTTCTCCTCAGAGCTGCTCTTAATCCATACTCCACTGAGCCTGTCTTTGTGCTTAGGATTGCCCCGACCCAGATGTAGGACCTTGCACTTGGCCTTGTTGATCTTCATGAAGTTGGCATGGGGCCACCTCTCCAGTCTGTCCAGGTCCCACTAGATGGCATCCCTCCCCTCCAGTGTGTCTCCCTCACAGCACAGCGTGGTATCATCGGCAAACTTGCTGAGGGTGCACTCAATCTCACTGTCAATGTCACCAACAAAGATGTTTAACAGTACCGGTCCCAGTACCACCCCCTGAGGAACGCCACTCATAACTGGTCTCTACTTGGACATCGAGCCATTGTCTGTAACTCTTTGAGTGTGACCATCCAGCCAGTTCCTTAGCCATCGAGTGGTCCATCCATCAAAGCCATGTCTTTCCAATTTAGAGACCAGGTTATCATGTGGGACAGTGTCAAACGCTTTGCACAAGACCAGGTAGATGACGTCAGCTGCTCTTCCCTTGTCCACTACCACTGTAACCCCCTCAGAGAAGACCACCAAATTTGTCAGGCATGACTTGTCCTTGGTGAAGCCATGTCAGCTGCTACCAATCACCTCCTCTTTTTCCATGTGCCTTAGCAGAATTTCCAGGAGGATCTGCTCCATGATCTTGCTGGCACATAGGTGAGACTAAATGGCCTGTAGTTCCCTGGGTCTTCTTTTTTTCCCTTTTTGAAAATCGGGGTAATGTTTCCCCTCTTCCAGTTGGCAGGAACCTCACCAGACTGCCACAACTTCTCAAACATGATGGATAGTGGCTTAATAACTTTGTCTGCCGGTTCCCTCAGGACCAACAGATGTATCTCATCAGGTCCCACAGACTTATGTACCTTCAGTTTCCTCAGGTGGTCTAGTACTTGGATCTTCACCTACAGTGGGCAGTTCTTCATTTTTCCAGTCCTTGCCTTTGCCTTCTGCACATTTTAGCACTTTTTATTATTGTAGCTTAACTGGCTCTGAAATACCATAGTGACTGGAGCACAATCCTTTTTAGTTCACACATAATCCATACTATTTTGAAATATGTTCTCTAAATAGACTTTGAAATAGAGAATTGCTACAACTGAGCTATGGAAATTTCTGTCAATTCTCAACTTTTATTGCCAGGGTCAAAATACAGTTCCAAAAAGAAACTGTTATTCCCAGTTCCGAAGTCAAATTTGCAGAATTGGCATTTAAAGTAAATATAGTTTATTTTGCTTGCAAACTGAGCACAATTGATGCTGCAAAATAATAAATATGAAGCTCATGGAGCTGCTTTCAATATTATACTACATATGCATTTAGAGTGTGGGTGAGCTACAACAGAAAGTGTTCTAACCACTGGTGGACTAGGAAAAAATATGATTAAGTACAGATTAAAATTACAGCAGTTTTGGTTTACTAAAATGTCTTTTTTATATTGAACATCTAAGCAAGCCAACCAAGGGAAAATACACCTGGCGTACTAAATACAGCAAGAAATCTGTAATTTTCTACTTTGGTTCCTTTTGGCAAGAACAGATGGAGCTGTTTTCATTTTTCAGCCTTTTGATCCCTTGTGCACAAGCTATCATCATGCTAATAACTTTCACTGTACCTGCAGTGCAACTCCTTGCACTTCTGAGCTTTTTTATTTTGGTTAATACAGCTCTTCCAGACTCTGGCAGCTGTTGGAATGGTGGATGTGCCCAGGGCTTTGCTTTGTATTAGGGAAGTCAACACCTTATGCCAGGGAACTCTGACATCTCAGGAGAGGTCCACAGTCTTGCAGACTGCCAGCATGCACAGCCCATGGTGGGGTCTTGCATACCAGGGTCCCGAAGAAAATGCAACTTGTTATGCTCAATAAAACCACACTGCCCCATCACACACATTATTCTGTCTTTGCTAGTCACCTCCTTACATTTTTCTTGATCAAAAGCATGAAAAAAATCCATAATGCATCAACTATTTGATGGGGAAGGGAAGATAGATGGCTCTGCATATTACAGCATGTTCATTTGTCCCATTTCATGCTGAAATGCACTGCAACACAGCCAGTAAGACAGCCACTAGACTACAGTCTCTAGAGAGGTTGTGCAAATCAGATTTTCAGAAGTAGCTACTATGAGCTAGATGCCTACAGAGGTCAACAGTCTCCCTCAATAACCTAATAACATGTCTTTCTATTAAAATATTTTTTCACTACATAGTAGTTGTAATTTTCATCATATTTTTGACTGTTGCATTTACAATTCAGTATCAGTTTAATGCAGGCCTTAGAACTGTAGTTTATGTCCTGTAACAAAGAAATGAGCTAATCTAAAAGTAACCATGGTTGAACTTTTCCTCATCTTCATCTTCCAGTTTAAACATTCTAGAAATTGCTGTCATTAATAAAAAAAATAATGTTTGTACCCTGTTGTTGTAGCCCCTGAGCATTCAGTCCAATAACATCAACGCATAACATTCTTGCTAACTAGCAACAAGACCAGTAAAAAATATACCAACAATAACAGAGTAGTGCAAAGCGCTCAACATCAACAAATAAAGGGCACAGAGGAAAGAAGTCCTGATTAGCCAAAAATATCTCAGGAAAGAGATACTGAAATGCATTGTTCATTTGAGCATGTGCCTCATTGTAAAGAGCACAAAGAGAAACAAGACCCTTGTAAACCCAGCAGTCACTACATAACTCATGCAACATGCCAAAGGTAATTTGCAGAACTACCAATAACAGCCCATTAATACTTCCTCATCTCATAAGAATACTGGTAGGATACCAGAGCTAGAGAAACTAGTCTGCATCAGAGTTCCATTAATATATCAGTGTTTCTGCTAACTGATGCCATTGTCTTATTAAACCCATGCTTATGTACATAGTTTAGCTTTCTTTAACCTGTACTGCGCTTTCAGAATCAGAATTGCACTGCTTAAAATTGCTTTGTATATGTTTCTGCTGTACTCAATTTGAGCTGCATAACTGTCCCAGACTACCTTTTTTCCTATTTCCTCTACCCTGGGATCACTACAAGCAGACAAGTCCTTGCTTTGTAACATCTCCTTCTTCCCTGTGTCTCCAAGAGACAGCTTTCATGATGATCATCAAGTGTCTACAGTGAGGCATTCTATACGCAGGATCAAGCAAGTACACACGTGTAAAATCATCAGTATCATCTTATTAAAATAGCAGTAATAAACCAAATTGGTGATTAAAGACATATCCTCCTGCTGACACAGGTCACAGTACTCAGTGCCAGACAGTAGGGAACTGTATCAGAGACAGAAAGCACAAAATTTGGAAAGATTATTGGCAGTACTAGTTTTGTGAACAGAAAAAACATACCTAGTCATAGGTAATAGCGTGTTATTATTTCTGTCGTTTAAGATCTTGAGAGCCCTAGTCACAGACCAGGTGTCTATAGCATGATATCATCTCAGGAGCCAGGGGTGAGGTTATACAGCATAATTCTGTAATAGGAGTGGGCAGACAGTAAATAATACACATACAGAAATCAATTATTTTGCTAACTAGGTATGAGAGATTTTTTTTTTTTTTCCCCATCTCTGGATTGATATTATTCTCCTTCCAGGAAACCATAACCATTCTTGCACAGTTTCTATCTGGTACTCACGCTCAGATCAAAACCTATTTACAATTAAATATCATGATGACGAATGAGCTCATGGATTTTGTTGATGATCAGATAGCACAAAATTAATTAAATAGAAACCATGTCCAACACTGACAAAAATATTACTGGTGTGAAAATGTGAGTTGACTGATAAGACCAAAGAGCAGTCATCTTGCTTGTGTAGCACGAGCCTGTCATACTAGAGGACATCATGTAAATAGACACCTTTACAGACTCAGCAAACAGCTGGACCAGTTCTACCTGAAAATAGCATTGGAAGTCAGCTGAGGAGCAGATGTCTCATTTACAAGAAGCCAGCCCAGAAAGACAGATGAAATTCGTTTGAAGAAAGGTGAGAAAACCCTAACAACACAAAAGTCGCACAGGAACTCTATACAGGAAAGAGGATTCCCCCCGCACCTGGTCCTCCATCAGCCCAGAAACAGCTCACTTACCTGCCAAAGTATTTTCTTTTGTTTGATGACTTGGATTAGAAATCAATAAGCTCTGGCACAGCTTCCAAATTTAAGGAATATCAATCCTGCCATGGTTTAAGAGCATCTTGAGTGCAACACCTAAAGACATGATTACTTCATTTTCTTATGTTTTGCCCTCTGTGGCCTAAAAGCCAGTCAAGGCTGGGGCAGGCAGACGCACAGCTTTTCACTTGTCTCCCTTCTAACAGATTGCTGAAGGGAATTTCTGCAACAGGGAAGGGAGAGGTTTCCTGTGCTCCATGAAACCAGTTGGCAAGGAAAGGTAGGATTTGTGGTCAGGAAGGGGAGAGTTGCCACATTCTGCAGCTCTGATCTAGGGGCACAGCTTCTCTCCTCAGTGACATCAGATTGACACACAAATGGCTGTTAGCAAAATACATGTAAGAGACATGTCACCCAATTCCTGACACCCTACTTTTTAATAGTAACATGGTATATTTTGGGGGGATATCCATATAGTCAAAGAGTCAAAAGAAAATATGGAGTACCAGCTGATGTTGCCTTGTTCATATTTATCACTTTTTAAAAAATAAGTAAGGCTGGTTAGAGAGACTAACCGCAGACGTCACACGTGTGGGCTGGAAGACAAGGAGACATGCAGCCATATTAAATGTATGAAACCCTCTCACATTCAAACCCTGCAAAAGGGAGAAGCTGAAGCTCCAAACTTGCTGTGAATAGTCTATAATATTTGATAAGAGATATCTCACCAAAGTATCCTACAATAGATGTGAGGATTTCAGCTGAGGTTAATCAGAAAGAGATCAGGTCCAGTGTAATCTGAGTGTAAAATTAATTTTCATGCAATCACATGAGGTGTCACTGAACTTTTATTTTGACTGTATTTCCAAGAATGGGACACTTGTTTAATATGCAAGTCTCTGAGAGGCTTTGCATCAAAACTAGTAACTAAGCAATTACCTTGTAATCAGACAAAGTGTTGACAATGCAATCATGTGGCAACATGTAATTACACAACATAATGTTGTAGGCAGTATTTTGCACTACACCTTGCAAACTAAGTGCTGCCATATTTTTTTCTCAACCTGAATAAGACTCCAGAGATCCTAAACTATGCTCTCAACCTGAAAACATGATTCTCACAGCTTTTTTTGTTGACATAAGTGAAATGCCCAGACAAGCCAATAAAAAAAAAAAAAAAAGTAGAATATAGCTTCTCCACTCTCTTTTATTTAGGGTAGTATGAAGTGTCTTAAAAGAAGAGTTTGGAGACCAAGCCGTATATCTGTATCTTCCCCCTGGGGCAGCTTCTCCAACCACTGCCAACTGGAAGACCCACTCTCTGCACAGGCAAAATTTAGCAATTCATCATGTCAAAGAATAAGGAGAACTTCTCTGACTCTGGGGATCGATCTTAACACCCAAGGGGCACAAGGGCAGGATATAAACTCTCTGAGTTACTGTTAATGTTGCCTTCTAGTAATAAAGGCCATCCATTCCATCCACTGTTGTTAAAATTCCCAACCTATTGTTTTTTTCCCCATGAGAAAGCACCTGCACTTTTGGGATGTCTGAAAACTGACCTGATACATATGAATAAAATAATAATACAAAAAAAGTAAGAAAATCACCATCACTACCAAATACTTACAGGCTGTGGTTTAAAAAAAAATAACAACTTCTCCATAATCTTAGAATAAATGTTTGTTGCACTTCTAATTTCTAGAGTGCTCCAGACAGACAGTTTAAATTGATGGCTTGTTAGTGAGGACTGGCCCCTTTGTGAGATGTTTTCAGAATGATTGATTTACAATAAAGTGGCTCCTGGTGGGTGCACGCAGGTGGAACTGATTCAGATCGATTCCACAGAAGCTGACTAATCAGCTGTTTAAACTGGCAGAGTGCTCAATGACAGAAACAGTGCAGCTATCATTTTCTATCTAAGATTACAAATTAACTTGTTCTGTTTATCCTGTATGCCATCAATATGGAGAGAAGCAGCTGAGACGGAAGTGGGATTCCAGACTGATGGTATAAAGCCTTCCCTTTCAAACATTGACAATAAAGGCACACTGGGAAATTTCATTACATATTAATGAAACCAACAGAGAGCACCACCAAATGAGGAGGTCTCCTTTAATAAATTAACTGTAGTGGGAAGTCAACAATATTTTTAAGATGTGACCACAAAAGGATAAATCAATGCCAAAATCACCAAGAGTATGTACTGTTTCTTCCTCCCTGTCCCACACACTCCCACATACCTTATCAGTCTGTCCCTCTCCATGCATATTATATACACACCAGAGGACTAGCATCTTTAGAGACTGGTATTTCCAGAAATGATTAATGCTAGGTAATCAACATTTCAGCCTCTACAGTCATATCCCTGAAAGTGTCATTTTTACAACAAGATGAAAAACTCCAAGGGGAACACAATGTATGTGGGTAAGTGAAAGGTGTCAGAGAGAATGTGGGTAAGTGAAAGGAGAATAGATATTCCCTGCCTTAGAGCTGATAACAAGAGCAGGGACACGGTGAGGGTGGAAGCTTAGCGAAATAATTCTAACCATCTCTCATCTGTAATGCTTCCTTCATACAACATCTCTGGCATTTGAAAAATCTGTGATTTCTTTTTTATCCTTCCTCCCCTATCCCACATTGACATACCCCATACGTAAATTACATTTAAAGCTACAGAAAAAATACCAAGTATATCCCAGTGCAAAAGGGCAGTTCTCCTCTTGTTCACAGTAGGGGGTAGAGATGATGATGCTAACAAATGAGTTTTAGCTAACCTGCCAAACAAGTTCCCCTTCACCAGCCTTTTCAGGCTTACCTGAAAAGAAACAGGGAGACAAAAAAGTTTAGCTTCTCTGGACTTATGCAGTCCTTAGCCTCTCTGCAGAGCCTAAGTAACAGCATGACAATTGTTAGCACTTTTGAGGGCCATTTTATGTGCCTATTTATGGTCTCAGAGCAACTCATGGCACCTGGGGTTAAAAATCAAACAAAACTAATCCACCTGACAGCTGCCAATACCTACCAAAGTGATTCAAATTAAAAGCAGTCATTGAAAAGTGTTGCACTAACATCAGTGTTTACCTTAAAGAAACAGCACTTACATTAGTCCTGTAAGCATTAAGAACCCTGTCACTCTGACTTATTACTTCCACACATTAATGAGAGATCCCAAGATGTGCTCCAAATCGAAATTGCTATTTTATTGTAACTTTTGAGATGCATAATATACTGTCTTACTGTCATCTGTTTTCCTCTGGTATTGATAACATAAGAATTAAAATACTAAGCAGATACTGACATTAAATTTGGTGGCCTAGGAGGTAAATATTTTGACAGATGTACTGATAAAGCTACATTTTATTGCTACAGAAAGGAAAGTAAAAATGATTGTCAGTAATAAAGGAAAACAATATGTCACCTGTATTGCTACATGCATACTAAATGTCAAAAATAGTCAAGCATGTCTTTATCATGAAATAAGTTTGTGAAGGGCAATACATTTGTCTAAAAATGAAAATCAAAACAAAACTCTTGAGCTGATCAACCCCATGTCTGGATACTCACAGTATAAATGCGACTATTTGCCAAGAAAGGAAAGGAATCCGATTTAAGAGAAAGTAATTATTAAGTAGGATAATCAGGAAGCCGCATGCAACCTCTGGATGTGTCACATTAGTTTCTATGATCATGGGGTTTTGAGAAGATTAGCCTCTTGACCTTCATTGTTTTAGCCTTGAAAAGTGTTGAATGCCCAGCATACCAAAGTAAAATTTAGCTGCCTCATTGCTGGCTTCCTTTTGAGTCCTCAACCCTGACCTGAAGGGATCTTTTCTGACTCTCAGTCTCCAGAGAGAAGAAATAATTCAGTGCTCCTGCAAATGTAGGCCTAGCTCTCTCCTGAGCGAACTGCCAAAGCCAGCTGAATTATGTGTGCTGGTGTTGTGATGTGGGCTGCTCACAGCAAATTGATCTGATAGCGCTGAAGCCATTTCACTTCAGACCTCAGGTTGATGTGCAGTCTCAGAGGTGAGATAAGCTACCTGGTTCTGTACTGAACAGGACATGTTTCTTCAAGATAAGATTGGCAATTCAAAAACAGCCGCTGCTTGGACAACCAAGCACAGGCATTGATCATGATCTATCGCACCGGGTTTGGTTCACATGTATGTAGTACAGAAACAGTCACACTTTGAACTTACGCTGCCTGAGTATCTGAGCCAATTAATATATAGATGTATTGCACACACCAAAATCTAGTGGAAAACTCAAGAAACAGCTTATCAACCATCCAGGTAATGTGGGATGATAAGGTCACGAGAAGGGAAGAAGAATCCCACAGCACAACCAACTTCATTCTGGGTTTAGGTGAGGGCAATACCAATTCCAAACTGAGCCAGTGCATATTGCCAGTTTTAGTTTCCTTACACCTTTACATCTTCTGGAGACTGGTGATGTCACCTGATCCCCACATTGACTGCAGACCCTTCTCTGACACTTAACTAAACTAATTTTTGACCGAACTAGGACATTTGGGAAAAGATTTTAAATTTTCACTATGAAAAATCCATTGCAGTCTGAGTAAATACCATTAAATTTAAAAGAAAAAAAATATCAAACAAAATTCATGTTTAGTGATTCTCATTATACTTTTGCAGTTAGTCTGCATAGGAAAATCTGTTCCGATCAGAAGTTCTTAGGAAGTCAGCAACATTGCAACCCCTACCAGACTTGCTTCCTGTGGATATACTTGCAAATAATATCATACAATCCTTTAGCCATGTTCCTGTAAAGTAAATGGACTCTTTTACTATAAAGCATACTTTCTAATCTTTTAATAGCCTGTCTAGCATTTCTTTTTACCTTCTCCAGTTTTTCTGTTTTCTTCTTAACCGACATTAAGTTCAGTCATATATTCCAGAAGCAGCTGCATTAGTATCCAGAGAAGATTTTGCCTGTCTTCTCATTCAGTATTCCTCTTATAGATGTCATCCCTTTTGTTCTTAGTGTTTTCCATGAAAACCTGTTGATCTGCACTACAATCTTTTAGTTTAATCAAGCCTTATGTCAACAGAAACCTTATTTCGCCCATGACCAGTGTTGGGGCTGACAGTACTTCTCGTCCTCTTCACCCTTTCTAATGACAAACATTCTTCTAGCTGTCTGGAACTTCTGCAGTTTCAAAACCTATTGAAAAACGAACCTTTACGGTGCAGAGGTCTTAGCTAGCTCTTTTTAAAAAATTGGGCAGCAGACAGAAATTTTCTGTATTTTTTATGACACATACCTCATACACATATAGAAACTGATTGTGAATGAACTTACTGCCATAAAAAGCGACTGTAAACACTGATTTTAGACCAGAATAACGTCTGCCCCATCATGTTGCTGATTAATATTTTTATTGTACCTGCTTAAGAAACTACTAGTATGCTGTGATATACCATGACCAATGCAATTGCATTGCCCTTTGCCACATGTGCTATGTACCAACAGAAGAAACAGGGACAGAGTGTATCTCCAGAGGTACTTTTCCATCACAAATGAAAATATGGTTCATGACTCTCTCCAGACTCATGGTCCTATTTTCGGATTAAGATACTTCTTTGGTCACCTCCCCCAGTGTTACCAAATTCTCTCACAACCACCCTGATGCCCCTGGGAATAAAGAAATTACAGGTATCTTTCGTTTCCACTCAAAAGTAAAAAGATGTTTGAAAGCACGAATATGTGAAAATAAGTCACGTCTCATTTGTTAGCAGCAGTAGTATGCTTTGAAACATGAATTGCAAATACAGTTGAAGTCTCAAATTCTTTAATGTAAAAGATTCAGCTGTTGCAATTTTCCAGTCATGCATCTAGTGAATATCTTTCAAAGTGAAGAAGTAGTCAACTGAAATCCAACTCTAATGAACATCTTCCTCACCAGATCTGCTACTAGGATTATGAAGACTTGCTCTGAGCTACCACAACCATACAAGTGGATGCAATAAATCTAGCTCTATACTACTATACACTACCCCAGCAGCGTTCGTTTGAACTGTATCAAGCTGCCACCAGAAAAATCTTCTACTTTAATGAACTTCAGATACATGCAAGGATACTCAAGGAAAACCACTCATGGAAAGACATGTATTTTTGTTATTTGTCTAATATATTGCCTTTTAAGTACATAACTATAGGTTAAGTACACAGGATTTTCTGTCTATTCCCTGTAGGTTACTAACAATCATTTCCCTGTTCAAAAATGTAATTGCTAGTAATTCCAGAGGAAGATTAATTATTCTGTAATTATCTGCTATTTGCTAAGGAAAAAAATACTACATGACGTCAGAAGAGTGAACAAAACAACATAATCACTGTAATCAATGACCTAACCATATATAGTGGCACTATAACACTGGGCCACTTTGAACCTAGAAGAATCTTCATTGCAAAAACAGTTCCTGTGTTAACTAGCCTCTGAAGCACTGACTCTGTGTAAACGATAGTTTTACAAAAGCAAAAATATCAAGAAAACATATTTCAGTAAAACCACGTTTAAAGAACTAGATCTTTCCTCATATCCTTTGGCTGCAATCAAAAGGACCACTTTGTCCTGCATTTTGTCTTCATAACCTCAGTCAAACTGCAAATCAAATTCTAAAGCGAGAGATGTGGTGACATTTCACCAGTCTTATATAAAATTTCCCCAGATCCAGTGTTCAAAGGCGAACTAACAAATTACACCAGAAAGTTTTTATATACTAACTCCAAGCCAGTGGGAAAAAAAACTAAATAATATAAATTTCCTAGCTGTCAATTCAGAAGAAACTTAGCATTTAGGAGTATTAATAATTCTTTTTTGTTGGTGGTGGTAACCCTATAAACAAGTAAATAAGCTGTTAAAAATTGTCAGAGAGGCAGATATATAACCAGCCTAAACCTTTAGGCTAACGCCCCATTCTTACAGACCTGGCACTGAACCATTCTCAATGGATCACTTTGCTTTGGTATATATACCTCTTTCAAGGTCTCAGACTGGCCAGAGTTCATGACCAGGCACTATGAGATTCACCTGTGTAAGCAAAAATGGAGGAGAGAAAAAGTGTTTGCCATGAAGATTTCGGTGAGTTTGGAAGTGTGTTTTAAATGGAAATGACCATGGCATCAGTCAGATGTGAGGAACAGTGTGGGAATAGGGTTTCCTTAAGCAAAATTCACAGGGGAAAGTAAAAAATAGAGATAACTAAGACTTACATAAAACAGTGCAAATGGTCGTAACTGATGTAAACTCTTAATTTTTGGGGAAGGGTCTGGAAAAGACAGCAATGGTTAGCATAATGTTGATTATCAACACATTACAGGAATTCCCCCTATGATAAACACGTGATTTTTCAGACAGGAGTGTAGGTCCTCAAACAATAACTGATCATTTATTTAAAATAATTTCTCAGTAAAGAAGAGTTTCTAGGACTTTCAGGGATGAGAAGTTCTCCTCAAGCTAGGAAGAGAAGGAAGTAAGTTAATTTTTAAAATAACTGAAAGAAAACTGCATGTCAAAGATATTTCTTTAGATGTGTATAAAGTGTTGAGCAGTCAATCATGACTGGGTTTTCAGTGCTGCTTTTAATCTTGAAATTGCATATGTACAGCTTAATTGCCCATGGGCAAGAACTGAGGGAGGGTTTGGGTTTTTTTTTTTGTTATTTAAAGGAAGACCAGATGTCCTCTGTATTCAAAAACTGTTGGTCAAACCTTTCATTTAATATTTCTCACTGTGCTGTGTGTACAAAAGAAAGAAGAAAAGAGAGAGTAAGTATGGAATTTTTATCAAAGATTTGCACTCCAGGGAACCAGCTTTAGATCTAAATCTAGTCAAGAATGCAATAAGGTTTTCTTCCCAGGTGGGGAAGAGGATAATTAACATAATTCAGGGAAGGAAATTAATTGTGATAGATTAGAATATTTTATATCAAATGCAAATCTCTCATTGATTTTTGTACTCGAATTCTAACAGCTATAATATATTGAAGATAGGGAAGTGTAATAATAATGATGACATTAATAGCACTCTAGTGTAAAGAATTATTAAGACTTAAATGTGATACTTTTCAATAATGGTAGGTGAACTGAATTTGAGACGTATTCAAGGAAAGCTTCAAGAATGGATTTAATTTAGTTTTATACCCAGTAAATTGGACTAATGTCATGTCACCATCCTTAGGCTTGAAAAGTAAAATAATTGAAGATTTTTTTTTTCTTTTTTTCCCCATAACCTTTACAGTTAAATTGTTTCTGGGTAGTAATTTATATTTGGTACTACCTTTACTATAAACAGCATCATAACAGAGCGGTTCAGATATACTGCTTTGGCACCAGGAAGGGAAATATGCCTGTCTTCTCAGAACTGCCCAGGATGTAACGTGAACTGGGACTTTTAATGGGGAGTCTGGACAGAGCTAGCCACATCACACTTCAGTGTGCTAGAGCTACAAAAAAACACTTGTCTATTTGTGTTATCCAAACGGGCTAGCCTGATTGGGAAGGCCTTTTTGTGTTTTGTCAATCAGCATTAAAAATGTTAATCTTACCAGGATCTTATGAGGCTCTATGTATGACGTAATATGTTACAGTTCTTTACCAGAAAATATTTATCACATAAAGAGATAAAAATAATAGAATCTGTGACATTATGAGAACAATTTGCAATGTTTTCATCCCCCCTTGAACATTTTTTTCACATTTCTGCACGATACTTTAGAGGACGAGTCTCCTTCTGGGATGAGAAGCAGGAGGGGGACAGGTTTAGAAACAGCCTAAATGGACCATCAAGCCCTGAAAAAGGAAAATAAACAGGGATGCTGCTTTGGTAGCAAGAACAGGAAACACGATCTACCAGTCACTATTTTTATAGCATTTGAGTTATATAGTATGAGCTTCATGAGAAACATGTAAACTCAAACAGACCTTAAGAGTGGTGCAAAACCTTGTCTTTTCTGACACGGGTGAACAAGAGCAGTATGTCACTCCAGTTGCTACAAGGCATGAAAATAAGTTGCCCTAGACTTGCTATTTTGTTTTATCTCAGAAAATAAATTTATTTTACTTTGGTATGGAGGAAAAGTTATGTTAGTGTTAGGTTTTTATGCCAGCATCAGCAATGAAAGAATGGAAGAAAGTTTGCCTCTCCACAGTTATTATCCTAACACTAGATCCCAAGGTAAAGAGTCTGCAAAAAACCCTGAAATCTACAGCCAAACACATAAGGGAAAAAATGCATGATGCATTACGTATTTTGTATTTTTACCGGGGGGTGTGTTGTTCTTTGATTTTATTTTTACAATTATAAAATAAATTGTTAATAAATTGTTCTGTGTGGCAGATACTGTTTTATTATTTTACATTCAACTGAGAGAACACAATTCCCTTATATCTACTTCCAGCAATTTACTGTGACAACTTGTTGGGGGTTATTTCCCTAGCAAAAGAGTAATAATTATTTTCTGTAATGTGGTTCTTGAGATACTACTATTAGTGAGGTTTCAACTATGAATAAACTTGTGTTTTGCACAAAATAATGGCTTTGGGTGCTCCATTAAGCTGCTGACAGAGGAAATGAGACCTCTGCAGTTTTTTTGATAACTGACAAGCCATAACAGCCAGAGGCTCCAAAAAGAAGGGCTTAAGTGTGCTGGTGGAAGAAGTCACAAGAGCAGAATGGAACAAGCCTCCACGCTCAGTGGTTAAAGAATGCTAACCTGTGGGTACTGAAACAGGCTGAACCATACCATGCATTTAAGGATTCTGAGAGGAGGTAGCTTGCCTCTGTCTGCCACATTCCTGCTTCTGAATGGAACAGCCCAAGCTTCTCTGAATGTATTAGTTACTCTTCCTGGAGTAATGAAGTCACACGTATACATTGTTTTCCCTGTGCTAAGTGTGATTTTGAGAAGGTGACAGGCACATTAAGTATTCAGCTAAGGCAAAGCCCTGAAATTCCTATTAGATGAATTTCAGGTGACATCTGATCTCCCTCTTTCACTGAGGGACATTGTAGAGCCATGAATGCTCAAAGCCTGCTGTCTCCGTAGTGATAGGAAGACCTTTTTTTTTTTTTTTTTTTGTACCAAGGCAGTATTTGTAGCATGTTGAGACACATTGCAGGGGAAACTCTTTGTATTTCAAGTATTTCAATCAACCTGTATGTAAACCAGATGCAATTATAGCTGAATGCAGACCTGAAAATAGCCAAGTTGGAGTTTAACAGAGCTGAGCAGCAGACCTACATTCTTAAAATGCAGCAAGTATTTGATATTAAGAGCAACCCCGGATCTAGGCTATTGGGACTCTTTAAGTTTGGAGTGCATTTCCCTGGGAAGATTTCTCCCCTCATGGTGGGAGCTTACCAGAGTCTCCGCATTTGCCAGGAGATGGCTGTGGCTGGGGGCTCAGTCGCTCTGCCGACCTGCCAGTAGGAGAAAGCTTTCAGTTTTGGATGGAGTCTTCATGGTCCCATGCTGTTGAGATCGCACCCCTGCTTTACCAGAGCTGACGTGAGATCTAACAGAGGTCAGAAAATCAGCCAGGCGCAGATATCCGGGTCAGTTCTTCAATTTCAGCTGTGAAGTTACAGTCTCACAACGCTGCAGTTTCCAGTATTACTTCCCACTTTAAATAACAGGTTCAGATGCCCAGGGAGGACTAGTATATTCTAACTTAAAAACTGAGTAGGAATCTCAGATTCTGAAACTGAATTTAAAATCAGTCTTATCTAGTACTGTGATTAACAGCTTCCTGGAAACGTACTGACCAGTGTTTGAAAACAGTGATTTAACAAGGTGGAGAGGAGTTGGGGGAGAAATTGCTCAACTATTTTTTTTAAATACTGTATAAACAATGTATAATTAATATACACCATTTCGAAATAGAAAGGTTGCAATCTTTCCTCTTACTAAGTGTAAAAAAGAAGGCCTGTACATTTTTTCACAGTAGAAGCATGTGGCTATATGACATCTCTATGTAAATAGCATCGATTTAAAATATTCTAACACTTATTAATCAATGTTTATATAGAATATGCCTTATGACCTCAATCCAAAAAACTGCATTGCTAAACATGTAAAAAAATTAATCATATAATTAATGGGTGCACTGATTCACAGCAGTTGGTCTGAGAAGTAAGGTGAATAGTTTTTAAAGCTATTGTTCAAGCTATTGTACTAACCTGAAATAACTTAAAAAAAAATAAATCCCAGCTGTTAACTTAAATTACTTCCAACCACATACTGAATATGCAAGCAATATAGGTGAAAATTCATCTTACTTAATATAAGCCATTTAAAATTAGCCAGCAACTCCAAGCTAGTTGTTAAGTCTCTCTCCAAAACTGACATATAAAGAGAACTACTGAGGACAATTAATTCTCCCTACATGTTAAACATGTCTTTCAGAAAGAGGTAGATTAACTTTTGAAAACTCTCCCTTCTTTCAGGTGAAACTTGAACTCAGCTAAAAAAGCACCTCACCTGTACCATAAATGGCACAAGAGTGGCATGCACTTATTTCATAATACCAAACAGGTATCATTAAAATTTCATTTTAAACTCCCATGATGTCAATTTTTTTTTTTATTTCTTACCATATGCTTGCAACCCTTCCTGAGACAAAAGATATGATCTATAAGGTGTGAGAATAAACATCATCTTTATTCTGCATTGATAGAAATTATTTTAAAAAAATCATTTTACTCTCATTTCATACTGTAAATTTAACATGCTGTGGAATGCTTTCCTTGCAGAGCAAGATTAAGCTAATTCTTGGGAGAACTACTTGTTACCTTCAAATACCTCTTTGAAAACTACTTCAGCTCATTTGTGTACCGATATGGACTTGTATGTGTTGAGTATGTTGTAGTATGGTTTAGTTTTACATAAGTATGTTATACTGTTAGTAGACCTGACTGGGGTATTTTCTGCTAGATTTTTTTTTTAATAAACAAAAAAAAAAAATTACTGAAATGTAATTTTCCATTGAAACATGATCTTTTTAATGAAAAGCCCTGCAATTGTTTATGATCCAAAATAAAAAAAAAAAACAAACTCTTGAAATTTACAATTGAATTATTAGATTTGGCTTAAATGGCTTAATTTGGCTTAATTTGGCTCTAAATTGGATGATTGCAGCTCATGGAACTGAGCCAAAATATTTAGTCTCAGGTCAGTGCAAGTGTAAATCTATTTCCACTTCTGTTGCCATGAAGCCTCATGGAAGTTTGGAGAGTCTGGGTGAGGTACAAGACATCCAGATTCCATCTTTTAGGAGACATCAGCAACATCCAAGAGAATTTTTATTTTATCAGTGTTTGAAATAGCCTTTTTTTTTTTCCCCCCAGTTGTTCTGCTCAAAGATCTTGTTATGGGAAAAAAGGCCATTTGCTTTACGTATAAAGCCAGGAATTAATAGTTAGTGTGACTAAAATAATAACAGTCTAATTAGAATTACTGTTAGCTCAAGTCTAACAATTACAGAAAAGGATAGGAAAAAAGAAAGAAAATAAAGAACAGTATTACAAAATAAATCTTAATAGTAATTATACAGTTGAAATTATTATACACACTCCCCATATCTATGCCCTTCTCTGCTATGATACTTACTCTTCCAGATATGGAAGTTGAGGATTTATGTGAGCAGAGTGTATTACAGCAAGATTTTGATGTTAGCGGCTTCTTCAATAGAAGTAAGATGTTGATGGTATGTGTTTCTTTTTCCTCTTTGCTGTGAGTGGCATGATGTTGATATTTGACGATTTTTTCCTCCTTATTCTTGAGGAGGACTGACTAGGAAGTGTTTTTTTTTCCTAAAATATTTTCACACATTCCTCACTCTTCATTGGCTAGAAAATTCATGTTACATCTGAACCTACTATATATACAGAGAGAGGGAGTCTTGATTATGTAGTTCTTTGTTCCTTTTATTAGTCCTAAAGTTGGTTGCATTCTCCCAAAGGTGCCTTCCTTTGACAACAACTAGCTGATGAGTTAGTTACAGCCCTAGCACCATTCCAGTCCGGTACCTGTGCTCTCCTGCTATGCTCAGTCTCCTGGTGAAGATGCACCTTCTGAGGAAAGGTTCTTCCATGCTGCATTTTATTCTAGGGTCATAGATGGTTCATCCTACATAGAATAATTGCTATTGCTGTCTATCAGTTACAAAGATACATACCATAATAAGAATTAAAAAACAATTGTGTTGTGCTAGGCCCATTTTAAAACAAATCAGAGAAATAATCACCCAATTGTTATATAAACTGTTACAAGCTAAAACAATCTCCAGGCAGGCCAAAAAAATAAGTCCAGAGAGGTCCTGACAAGTCCCAAGGACTCTGTTGTGAATTTAACACAAAGCCTGTGGCCTGTGACAAGCAATGCCAACACGATATTTACTGGGGTACAGTTTTTAATTTCTAACACAAAAAAA
>VZSZ01004068.1:570591-612333 GCA_013398815.1 Ibidorhyncha struthersii
CCAAAGACCATAGAAACAAAGTTGAAGACATTTGAATACAGTAAAAGAAAAGTCCACTGAAAATTTCAGGAGCTGTCAAGATCTTTGTTTGTGCAGTAGCTTTGCCAGCTAACACGTTTTGCAAAAATTGTAAAAGCAATGAAATAAAAATATGAGGTGTCTTACAGTACACACTGCCTACTCGCACTCAGAAATTATCTCTCTCCCTGAAATAAAAGGTAGAATGCACTGACATCTGTAGTCTGTGCTCCAGTAGGAAACACTGGCCTTTCACACCCACCTTTCTTTAAAGGATATCTAGCCTGAACCAATCACCACCAACTTGAATTGACCAGATTCCTTCCTACTATGCTTTTTTTGCATAGGAGTCTGAAAAAAAAAAAAAAAAAAAAATCATTCTCATTTATGCTTGAGGAAGACTGCATGATCCTGAGATTGCTGAAGGTCTCCTGCTAAATGACAGCAACAGAACAGCTATCAATGTTCTTCACCTAAAGAGAGGAAAAACATGCGCATTAACTCAACTTAAAAATTTGACATGGATCCAAAGTAGGGGCTGCACTTTGTAGAAGACATTCATCATCATGAATCTCTCAGTTTTCCATCTGCTAACTATGGTCGGACTCAATTATAAAAAACACCACTATTCTTCATGACAATTACTTAACCTTGTAAAACTCTTCATTAGCAATTTTTGATATACAATAATGAGGTTTTAACTTAGAGACTCTAAGTTTGAAAGTCAGATTTGTACCCCAATTTTAAAAGTCCTCCTTAAAGTCAAGCTTTTGTGCTGAACATCTGGTAGATAGATTATGATTAGGATATCCAAGGATGAGATTGTCTTTTTAATTATAAAATTTTATGGATTTGAAATACCTTGCTAATAATAGTCACTGTAAGGTCAAATAATCATTAATAACACAAATTGTAATGAATTTTGAACATACAGGAAACATGAAGATTATTATTAATTTGGAATTTAGAAGTTTAGCAAATGTATCAAATTAGCAGCACCTTTAAATAGCAGATTCATTGGTAAATTCTCATAAAAAATCATTCAAAATGAGCAAATGAGATAGATTCATCAATATTAATAGAACATAGTCCTTAATAAGTAGGGTGCCTGAACAGCATGTTAGTGGGATGATCCAGCTTTCGCTGTTGAATTGGAAAAATACTTCCATTATTCATAATCTTTTCTAAGGCACATTTTTCAAGTATAGAATATGTTTTCTCACATGTAGCTTCATGTCATAAGGTTTTTTTACATATCTGACTCTCAAAGGTTAAAAGAAATCTTCTGCAGATTTTTATCTCATTTCCAAGAAGGCGTACTCTCATTCTTAGTCTGGCTTCAATTGCCTATATTTGCTACATGACTGTCAAAATGATTCAGGACTGCATTTAATGTGTATTTCAGAATCTTGTTGGCAAACACTCTAATTTTATACATCTCATGTGAATCCATAAAACAGCATGATCTAAAATTCCTAACAAACTTATTAATGAAAATTTAAATATGCATGTGTTACTTACGTGGTTTTCAGTTAATTATATAGCAATATTGTCTCATATACACCTTAATTAAATTAATTATTGATTAGTGCACTTTCCGTTGATATTTCATTAACACACAATAACTGTCTCATTATATCTGGATGAAGTTTTAATTAATTAAAGTGTGGCTGGAAGTGCAAAGTTAAGGAAACAAATTCAACAGCAGAATCGTTTAAATTCAAGTAACTGAGTAAGAGTAAGCATGTTAATTACATTAAAAAAGAAGAATTAATCATGAAACTACTTTGGCAATTTAAAGTAATTGATTTAATAAAGATAATGATGATTTCTAATGGATTACAGTTTTAACAGTAGTAAGAGTAAATTAGTTGATGTGGCAAAATAGGAGAAATCTTGAAATATTATTGTTATACTTGTAGGATTATGTCCTTGGTTTGTTTCAGGCAGACTCTCTCATATTTTAAGCAGCATCATAGATTTGTAAATATGTCATTATGACTGTTTATTTTCACACTGATCAGCTATGAGCTATTTCAATAGGTTGACGCTGTAATTCTCACATGATCTGGCAAATAATTCACAGTACGTTTATGTTGTCATTAACTGTCACATTTCTTGAGTTAAATATGAGCCCTGTCACTTGAAAGTCAGAAAGCTGCTTCTAAATTTCTCAATTTCATTAGCAATTGATTCAAATCACTTCCATAAAAGAGTCTGGATTGACATATGAGCTGCAGTGGTTCCACAGTTTAGTGATTAATTAAGCAGGCTATCAGGCTCATGTTCAGCTACTTATTAATCTTAAAATTCTTGCTTCATTATAAAAGGCTTTCTAATTATTACATTTAATTACTGTATTTATCTTTTCTGAGTTTTGAAAAAAGTTAACTGGTGGGAAAAAAATAACAAACTGCTTCTGATCAGCTGTAACATCAATAACAGTAACAATAATCTACAGGCAGACCTGAAGCAGTATTAGAACTCTTTGACAAAATGGACTGTGAAAAGAAATGTCAACATGAAATGAAAGTACACATTTCTTTAAAAAATGGAAAGTAATGTCAGTGTGTGATGTTCAAGGCATATACAGTGCAATGGTACAGTTTATACACTAAAGCATGTGCTTTGTGTTTGGCTGTATATCCTTAATGATATGATATATAATTTGAATGTAAACAAACATAAACACCCTTCTGTAGTCCTTGCCAGTAAAAAAATTGGGGGAAAAAAATGATTTACGCTCAAGCACAAAAAAGCCATAAACAGAAGACAATAAACACTAGAGTAGCTTGATGATTTGATAGCAACTCTTTGACTTGAAGGTAGAGTTAACTTCTAAGACCTTGAATAATTTTTGTGGTTTTTGAAGAAGGAATCAGTAAAAAAGTATCTACAAAAAGAGAGATTCCAGAATTCCCCTTCGCTAATGCTCAGTTCCAGCAGGCTTCTCCTAATAATGTCACCGAAGTTACTGACTCATTTTATATGTCCTTTTTAAATTCCTTCAGATGTAAACAAAATTGATCTAGGTGCCAACCTCAAGGAAAAGCTTAATCAAAAGTTGCAATTAACAAGGAGGCTTAAACATTTAATCTTCTCTTAATGTTAGTGTTTACAGAACTGCTTTTAATTTAAGGCTGAGTGCTTATTAAGAAGAAAAATAAGCTAGAGTTCTGAGCCACTTGCAAAAACTTTGCATATGCAGCTCTTCTGCTTTTAAGTGCAAGACATAGCTATACCCCAAGCATCAGGTGTAGCAGGGCTTCAGATGATTTCTGGATGCTTAGCACTCAAATGGGACTCAAAGTACAAAAACATTAGGATAAAAAAAATTGTCAGTTAGAATTAAAATTATTCCATAAAAGAAAATAAAAGTCTTCACATTCGCAGAGCAATCAAAGCATCTTAATCTCATGAGGAAAGGCAATATTGTTGTTTGAATTGTAGCTTTATTCAGATGCCACAATCAAAACCCAGGTCCATGCTACACCCATCATAAACCTATTCTAAGACATAGGCATTACTTTATGAAACTGTGCAATCCAAAGCTGATCTCTTCAAAAGACAGACCCAGGGAGATACAGGCATTCCATTGAATGATATAACTCCAGAGATCATTGAAAATGCCTGCTTAAATAGGCCAATATAGGATGAGAGTCGCAGAGAGAGCTGAAACAGCAGGTCCACAATAGCAGGTCACAGCTGAATCAACAGAACTTAAGTCCAAGCAACAGTCCAGAGTACTATCTGCTGAAATTGGATTTTTTTAATCAAGTGCCAGAGGCGTGTAAGAGCGTAAATCTCATAGACTTGTAGTGTCAGTTATGCTCCTAAATGCCTTAAGCACTTTTGAAAATCCCACCCTGGACTATTCTGTCCATTGGCTGTTCTAAAAAGCACCATATGTGGTTTAATAACTATGAGCAAGCTGAATTTCAGCTTTTAATCTCAAGATGTCTTCTTGAGAGAACAAATTGATTTTGTGGATTATCGGTTTTAAGCTCATGAAGAGCATAGTTATAGGTTCCTAGCAGCTTGGGGATCTGAACAGTTAAATAAGGCCATGCTGAGCAGACGTATCTTCTCAGGACTGGAAGTCCCATGGCAGCAGGGATTTCTTTCTGTACCATTTTTGGAGCAGAGTTGGCAAGGCTGCAATGAGCTGGATGTCTCAGCACTTGCGCTCACTTTACTCTTCTGTTAAAAGGCTGATACAGCTTTACACATCTCTAGCCTTTCGCAACCAGTGGTGGAGTCACGTTCACAGAGGAATAGATGTCCCCCATCTGCCATGATTGCAGCAACTTCAGTAAAACTTTTAAGAGCCTATTGTTTTCAAGACATTACTTTAATTGAAATGGAGATATGAAATCACTGCCTTTTCATAGTCAGAAACTTTCAGTTGGACTCTTACATCTACCTCCTATGAGAATTCAACATTAGTCAGGCCCACCACACTTCATTGAAATGTGACAGTGTAAGTTATTTTACAGCCTCGGAGAATGCAAAGAAATAAATTCAGGCACTCATCATTTAGAATTACAAGAATTATGTTTGCCTGAAAACAAAAGGTATAAATTCATAGGATTCAAAATGTTACAAGTAGCTACATGTGGTTAGCTTCAGGTGTCAAAACATAGTACCACTGCCTGCAAGATTGTCGTTTCCACCAGATATGACCCATGAGAACTAATGCAGCAGTTTCATTTAATTGGTCTATATACATTATTCATGGGGCATAGCTTTGTGATAATTCTGGCATTCATTAGAGGGGAAGGGGCAGCGGGTTTTCTCACTACAGAGCATAAAAGTCACAACATTTTTCTAAACATGAGCAATTACAGGAGTTGTAATAAAGAAAGAACTGGCAAATCTTTTAGGGAAGAAGGATGAAGAATGGATTCATTACTCACAGCAGAAAAAAAATTCTGAAAGAAATGAAAGTACAATATCAAGCTCCAGTACAGCCTAGGACCTTCAAGGACTCAGCTTCCATTTATTAGATGTTTGTGCTCCAAAAGGGATACTCAGTTATGCATGAGCATCATGACGCCATCAGTGCATCATCTTCTTTTCCTGTGCAACTTTTTACCACGGGGAGCTTCAAAGATGTTGGTAGGTAACACCATTGACTCCACCTATTGCCAGCTGGAGAGACTTCCAACCACTATGGGAAATATGCAGTTTCCCAGTCTCTTTAGTTTTCTACAATAAAGGTATAAGATAAAGGGACTAGGAAACATCCTGTAAATCATATTAACTCTGCTTGACTTTTTTTAAACAAATCAATGTATTAGCATGGCAGACACCCAGAAACTAAAATTATAGCAGTGTAAAATCCATCTCGCCTTGAAGATGCATTTGTAAATTGATTGAAAGTAAAGATGAAACAAGATTGAGACTAGAGGCTACTTCTTGGTCCTTATGTATCAAAAAACCTCCAAGAATTCTGCTTGAATGAATATTTGTTTAAATAAATGACGATGGGTTCTCCACAGCTTTGAGAAATCACATTCATGAACTATTACTCCAACTACTGCAAAGTAAATGCTTTTTTTCCTCTTGATTAAAATACAATATTTCATGGTCTTTTACAGAAACTTGCCATGAAAATGTTAGTGTATGGTTTTACATCTATTATGGACATGTGATTTACCTAGGAAAATGCAAGATTAATGCACACCTGTATGCCTTATTCAAAGACATTTTAAATGAGTCTGCAACTTGCACACAATGATCAAACACAAGCAAGAACTGGAACGCACTCTGGTTGTCATTAAGTGAACTGATTGTCATCTAAATGAGAGTTGGATTTATAAGGAGGCATTAATAATGAAATACTCTCTACATTCCAATATAAACATATATTTAGATCACAGATGGTAATCGTCTTAACTGTTACAGTCAATTGAGTGAATAATGCTATCTATAACAGGGTTCACAGATGCAATGGAATTTGTAGTTGTTAATTTTTACTAAGAAGTCAAAGAAGACTTGCATGTCAAAAAAATATGCAATAAAAATGACTTCTCATATTTCTTCTCTGTATTAATTCATGTTCACATAATGAAATAGAAAAACATGTGTTTGGTTTAAATGGGGGAAATGGATAAGGAGAAGTGATTTGAAGTCAGAGTGTGCATCAAGAGTTATGAGATACACATTCTCATCAGCGATGTAAAACAGACTTAGCTCTATTTACTGTCACTCTCAGCACAATCGATAAATAACCTTTTCCATGACACAACACAATAAACTGCAAGCCGCAGTATCAGCAAAGTCTCTTTTCCTTTCCTTGCTGATAGGTGTGCCACTCTACCCTGTGGTAGAATACACAGAAATATTCTAAAGGCTGCTACATCCCAACAGAAAATGTGAAAGGCCCATCACAAAACGCTAAGAAAATGTCTGTTCTCTAGATTGTGCGGTACCTAGACATAGCCAAAGAAAAGTCACCAAACTTATTCTCTCACCACAAAAAAAAATCAAAAAGTGTTGCCAAAATGTGTTAGTAAAACTACAAGTAGTTAATCTAAGGAAGTTTGCTCTTAAGAAACGTAGAATATGAAAAGGTATTGGAAATATTCCCAAAAAGAGACTTTGAAAGCCAGAGCAGAAAACACCATACTCTGCTCAAAGCTCTACTAACTTATAAAGATGAGGCAGTTCAATAGCAAATACAGCTACAAACAAAACGGAAAAGTTGCAAAGGAAACAGATAAAAGTAGTACCAAGACACTTAATAAGTCAAATAGTATTATTTAGATATATTACTAAAGGAAAGAAGCCCACCCACAATCCTCATCACATATAGAATATGGTTTAATAACCTTAGAAGGAATCTTGCACAAGGATGGAATAAGAAAACACCAAAAATTTTTCAATTTGTCAAAAGCATGCAAGCAAAGATAGTAACACAAATATGGATTGAAACAATCTAAACTCGATCTTGAGTTTGACGCACCCATTAGTTGTTCACACTGACAAAGGAGAGGAAAGTAAAGCCAAGAATGCTGCCACAAGAATTATACCAACTCTTGATTTCAAAAGGAGTTACAGCAGACCCTTGGCAACCCAAAAGGTTATTTTACCAAAAATACTTTCAGGCCTCCTGCTTGAAGAAGCAAAGGTAGCATATATAAAAGAGTTACCTTAAGGTGAGGAAGTACATCTGCTTCCCTACTCTGTAGCCACAGCTGTGGATGTTCTGCTAAACCCCAAACACATTGTTACCTGCCCCCATCACACCTAGGGCCCTGAGCTATGTCACACCTACCATGTATGCTGGTAACTACCATGGCACAACTGCTGTTTCACAAGTGCACTCTTGTTTACTTTCTGGACACCGGTTGGCATGGTCATAGCTTAGGTTTAAATAACCAAATCCAGGAAAAGACTAAAGAGTGTATGATGTGTCCTGCTGAAAGAACAACAGTAGTATATTCACCCTAATAACATATGAAAAGTACTCTGAGGAGCAGTATCATAAAGGTATGAGCTGAACTACAGTCCAGATTCTGGATGCAGAGTTGTGGGTAAGCTCTTGCAACTAAATACATCTTGTGCTGTCCCTTTTCATAAGGGAAAAGTGGAATTAAGGGAAAATATCAAGTGTATTAAGGAATCAAAAAAACCCTGGGGAACAAAAAAGAGCATCATTTTGAACAAAGAGGCAAAACCAATGCTCTGTAAAGTAACAATTTTTTTATTGCTATGCATTGATATTGTATGCTGCCAAAAGACACAGGGAGACTTATGTCTGTTCCCTATGGCTGCCTAAAATGATTTCCCACTGAATGTTAATTATGGCAGATCTGATAGAGCCACAAACAATAATTTATTTACATCGCCTCCTTAAAAAAAAACAACCAACCAAACAAAAAACCCCAACTCACTGTCCAACCCCCCTTAGTTAAACAAATGCTTTAAGTGTGCCAGAAAAGTTACATTTTGTATGAAATATTCAAAGGAATAATTGCTTGTATTCTTACTCTCCAGGAGCTCCACCTAACTGCTAACAGATTTATACTTTCCCAATCGCCTTCAACAGAAATGTCTTTGGGAAATTTTTATTTTCTGTGACTACTAAATGAAGTGCAATTAATATAGAATAATAATAATAAAAGTCTAAAAAAAAAATATTTGGAAGAGCTGGGGCTTCTTTGTGCTGCACAATAGGATGCCCTCATATGAAGTATTGTATGTTTTTGCCTCATCAGAAGTACAATAGATTGGAATTGAAAAGATCCACAAAAGGGAAACAGAGCTTTTGAGAAGCATGATGGAACACACATCTATTGAAAACTGGCAAAATTCATAGTTATTCAGCTTGGAAAAGTTGGATACTTGATTGCAAACAGCAAAATGAAAACTGATCAAATTTCTGTTTGAGACCATTTGGTACCGTGCTGTGAGAAACAAGAGGAAACAGCATAAAAGAAAATTCGGAACCAATTAAATTAGATACTTTGTGCACAACACACAGCTGGAATGATCTTTATATCTCATATATTGTGAAATATTGCCAAAAAAATTAATCTTGGTATAAGCAATCTTTTAATGCTACCAGTCTGGCAATTGAAACTTCTGATTGAAAATGTGGAGCTACTGGTTTCAGCAAGCAAGTTTATTCTCATCAGAACAAAGCAGAAATCTAGTAACTACTGAGGTCTCACCTGAAAAAAAATTGTTACAGTGGCTGGCCAGCAAGAAGCAGTTGTTCAAGTTAGGACTAGTCATTGCAGTTAATGCAAATTCTGTCATACCGCAAGAGGGATATATTTTGGAAAACCACTGTTGTCTTTTCTGTGACCTCACGTTGAATATTCTGGCCCTGTGAAATTACATATTACAGACAAAAGTAATCACCTCAGAAGGACACTGAAATTACAGTAAGTAACCAACTGCCATGCCAGTAAAAAGTTATTAATCATTCTACATTTACAAGCTCTTTGCCTAACCTGATTTTAATTGTATAAACCTAGCCTTTAACAGTCTGACTGCAGATATGATCTAAGGTTTCTCATCACAAACAGAAACACCTTGGTATCCAGTGATCTATTATCCATTCTCACCAGTTTTATAGTGGCACAAAAACTGGCACATCTTATGGCTGATTATGCTTTAAAAAGGCACCAGGGGAGATGGAACAGTCCCATGAATACATGGCATAACAACAGTCTTCTAAGACTATTCTAAGGCAGAGCAGACCTTTACAAGAGCTGAGACATGGCAAGTGAAAGAGACAATCAATACAACAGCTGACTCATGCCTCACAAAAAAAACCCTGACTTTTTTATAACACACAAACTATTTTTTTTTTTTTGGGGGGGGGGGCAAATTTGCAATTCATGCTTAGTCAAGACAAGTTCACAGCTTGATTGTAGGAAGAATCATCTTCTCATCTTCCAGACTCGTTCAGATGCAAGGCAGCAGCTGGTCTACTTGCAGTTTGTCTTACTTTGTGTGTAGTATCAAGTTATCTTTTTGTCAGCCTAGCCTTAAAGTTCATGCTTTGTACCTAATGATATCAAGTACTTCACCAGTGCTTTTTTTATATCTTTTTAAACTGTCGTAACAGCAAGATTGTATGAAGGGCACAAATACCACAATAGAAAAAGGAAGCTTAACAGACAACTTTGTCTTGCTGTTTTCCCAGACCTTGGCTCTCAGCAGATCCGTCCTGAAGTTTCAGTTGTTAGGTTTTGGAGACAATCTATGAGGTATGGAGTTCTAAAAAAATATAGCGCTTAGCTGTCACAACCTGGTCCTTCCACACAGCACTAGTCATACAAATAATTGCTTTAAAATCTGGTGCTTCCCAATCTATGTATTCTAGTCAAACGTAGCAACCAGCCCTCCCAGAAGGGACTCAGTGAGTAAAGCAAGAGAACTCACTCATTAGCTGGTAAAACTGTGATTAGACTATGACAAAGTCCTTTAATATACCAGAGCAGAACCACGCCACCTCAAAGTGGTCCCAAGGCCGGTCTGTTATACAACTCTACTGACTGGTTTAAATAGGAAAGATACTCACTTTCCTTGCTCCTCTGAATACCAAACTCTAAAAAGAATCACCATTTAAGCCCATCAGGAAAAGCTTGAGGCAGGCTTTGAAGATGCAGAACACAGTTTTATTGATTTTCAGATCTGGATTTTTAAATTCATCTCTAAATACAACTATTTTGCATAAGTCACGAACAGCTTTCACTTTTGGCATGTAAAACCTAAGAACTTGATTTGAATAGGGAGGAGTCTTTCAAGATTATACTGAATGCTTAGCACTTGAATAGAAATTCTGAAAGGACTGCATCAAAAAGATTGATAAATGTCCTCTAGAACTTGTGTCTTTATTAAAATGAAACACAAACACACTGAGTGATTAAACAGCAAGTTAATGTTAGGGGCAGGCTGCTTTACCTTGACAGATAGAAAAGGCCTCAAAAATGCCTTTACTTTTGAAGTCTCACAAAATTAGCATTCAGGAAAATCTTCCAAATGTAAAAACATGCACTTCAGCTCTTGAACAAGACCAAGGCAAATTTTACTAGATAAGCAAGCAAAAAAATTTAAGCCTAAATATTCTATTTTAGCCTAAAGGGCTAAAAGAGTACATCTTGAGGAAAAAAAAAAAGCTGATTACACTACTAATTTCAATGTCATTAAGTGCTATTTTGGCTGCATGCAGTATCCCTCTTGGCTAAATCAAAATTCTGATGCCATATAGGTATTCCTCAATTTTGCTGAGCTACCACTTTGAAATATTTCCATTTAAAGTGATACAATAATCCCACATTCACTCAGTCTTTAATTTGAATTGCAGGTAATGCAATGTGGATACAGCAGACAACATACTGTCTACTAGCAGTTTTACAGTGAATCTTTGCTGGAACCTGTAATTTTAATATTTATTTAATTGAACTCCTCATAACCTGCTTCAACATAGTACATATTCTTGTCTTTTTCCATCTGACTTCACTGTATAGAAACACATTTTATTTAGTACATGAAATTTGTGTGTATCTCACACATAAATACATTTCTAAATGCATAAGATTAACCCCTAAAGAATTTTAAAATACTGAATACTACTAATTATATTTATTTTACCTCTAAAGAATTTTAAAATATAGACTACTACTAATTATATTTATTTATGCTTGGTTGTTTAGGGTTGACAACCTAAGGCTGTATTTTTACCAAGCAAGTAAACATGTGTGGCATAAGAGAATGGCAAGATCTTTTGAATCAGGGAAGAAAGAATTCCTGGATTCTACTTTCTGTTTTATGTAACAAGAAACTTCCTGTATATTGGGCTGAATGCAGAAGATAAAGGAATCATTTTCTTTTCCCAGTCAGATAATTTCTTCTGTGTAACGGAACCAAGGGCGCTTCTGCACCTTTGAAAGTCAAGGAATGAAGACAATGCTTCCTCACAGTCTCAGACCCTGACTAGTTCCAGAGCTTACTCACTGCAAGATGCATTTGCTATGTAACACTAAACTACTGCTATCCAGAATTTTCACCGTCACAATGGAGGACTAGGAATTTCCAAGCAAACAAAAGCTCAGAATTTGAACCTGACAAATAATTTCTAAGACAGAACTCAATTTATAAACTTAGTCGGGCTCAAGTAAAGTGCAGACCCTAAACCAAAGATCTTTCTTAACATGAAGAGAACATTTCCCAGGAGAAGGACCCCAGAGGCCACCAAGAAATAACTATGAATGTGAATACAGGAATACATATTCTGTCTCTCAAGAATAGCTCTCTCAAAAGATTTTTGGGCATTCTAGACTTGTAAAGGACTTACTCCTTTCCATAGAAAGGGAAATGTAAGCATAACCGTCTTTGACCTTAGTACAGGATTTGAAATAGTTAATCAATGGGAAAAATCTTAGATCTTTATACTTTTGTTTCCAGGTGATATTACTGGAATACCTTCCTAGCTTGTGTTCTGAGAAATAAATCTTTCAAAACATGTTATTTTGCACATCTTTCTCAAAGGAGCATTCAGTACGCTGTACCATGCAATGAAGTGCTAAGAAACTGTGACAATACCTTGCCAAGAAAAACTTAGACTCAAAGCAGAAATATTAATAACTGCAATCAGATGAAAACTGATTGCATGGTGCAGGAAATACTACGGACTTTCTCAAATATTGTGAAAGGCATTTCATTATTCACTAGGTTAAACAGGGAAGTCAATAAGAAACATCTGTCTATAACCTAAACTATTAGCTGATGAGTGGGTGATTGTGTACTGGATTGAACGGAGAGAAATGGTAGATATTACTGCAGCTAGGCACTGATTTCAACATCTCATTCAGTCAGATATCTTAAGATATAACAGGTCGTAAGCCTGGGTAGCCTTACAAGTTGTAAGATGAAGAGTGAAGAATAAAACTGAAATAATTCTTAATTTTCAAATAAAACCCCCTTTTCCTAAAGTGCTACTTCTATAGTATCTTTCTTTCATTTGCAGCTCATGGCCACTAGCTAAGAGCTCATCTTCTATCGACGTGTTTTCAAACAATATTTCCCAATTACTAAGCCATGTATGAAAGATGATTCTTCACATCAAAAAACTTTTCTTTTCTTCTCATCAAAAATCGATGTACAGGAAATTGCTCAAATTTGTCAGAACAACCACTTCTGCTGCAGCTTAATCATTAGATCTACCCTGCAAGACAGCCTGCTATACTACCTTTTCCAAAAAATCAGCTATCATGTCTTACAGACTAACCTGTTAGAATAATTTGCTTCTTATCAGTGGCTCTTTTTCAGTCTTTTTTGCCTAAATCACAGGTGGAACCATGCTTGTTTCAGTCTGTTCCCAAATGTGGTGTACTAAGAAACTAATTTCTAGAGATAGTAAAGATCACACACTGACATACCAAACACAAGAAGGAAATGGCTGAGAAAAATATGCTTGCACTGAACAAAGGAGAATTTAGAGTCGTAAGGTGTGAGATATGTCTTCCACTTGCCATTATCTTACAGCTACAAGGAAATGGAGAAAAAATATTAGTTATAGGCTGCTATGCTTTCAACATGATCCAGAAAAACTTCCACACATCACCTAACCCTCTCCTCCCCAAAACACCGTTTTTCCTTGATGGATATACATCTCAAGTATGAGTTTTTTTCCTTCCCATCTTGATGTTCTCATTTCTTTCTTCAACCAGAAGCACCCTAAATTAATGGCAAGCTACCTAAGTCAAAGAGCAAAAACCAGAAAAGAAAACAAACGTACAAAATAAACAGTGGCACTTTCTTCCTTCAAAGTAAAGAAGCTACCTGGGCCTCATAAAATACAAGGCAGGAAAGTGCCCTAAGCAGCCACAGCCTTTTAATTCTTGTGGGCCAAGCTATGTATAACTAGCTGCAAATTTTGCAAGCCTAATGAATGGTCAGTAATTAGCATTATTGAGGTGGAATGTACTTCATTGAAATATTCAGTGTCTCATATCAGTGTCACACACCACAGCATTAATGGGATCAAGATGCAACAATAATAGTTTCCATGACAATGCAGCACATGCGCTCAGCAGCACCTCCCTGGGTAAACAGTAATCCTTCAGAAAAACAAGAAGGTCATTACAGCAACATGTCAAATCAATGCAGAGAGTGTCTGAGCCGATTAAGGCATCTTCTCTCAGCTCTGACACAGTGTCAATAGTACTGGGCCACTAGTGCTCAGTCAGATGACTGAAGTGAAATGCCCATCAGTCAGGGAGCTGAGGTGGACTAATGATTCCCTGTGCGGCCTATTAGAACTACATGACAACTCAATCCTTTTTGCTTAAAAAAAAAAAAAAAAAGTGACCTTGTTGCTTTGTTTGAAGCTGAATTAAATTGACAACAGCAGCTAATCTTTACCTAGGGCGATTAACAGAATTAAAGTACAACAACAAAGGCACACAAGGTTTTATGGCTTATATTCTTCGTTTGATAATGCTTGCAATCTATTAGGGGCTTTACAATCAAGTACGATGTAAATATGTATACCAAGCCAAGCTATGTTTGAATGAATCTGAATTAATCTGTTTGTAAGAGGACACTATTTTGAGTAAATGTGCAGAGACAAAGTATGGTCTACATACAGTAATAATCAGCCAGTGGTTAAAAAAAAAAAAAAAAAAAAAGTGAAGTAAATGGTCAAAGGAAAAAAAACTATGCTATACTTGCCAGCCTACACATGTGGGTCCTACTCCAGGTAAGGAAAAGATATACTCAATACAAACATTACGTTAAAGATGCTTTAGGGCTGTAGCTTTTAGTGTGAATACATAGCGCCACAGTATGTCCCCCCAAATACATGGGCACAGTATGTACTTTATTATTTTATAGGTATAATGAAAATCGTTAACAAATAGTCAATATGAAGCAAACATATAAGCATGTAGGTACACATGCTTTTCACCTGAGGCCATTCTAAACTGATGAGCTTGATGAAAGTCTTCATGTCCACATCATGTTTACCAGCAGTTTATCAGCTTACATTACTGACCTACTCAATCAAGAGGAAGACAGCAGTTACGAAGAGGAAAGAAGAATCCTGGGCAGAATGTTTTATCTATGTTAAAGAGAAAATCTGAGCTGTTAGTAAAACTGAGAGATTATCCTTCTTTATTCCACTCATGCACATATTGCTTTAAAGATATACTTTTACCTATAACATTGGCAACAGATTTGAATTGGCTTTAACCAGTTAGATTTCTGAGAAATATGCACTACACCACTGAGCTTGAGGTGTGGGTTGCACTGAGGAAAAGGATGAAGAAATACACAGCTGCCCAAATTCTTTTCACTGAAGCCTCAAAACCCAGCAAAGCCAGAGTTAATTGACGTTGATGGGCTTTGAAACAAATCCTAATTCCAAGAGCACTACTTTTTTTCAGATGACATGAGTGAGAATAGAATAGGGTTCAAATCTACAGAAAATCTACCATAAAGATATGATACAAAGTCTGTACAAAACCTGCTGCAAAGTAACAAGCATGATGAGGACAAAGGGGATTTATGTTTACCAAGAAATAAGTCATTGGAAGGACTAAATAGCTCAAGGGACTGGTACTGAGTTTGAAAGCTTTTCACCTCTTAGTATGAAACTCAAATCTAGCCCCAAGCTGTAGCTATTGAAGGTCATTATCATCCAGTGGCTGTTCAATATTGTGAAAACAGCCCACTTCTCACTGGACAGGGAGTCACATTTCAAAGACAGCAGCATTTCTGAGGTTCATTAGAACCCATAATTTTGGTTTCAGCATAAAGCACTTTATCAGCTGCTGAGCATCGTGCCCTCCAGAGGATGACAGATCAGACAGGGAAAGTTTGCAGTGCTGCCACAATGCCTGGCCATGCTGCGTGTGACAGAGGACTTTTATTGCTATATCTCATAACTAGCAGGCTTTGAACTGTAACTGCACGTTAGAAAATACAGAATACATTTTAAACTTTCAGTGTTTGATTCAGGTTCTATTCAACAGGTAGTGAAATTTTTAAATGGTCCCTCACTCACACAACTGCAAATAGGAAAAGACAACATTTTAAGAGTGAATTTCCAGTAACATTTACAGTGAGAGCAAGCCTTAGACAGGAAATATGCAGAATCTTAGACTTCCTCCTGAAGCTCTCATTCTGTGCTCTAAACAATTTATTAGTGGCATATCATATGTAGTCACACGTGCAGTGCTTACTTTAATTCTTTGAACATTAGGTTTTATCATATGTCTTTCTCTACACCGGTTCACAATTGCACTGTTACCCTGATTATGTTGCACAAAAGGTTCATGCCAGTACTGAATATTTTACATATCTGGGTAAAGCTCATACAAATCAGTAAGCCCGTGCAGTTTGATTTCAGGCAAAGTAAAAATTTGTTATTCGAGTACAAATTTACCAGTATAGCATGACATTTCATTGATATAGATGATCATATATTATTATTTTGCTATTTTTTTACATAAATGCTTTGAATAAAAGATTCTCTGGATTCAATCATAGACATTTACAGATATACTGTCGATGGTGTTCCAGCATGCTCTGCTGAAGTTTGACAAAGTACAGCTAACACTATTCCCTTTGTCCCTGGTGGCAGCCTGTGTAATAGGTACTAGATCTATACAACCCAATAGCAAGAATTAAAAAGTATTAAGGTCTTTCACTGGGGAATGCTTTAATTGTTAGTTGTTAATCAACCTGACCATGTTTCACTAATCTTGAATTACTTTCTAATCTGACAGTACATGCATGCATGAGAAAGAACATTGGGGAAAGACAGGATTTTATATGTTAATTCTGAAACATGACTAAGAGCTCTCTCATTTTATACGATGATTGAAACTCCAGTTAGCCAAAAAAATAATGAGGTAAAATGATCTATTTCTACATGCAAATTAAAACTGACATAACAGCAGAAGCAGACCATTTGGNCAATTCCAACAAATGAAAAAACAAAGCTGATTTGTGATTAAGTGATATTTTCCCATTAACCATTGGCTCCTAGAAGACAGAAACTTGTATTTGTGATACAATGTGGATCTTGAAAGATAATAAAGAAGAGGCAACTCTTTCAGGTTTCTAACAAGCACCGATAACATAAAAATTGAGTCATTTCCTGATTGCTAGGCAGGAACTCTTCTGGATAGTTCATAATCACCAGTGATGACAATTACTGTCTCTATCAGGAGACAATATTTTAATTTTAATTCAGATGGTGCCCTCAGCAACTAGAAGAACTAGCAAGAAAAGAAATATACCTTTCCTGACATTTGTGTATAAATAAAGGTTGCAATTATTACTAAACTATTCCATTGTAGATCAAACAACAACGAAAAAACAAAGGGATTTTTAAAGAATGCCTATTGGAGAAGAATCTTGTGAACAATGTCTCTTGGCGTGGTGCTTTACATATGACTATTTAAAGTTCTTATTCAAGCAGTGCTGCTATTTAAATAATAATAATAATAATAAAGTCTTAGTACATAATTCCTCCAAAGCCACAACTGATACTTTCATGGTGACAGTGACATTCTATCTCACAAAAAACAAAGGTAATGGAGACTAACACCGCAGACCTCTATTACCTAAACCTAGAATCGGTTTTTCAGTGTAAAGCAAAAGTGCTTGAGTTTGAAGGCAGTATTTGAGGATATTAGCATATGCTTTCTTTAAAAGCTTGAACTGACTTTGGACACTTAAATATTCTTGACAAAAACAATTTTGAGTATATTATTGCTTCAGAAACCCCAAATCTAGGCTACTATTTCAAACATGTCAATTTGTACCTTGAAGCCATAGAACAAGTTCTCTAAACAATAATTTTCTTTATACTTACATTTATCAATGTGTATGTGTCTGAAAATTTAATAATCCCTTTTGGCAGGGTCCTCTATAATGAAAGCAAATAGATTTTAGCAACAAGTAGAATTTTTTTTTTTTTTACAGTATCTTACAATTTTTTTTAATTGCAGAATATCCTTTTAGGAGGCTTGTAAAAAAAGAGAAAACTAACAAGACAAAGAAGTAGCCTAAAATTATTAGCATAATAATCCCTGTACATCACGCTAAAGCTAGGATCAAGCATCTTCTACCTGCAGCAAAGCCACATTGATCCTGAAGCACTGCCACAGATTCAAAAGCCTTCAGAAACTGAAATTAAATTATGCCCAGGACTAGCAAGAGATAGAGAGATGGCTAGTCAGAAAAACTAGGAGGAAAGGCCATAGGCTTATCAGGGTTTCTATGGGATAAAGAAATATACCTGCTTATGTTATATTGCCATTTCAGGCTCTTTGAGGTGTTGTAATCATTAAGCACATCACACAGGGCATGTTTCTCCTGTGAGCAAGACCTCAGTCTCCCAAGAGTGACATTTGAATTTTTTGGCCCGATAAATCAAGTTTAACAAACCTCATGAATGTTCTTGCAAATTCCATGAAAATTGTGACTCAAGGAGAGCAAAAGACCTGGTTGGGAGAAAGGCTGTTTTTAAAACTAACAGGGTTCTTCAGAACTATACATTTTCTTAAACCTATTAGGTTCCACAAGAAGGCATCAAAAGCCTTTACTTTACCATTCTTTACTCTTTCACAGTTCTGTCTCACTTCAGAGCTCAGGGTTTCTATGGGATAAAGAAAAAAACCTGCTTATGTTATATTGCCATTTCAGGCTCTTTGAGGTGTTGTAATCATTAAACACATCACACAGGGCATGTTTCTCCTATGAGCAAGACCTCAGTCCCGCAACTACAGTCCCCGCCTACCGCAGCCCTCAAAGGCTCATAATGGGGGCAGAAACTGAAGAGCTATAGGTACTGCAACATCTCAAAGATGGTAAGGTAAGTGACCTTATTTTCTTATCAAGTATGTGTCCATGTGGCAAACAAAATTTCCTCAAGGTGGTAGTGATAGCACCAGGCAGAGACCAAAGGCTCTTTTCAACTTGATATTCAACCTAAATGACATACTAACTAGACAGTGTCTAATAAAAGGTAGTAAGATGCTACCTGTAGCCACTTCAAACACCTCAAAAACTGTTCTTTAAGAATCATAAGGACTAAAGCAAACATTTTCTTTGTCTTGGCAGAATACACCTTAAGGTTCAAAAGGAAAGATTTGTTACTTCACTGAAAGAGGGTGGAGAAGTCATACCTGATCAATTCTGACGTTCTTAGTATGACATAATTTAGCCTGTCAACATCCTGGATGTAGCCACATAAAGTTATGATCAAAGTATATCTTCATTTTTCTCATGTTGAGACAGAATTTCCTGTGTTCCAGTGTGTGCCTGTTACCCCTTATGCTGTTGCGGGGCACCACAGAAATGTACTGTATCTGTTATGTGTGTGTACTAGGGGCATGGCTCTTATATTAAAAAGAACTAAAAATGAAGTCATTAAGGTCATAAGAACTTTCTGAATATGTCAGTTTAAGATGCTGTTGTACAAATTTTACTCTCCATAATAAATCCTCATATGGTCCCATAGGATGTGATGTAACGGACAATAGTGTTCATGTCCATGAAATTGTGTAACCCAATGGGAATCATAACAGAGAACTTGTTAAGCATCGGCAAGGTTTTGAATGACTGTAATTAAGTAACCTACTTCTCCCCTTGTGTTCCACCATGACAGCTGAGGTCAGCTGGAACACTCGAGTCCCTAAACATAAATGTCAGGGGATGTTGACAGGAAATTCTCAGCAAAAGCCCTTCACCTCTGGAATTCACTTCTCTTATTATAGCTTTGACAGAGCCCAGGTCAGTTGACAATCAAGATATAGAGCAAGGCCTCTTTCATAATACTTCCCAGCAGAGTCACAAATATGCCTTTTAATATGCTATTGTGACTAATTAGTTATTAAGCACACTACATTAAATAACAAACCATATGTCGATTTCTCTGTATTTTTGAACTTAAAGTACATGGCTGGAAACATGGTGGGTTTTTTTTAATACATCAAAAATTACTGGGAGAAGCTGTATATTAAAGAGTTGAATGGAAGGATGACTGAAAACACAAGACATACAATGTTTACATCTGTAATGAGCAAAGCAAAGAAAATGTACAGTAATGAGGGGTAATTTAAAGAATAATCAAAGTAATATTGTAATGACTACAACCAGCACATCATGCCTGAAGGGAAATATCCTGAAGGGATATCTTGCCTAAAGGGATATGGTCTATACCAAAAAAGCTCGGAGCCATTGAAACCCCTAGAGAAAGATGATAATGGCTGTACATAAAGTATAATTTATTTACAATTTGAGGAAGGCTTCCATCAAGTCCCTAATGACAGACTTACTAGTTACATTAAAAGCTGTGCTGATTCTGATAAAAGCATGAAGTCAATAAAGTAAGCAAAAGGGATCTGCGATACAAGGAGAAAATGGATGCTGCTTACTAGGCAAGAAGAAATAGAAATCTGGGTAGAAATACAGATTTTTAAAAAATCTGTATTAAACAACTCTCAATACACGATCTCATGGCAGCTGACAGACTCTGTGGGCTATTCATAAGGAAGCATGATCTCATGTGGATTTAACAGCTCCATCTTGAAATATTGAGAGACCATTATAGACATCTGTCTGTATATCTTTTTTAACATTTTATTCTTACTCATCCTCTGCTTGTGTTTTTAACTGTTTGTGGGAAAGGGAAACTGAAGGGTCAGTTAGGAATAGATGTCTTCTAGCTATTTTCCCAGTGCCCCTGAACAAATGAGACATCTATCGATGAATACATGTGTAAAGATAAAAGAAGGAGAAATTTAATATACCACATGGAATAAAAAACAAAAACAGGCAAGTGAAAAATAGTGAGTGAAATTTATTTTGTGTAAGAAATGAGTCTTCTGTCTTTATGTAATGCAAATCAGGAGCTATTCCATTGAAACCAACCTGGTTTTACTGGTGTAAAACTAGTGAATATAAAGGAAATCACCACCATCATATCTAGACTTGTAAAAGGTTGCTACAATACAAAAGAGAAAAATTACCACCTACTTGACAGAAATTGCTAGAGTTCATATTAACTTGTGCTTATTTCCTGTCACGTTACTGCAACACTTCAGACCTGCAAGTCCCACAAATCTTTCCTGTCCTGCAATCCATTCTGCATGGTGCTCAAAACTCATTCTGAATAAGCACTGACATTTTAAAGCCGTACCCTTCTCATACAGACATCCTCATTCTATGTCATTACATATTTTTTGATCCTCATTTAAACACTTATCATGAGATGTTAACGGAGGCCATTAAAAATAATAATTAAAAAAAAAAAAACCAAGACAAAACTTCAAGTATGGTGAAAGCTTATTGTTTTCAACATAATATAATTTTATAAATGAACACGGAGTAGTCACAAACTAACACCATTTAAGCTAAAGCCAACTCATGTGAACCTATGGAATATTTAAGATGTAAAATCCCATAGCTGGATTGCTTTGTACATCACACCTACGAAGGGGACCTCCTTGAGGGGAAAAATGCACTTTTACAGTCATTGGTTGTATCACAATTTCTTTGGTTTGTGGAATTAAATAGTTTAACAAATTAATTAGAAGAGAACTGCCAAGGCTTCCACCCATGGTTTTGTTTTAGTTTTTCACAACTGAATACTTTTCATAACAATCAGTGAAGAAAAACTTCTTCACCTGCCCAGTCCCTGCAGAGAGGCAGGGACACCTGCCATGTGTGACCATTAAGCCTCAGGGCTGAAGGATCATGTTCTTTTAGTCCACCAATTAATCTGTAATTCTTTTATGCAAAATGGGTGGTGTATCCTTAAGGCCAGGAGGGTACCTACAGGCAGGACTGAGGACTGGGAGATTCTGGTAAGGAACCAGTAAACTCTGTGGAGGTGGAAAGAGTGGGTTTGAAACTATTAACTCCTCTATTTGGGATGCATATAATTTTAAAGCCATGCTCTTCCTCTACAACCCAGAAAGGATTTAAGACTCTGCATTCATTATGGTTATATGCATATTCCTTATGGAGATGCATATCTGCATGTAAGTCAGCCACTCCTCTCTTCTGAATTTCCTATACCCTTGTGTTCCCACTGAGCAAGGTATCAGCTACAGGTGCCATGATGAGATTCCTAACATTTCCCATACATTCGATACAGAATTTAGAGACTCCCAAAACCAGTCTAGGAAGGAGGCACGTAAGGATGAATAGATAATTATGGCACACAGGCTTTACCCATCTATGATTTTAATCTAGTCCTCAAAAATATATGCAAGACCTGAAAACTAAACCTAAGGTGTTCATATATCTACACCTTGACAATACTTTCCTTGAGCAGTCAGTAAATTATAGGTAGGGAAATGTCAAAGAATAGGATGGGCTAAAGAATAGAAAATTGTGAGTGTATAGAAGGAGCTGTAGCAATTGGTCTCTATGAGGAAAGTATCATAGAGATATGTTACTTTTTCCAAGAAAGTTTTAGTCATGAAACAAGAGCAGAAGCATCAGTTGTGGCTTATAAGCAGGGCTGAAACTTTAAAAAGAAAAACATGCAAGATAAGACAATGGAGTTTGTTCACAGGCAAATAAGTACACTGGAAAAACCCACCCCTATTTTAAAATCCAGCAAACACAGAGCATGAAGGATATTGGGGTTTCAGACGAAAGAGATGTAAATAAAATATTGACTTCTCATGATAGTAGAAAAAGACATAGCACAGATAGTCTAGCAAATCTATGAGCATTCATAAGGACTTCACTCATGTGAATGAACTCTTTGGGAGCAGTAAGACAGCACGAAACAAGGGAGACGAAACTGTAAAAACTGGGAATAAGAAACAGTGTAATCTTGAACATCCATCAGAGCATAATTGTTGTTTTCCATTTAGCAGCAATGTATGACTTTCCAAGGGCTGCTAGAAGGATCACTGTATCACAAGGACAGCTCTGATGATGAGCGATGGTCCTGGTGCCCTAGTAAGAAGCTTTAATATTTTTTTTTCTCACCTTGCCTTCCTCCTTTACTATGCCATGCTGCCAGTTATAAAAGCTTGGTGTAATCCTCAGAGCTTATAAAGACAGCACATTAAATGTAAGGAGGGCAAAGCAGACATTGGCTTTGGCAATTTGTGTGAACTGATGAAGAGCAGCAGCAAACTCCCTCGATGGACCAAGAGAAATACCTTCCACCTACCAGAACAACCAATCTGAGTTACAAGTTCACCATGTTTGTACATAAAAGTATAAATTCACATACACATCAGCAGTATAGACTTCCACTAGAAAATAAATCTTTTTACTTTTTTCTTGGTTTGCATTAATTCTGTACCTATCCCTACAAACCTCGCCCAAAGTCAATTAGAGTCTAATCAAAAGAAGATGGAATCTTCTTTTTATAGTTATATGATGAAACAGTACACAAACCGAGAGGCAGCAAACTTAAGCATTTGGGATTCTGACTTTGATACACTTCTGGAACTGAAATCTCATCAGGAGGAAGCATGCAATTAGAACAGCTTTGTTTTGCATTGGTCCATCCACATTAGGCATGGCAAGTTATATACAGCAAAAAAAACTCAGCCTAGATTAGCAATACCATATTTTCACAGTGTGCAAGGAGAGGAAAGGGGACACAATCAAAACATAGTGTAAGTAAGCACGATCAGTTAACTCTGGAAAAATACCCCTAGTTTTAGACAGCAAAATAAAGGTGCAAGCCCACACAAATAAACATTCACTTTAATATTTCTCATCCTTCTAATAAAACAGCCTCCTCATACAGCATTATTATGAAATCCTCTTCTATTTTCATGAACATAAGCCATGATATATCTAAAATCTAATAGGATCTACAATGGAGTTTTTGCTAGATTCACTATAGTTCAGTGTCAGGTGATGAAATCTATGTCATTATTTTCTACCAATATCTTGGCGTGCATTCTCCCTGCCATGCTACACTGGATACCACTGCTAGTGAATGTATAGTATATTCAAAGGTCCTCAGCAAGTCATTATACAAATACTAGAAATAAAATTCCTTAGAAGCAAAGTGAAATAAAAAAAACAGAAGATCAAGAGCATTTTTTTTTTAAAATCCTTCTGACCACAGGGAGTTTGAGCCAACAGAAATTAGCCCACTCTGATGACACTAATGAACTACTATACTGACAATGATGCTATTTAATTGCAAAATAAGAGGTTCACTGAACTATGAAAACAGCCTGGCAACACATAATTTAAAAAAAAATAATAATATATGAATTAGTCCTTCACCATTCCCATTTGCACCAAGCAAATTTCTTGAATTTGATCCTCAGTAGCTTTATTGTCACACAATGAAGATATAATTCTCTCTCCTTTTTTTTTTTTTTTTTCTAGATCCTTAGCCACAGCATTATGGAGTTTGCTTTGCAAAGATTCTGTACATGTGTAAATGTAGGATCCTTTCATTTGCAAAGTAACAGTGCTGGGAGACACTAAGCGTGGACCACGCAAACATAAACAGTAGTGCCTAGCCTGAAGTCCTTATATAACTTTAAAGCAAGCCTCAGAAACATAGACAGCCACATACTTGCTTGATCAGTGCCCCTTGGATGTAACTGTGGAGACCCATTAGCTAAATAAATCCCTAGGAAAGCCAAGAATTCTTAGTGTGTAAACTGTTGCTTGTTAATGTGCTTGAATGGTTTAAAATGTCTACAGAATTGTCTGCCTCTGACCTTAAGACAAGTCCTAAATCAATTCTAGTCTGACAGTATTCAGCTATTCCTGAAGAGTGACCCAGAGACTGATTTTAGAAATGTTGGCTGGAAAAGATCTCTGGAGGTTATCCAGACCAGCCTCACATTCAATGTCAGCTCTAACGCTTTTCTTCTGGTGGGAATCTTGACAGAAAATGTTACAGTACATTTAACACATGTAGTGTGTGTGTGCTTGCACTTCCACAAGTGCAAAGACACAATGCAAGAGTTTTAAGAGATCAGTATTGTACTGACCAAAACAGTGTAAGTTATTCTTTAACAAGATGAGAAAAATTATTTGGTATATGCTTTAAACCAGAAAAAAAAAAAAATCCATCACCTTTTAAAGGACCTTGTCACTTTTTCCTGCATGCTGCTTTTCACGCTTAGTCCTTGTTGCAAAATGCATACTTCTGCAAAAACCCCCAGAGAGGTATGCAAACACACGACTTCATGAGAACTCCGCAACGCGGAGTTACTCCGCAGTAATGAATTATTTTGTCACTCATTACATGTTATGACAAGTCTGTAGTTTCCTCCATTGTACAACAGACCTAAACCTCTACAGTGCTAATCTGCCACAGTGTGTAACTGGTGAGTCAGAACAGGAACAAAAGATTTTAGGGAGGTTTCTAATATTTTTGTGTTGATGAACACCACTGTTTCCATGATAAGAACTGCCCATGTTTCTTTGCAAAACTGACTATTGCTAATAGTAGATTATGTCAGCTACAGCTTTGTCTAGGCAATTGCATAAAGCCTCAACGAAGATTCTCCAAGCTCTGTTGGTCACCTGTTCCAGCGCTGCATTAGCTTCCTGGTAAAGATGTTTTTCCTAATGACAAAGCAATCCGCAAAGCTGCAAAATGTGATAATGTGGGGCTTTTTATTTATTGAACTCCAGCTGATTGCATTCTGCATCGCTACACTCTTACTGTGGCTCATACTGATGGTCCAGCCAACAAGTGACTGCAATGACTGAAACTAGAGAACAAATGCAGTTTGGGGTAGAATTGCACTGCCTTGCCTTATTTAAATTAGATTTAATAAGAACTTAAAATATCTGCAGCCATCTGTCCCTGTGTTTACAACTGTGTTATAATCATTGATTTGTGGGGCTAAACAGATACTGATTAGCTTGAGAAGTAAAGCAGCTGCAGACGAGAGCTGTGAAGCAAGCTGGACTCTTCCCTTCCACTGCACCATACCTGGTGGTGGGAAGTAACGTGGCCGAAGTAGTTTTTAGTTGCATTTTTACAGTATCATGATATCTAAGCCAGACTTCCCTGTTTCTTGCTGCTTGATTAACTAGAGAAAAAAAACAAAACCACAACAACCCACAATGGTATAACCAGTATAAATGCATATTTATCTTTAAAGCAGGTGGTAATGGCTTTCCATATGGGAAAGCAGAAGTCTTTTCATGTGCTTATTGATACAAAATCATACTTAAACAGTCTGCACCATGTAACAGACATTGACTGACGCAGAGTAAACAAGTTTTAAACTACAGAAAGCATTTAACAGGGCAGGTATGGAGGGGACAGGTGAGACCATGGGAACCACAGCCTTCCTCATTAGTACCACTGTGTGGCACACGACAGAGCACAATTACATAATGATCCCAAATTCATTCTCCCTGTGTCCCAGTATGTAGGATGCTGTACCACACTAGACTAAGGTATGGATATGATCTCTCACTTAAATAATTGTTCCCCATCTTATATAGCTGGAAATCAAATATGTTCAAAAGATAGTTACAGACATTTATGTAAAAAGATAGTAACAGAGACTTATGTAAAAAAATACAGAATTTCATGGGTTTAACATAGAAATCTTTCTGAATCTGGTGGCAAAACTAAGTACTGCATCACTTCCTTGACAAAGCACTTCAAACTGTTGCCACCACTACACTTCTGAGTGTTCCTTCTTACAGTTCCCAGAAGTTTAATGGGGCACTATTATCATTACCTTGTTTGCCTCAATTTTATATATGTCTTACGAGAATGCAAATAGCAAGCAATGCTATCTGCAGTGCTCTGATGCAGCACAACTCTTCTTACACAATTTTTTCTATTCTTGTCAAAGAAATAGCTACAGAATCTTAGAAAGGGCATCCTGGCAAAGGAAGATTACCCAAGATTTCTGAATGTTTCATGAAACTAAATGATAGCTCTTCTAAATACCAAAAGTAAAGTTCATTTTCCTTGTACTCCCCTCAAATATATACCCTGTAAAAGTATTTTAAATAAGTTTTAAACCAGTACACTGCAATAGCTGATAGTCAAATTTGCAAAAAATACTATTTTAACTGAATATCAAACCCACCAAAATCAAAAAGTCAAAGGCAAAACAGAGGAAGAAAGAGGCGTGCAAACAATTATTTCACAAGGTATATACACAATTTGGAGACACATTATAAAAAAACCCAATTCTTTAGATAGTATAAAGAGAGACAACATTTGACAGGTATTAATTGCATGGCCTCAAATAGGAAAATGAGGAACACACAGATATAACAGAGCTTAAGGAGGCTTTTGAGCCATAGGAGTGGTGAATTTCTCTCAGAAGAGATAGTTACCATTTGATTTATTTAAGTCACAGAGATCTGTACACAGATAAAAAAGCTGCAGCAGCTATGAAAGCTCTTAAATACAATACTTAAATGCACTGTGATGTACCATGTGGTACAAAAGTAGGCAACTAGTATTTACAGTAGGGACTTGATCAAAAATAAGAACACTGGAGACATGAATGAGTACTATTTACGAGAAGCGTTATGATCATATTCACCTCAGAAACAGAACGGTTGGCGTCAGCCTGTGACATTCATCTTGAGATGGCCATAATAAGTGATAATGATGAATGTAATCTGCACAGCCAACAGCTTTTCTAGCAAGGTAAATCACATTTAGTATTCTCTACTTTTGAAGGATGTGCCCTAAATATTAATTTACAACCTTCCATTGCTCTTATCTTATAGGCCAATATTATTCATGAACTAATTTTTAGCATTTATATTATCATATTAGTCTTCTGGATACTTTTAAGCAGTACTGAGCCTACGTAAGCTTTTTACATGTTGCCAGACATTTCCTGTGCGACAACTTCATATACGCAGTAAACTAGACCTGGGCCTCAGACAAAAAAAACATTTCCCAAAGAGCAACTTAACTAGTTGAACTAAAAGATGTAGCTATTTCCTAAAAGTCGAAAATAAGACAAAACAAGAGGACTTCATTACAGATATACTTTCATAGGATCTGAACCTGCTCTTTTAGATGTCAGAGGGAGAGAGAACTGGACTTATAATCGAATAACTTCTGTCTACTACCAGTTTGCATGAACTAATGCAAAGTACATAAATAACTTTCCATCACATTCACCTAGCCTCCAACAAATCCCTGAGCTAGAGGTGACATCTTTGGACTTCACAGCATTTGAAGGACTTTTCTTTCATGCTATCAAGTAGTTTTTAAATAAAAACCATGCATAGTTTGAGCAGTCACAACAGCCTGTGGGAAAGAAATTTCACAGCTTAAGTTTGCTTTGTGAATAAAAACAATTTTTGTTTATACCCACTACTTTCAATTGATGCAACTTTGGTTTCATATTTGAAGGAAGAGGGAGTAACTACTCATCTTTCTGTGTCTGGAATAATTTGTCAAGCATTTTCATAGTCTTCTCTGAACTACCTTTTCCATTTAACTATCATAAACCTAAAGCCTTGATTCTGAATATTAACCTATTTCATAATTGATATAATTTATGGTTTTCCTTAAGATTTTTTTTCAAATGATCCATCTATAAGGTTCTAAATTTAACAAAAAAATAAAAAACCACCCATTTTCTTGCTAAGATATGTATTTTGCTATTTTGTCTCCATTTATAATTTCCCTTGATATTTGATTTTAACATATTTTGAACACAGTAGTAATTTTGTTTCATTTGGGGGGAATTTTGCTTTGTTTACACAGCCATTCCTATATATAAAACAGACAACTGGATCTACTGAAGATGTCAACTAAGAATTTGCATGACATTTTTGTAAAATAATCTGATTCAATGCAAATTTGTGATACAATTTTTTTCACCGTCCTCGCAGAAACATACCTAGCACAAATTACAGTATTTAAAGGAGCACCATTAGATCTGGTGAGTGCCTCAGTTTGTCATTTATCTGGCTTAGTCCTAAACAAAACAATCACTTTTTAAAAAGAAAGAAAAAACTGTTCAAAGAGAATACCTTTCTCTGTTCCTCCCTTCCTGTGCTCCCTTCATGCATTTATTGCTGTTGTTGGGGACAGAAATTTCTTTGTTGGCATTTAAATGGACACCCTTTATGAGAAGGATGCTACACTTCTTCATTTATTTCCTTCTTTTGCATAGTCTCCAGAATTTTATTCAAAAATTGATAAGACATCTTTCTTGATCCCTTTGTCTTCTTCAGAACCAGTGGCTTACCCTATCTCTTCTTACCATTTTGCCAAGACTATCATGCCCAATTTCCCTGCAAAAAGCATTCCAGCAATGCTTTTCACCAAATTCTGCCTCCTGAAATATCACAGGGTCGCTGAGTGTTCATTTCACTTAGGCCACTAAATTTTTAAGAAACAGCAGCTCTTTTGGTGACAATATATCTAGACAGCATCTGAAAGCTTAAAATATTTCTCATCACCGGGTCTTCTGACAGTTTGGTTCAAACTGAAGGCGTAGATCAAAGTTTGGAACATGCACCTCTAACTCAGTGCTGCATTCTGAATGGCTACACAGCCAGGAAATATTATAAAGTGAACATTTGCAAGACTTGGTGCTTATCCAGTTACTGCAAGTACACATATCATATACACAGGAATTACAACAGGACATTACTGATGATTAAAGGAATTCTTAATGCAATGACTATACATCAGTGTCATAGCAAAAAACAGTTGTATATCTATGGAAGGAGACAAAATAACATAGTTCCTTAATCTTATGTCCAATAACAGTATGATTCAATGTAAGATAATGTAGCAAATAGTGTGTCCTACTCTTTTTGGACATTAATCCTGACAGAAAAATCTTTAGCTTTGTATGGATTAGTCAATGTAAATTCATTAACTACTTGTCATGCTTCTAATACAATCTGCCCTGACCCTAAAGACTTGACAGTGTAGTGTTAATCAAATCTACATGAGATCCCATACAGACAAAACAATCTGTTTCCGGATAGACAGATTTTCCCCCCCCTAAAAAAATAAAAAAAGGTTTGGAGTAAAGTATGTGAGACTCTAGTTTGTTTTTTTAAAATCCTTTAATTTTAATAAAATTATTCACAGTTTCTATATTATAAGGAAAAAAAATCAAGGACAATTTTAGTGTTGTTTTTAAGAGTTGCCTCTAGAAAACTGCCACTTACTTAAACTAGTAAATCAGAGTACTACCTTACAAAGAATAAAATGAAAACATATTTTAATTTCAATGAACATGTTTCCCCCCCCCCCCAAAATATTTTGGTGAAATATTTGGGAAATTTATATAATTTCATGCTTCCCAGCCATTTCAGTACTGCTTTGATCTTATTAAAAAAAAATATTGCCTTGAACTCCTAAGCCCAAAATATCAGATACCCATTTAAAACTGGATTTACTAACAGGATCTTTTAGTTCAAGTCTGACGCTCAGACTTGCAATCCAAAGTGGAACATATTATCTCTTCTACTTCCATATCTCATAATAACAAAATATAGTGTTAGCAGTCTTCAATAAATGCAGCTTACAGCCACATACTGTAGACCAACCTCTGTGTTTAGTTTTGACTTGAACCTTTTAAAAAATCTTTAAACAATCATCAACAGTACTTGTCTAATGAGTTCTCAGACATGCTCAAAAAGTAAAGTAAATGATGGCCTAATTATCAAAATAATACCACTTAATGCAAAAATACATTTTTCTACAGTTTGGTTTGCAACAAACTTCAATCAGAATAATCATACACAATGGCTTTTCTTTCAGATTTTCATGTCTAGCCGCTGGTGCCAGGCACTCTGTTTTACCTATCTGGCTATGACTTGATATACAAAAGCTTTCTAGCTTAATTGACCTCTACCTCTTTTACTCTTACTGAAGTGACACATTTTAGAAGCTGAATACTTTCAGACTCACTAACAGCTGTATGTACTTGGTTTCGTAAAAGTCCACTATTCCAGATGCAGCTGATTAACAAGGAAATGTCATCAGTTACACCACTCAGTTTAGTGCTCTTTATTGCATTGTAGCTATTAAGTTCAGACAAATCAAATATGAAACGGTATAATTCTGAGCCTGCTTCAATATATAGCAAACAAAAATCTACACGCAATACACATAAATAATATAAATAATAATTTCTCATCTTGTTATTATTCCTATAAACTTCCTATGTAACAAAGTAAATAATATTTCTCTTATTGTTCCTTGAATTTAAAGGAACAAGAAACATTATAGTCTAGAATTGTTTTTATCATCTTTATTATTTTTAGAGGCACGTATCATGTAAGTTATGCTTTTCAGGTCTATCAGATGTGAAATCAAGGGCTCAAAAGTCATAATATGAATATCTTAATTTTCGTGAAAAGCATTCTGCAGTCAATAATGACATCAATAATGGTAGTTCTGTATTACCAATAAGAACAACATTCAGTACTAAACTTCCACTATATTGTAGCCTCAGAAATTATTATTCTGTGATTCTGTGATTCTGTGACTTGGATTTGGCTGATATGATATTTCTTTTTTCAACTATTAAATGAAGTAATAGTGAGATAAACAAATTATTGCTTCCTAAGCTATGTGTAAAGCTTAGCAGACAACACTAAAATGAAGAACTGAAAATATTACTAGATATTTTAACTGCAGATGGTTATATATATTCCATAATCTAGTGCAATAGCATACTAGAGAAACCTGTTAGCATAAACAAGCATTGTTTAGAAAGGTATAAATAATACAAAGTTAGATAGGCGTAATTCCTCATTTTTAGCTACAATGCTTGCCTATGACAATACCGAAATGTCACTTTCTCCATCTCCTTGAACTTGGAGAGCAAGACCAATACATTAAGGCTACATTTTCCAATACATTTTGGGGAAACTGTTTCCTGCCTTACATCATGTAAGGCAGGAGAATCTGTAAAGAAAAAAGACCACACTATGGGCACTCAGTCTATGGCATCAAAGCTGAGATGAGATTCGTTTGCTTGGAAATGCCATAGTTTGGTACAAAGCATGACATTTTAGGATGGCACGGGGAGATTCATTACCAGAGAAAAGATATTGAAATATAGACAGGTAAGTTTGAGTTGTAAAAAAGCAGTAGGCACAGCAAGTTGGTCCTGAAATATCAGCTAGGCTAAGCTAGTAACAAGAAATGCTTATCTTAACAGTGACTAGCTCCTATTCCCGTTGAACAAAGTTTCACACCGTTTTCTTTCATGCGTACAGATCCAGTACAATCTTCTTATCCAAGTGTTAAGCTTTTTCCATGGAGACAGATAACTTGACAATATCAAAAAAGTGTCACAAAAATTTGAAACAGGAGTTTGTTTAAGGAAAACTGAGCTCACTAACAAAATCAAAATGCTGCTTTAAAACAATTATGTGGTAAAATTTTGAAGGAGCTGCTTGCAGACAACTTGCAAATAACAAAAGAATGAATGTAACAAAGTATTGGCTTTGTACCCACCAAACTAGTTTTAATTTTAAAAAAATTGTTTATAGTTTGCCCTTTGATGTATTTAGCTACAGGTGGAATTCACACACACACCCCTTCCAATTGTCATCTGTTTATTCACTTCCCGTGTTTATATCTCCCTTTACAAAAATCTTTAAGTAGCTCCTTTTTTGGCCATAGGGGTGTTTATGGATTTATTCTTCATAACCGAAGGCTGTATTTCTCAAGTCATTTCATTATAGCTTCTGCCTTGTTTAGGTTTTTGGGTTTGGGTTTTTTTTGGGGGTGGTGGGTTTTTTTTATATATATATAGAGTCTGCTAGTCATATTGGCTATCTTAAGACAGTTTGCTTCTGACTGTAATTCATCCAGAGCTGTGCCAGGAAGGGATTAAATGCATAAATCTCAGCCTTGTTATCATCTAATTTCATGGTTTGTTTTACCTTCAAAAAGAAGCTTCTTAAGCTCATGAAAGTGATTTCTTGCTTCTGGAGAAACTCAGACTCAAAAAGGAAGCCTACAGAGGGTGGAAGCAAGGACAGGTAACCTGGGAGGAATACAGAGAAATTGTCTGAGCCGCCAGGGATCAGGTTAGGAAAGTTAAAGCCCAGGTAGAGTTAAATCTAGCCAGGGACATAAAGGGCAGCAAGAAAAGCTTTTATAGATGTATCGGTGATAAAAGCAAGGCCAGGGAAGATGTGGGCCCTCACTGGAAGGAAATGGAAGACCTGGTCACATGGGATATGGACAAGGCTGAGGTACTCAACGACTTTTTTGCCTTGGTCTTCACTGGCAAGTGCTCTAGCCACACCGCCCGAGAAGAAAAAGGGAGGGACTGGGAGAATGAGGTACCACCCACTGAAGAAGAAGACCAGGTGTGAGACCATCTAAGGAACCTGAAGGTGCAGAAGTCCATGAGACCTGCTGAGATTCATCTGCAGGTCCTGAGGGTACTGGCAGATGAAGTTGTTAAGCCACTATCCATCATATTTGAGAAGTCATGGCAGTGTGGGGAAGTTCCTGCTGACCGGAAAAGCAGAAACTTAACACCCATTTTTAAAAAGGGCAAAAAAGGAAGACCCAGGGAACTACAGGCTGGTCAGGCTCACCTCTGTGCCCAGCAAGATCACAGAGCAGATCCTCCTGGAAACTCTGCTATGGCACATGGAAAATAAGGAGGTGATCAGTGACAGCCAACACGGCTTCACTGGGGGCAAGTCATGCCTGACAAATTTGGTGGCCTTCTACAATAGCGTTAAAGCATTGGTGGATAAGGGAAGAGAAAATGACGTCATCTACCTGGATTTGCACAAAGCATTTCACACTGTCCCACAAGACATCCTAGTCTCGAAATCGGAAAGACATGGCTTTGATGGATGGACCACTCGGTGGATAAGGAGTTGGCTGGACAGCCACACTCAAAGAGTTGCAGTCAGTGGCTTGATGTCCAAGTGGCAACCAGTGACAAATGGCATTTCTCGGGGGTTGGTACTGGGACTAGTGCCGTTTAACATCTTTGTCGGCAACATGGACAGTGGGATTGAGTGCACCCTCAGCAAGTTTGACAACAACGCCAAGCTGTGTGGTGTGGCTGACACGCTGAAGGGAAGGGATGCCACCCAGAGGGACCTGGACAGACTGGAGAGGTGGGCCCATGCAAACTTCATGAAGTTCAACAAGACGAAGTGCAACGGCCTCAACATGGGTTGGGGCAATCCTAAGCACAAATCCAGGCTGGGGGCAAAATGGATTAAGAGGAGCCCTGAAGAGAAGGACTTGGGGATGCTGGTTGATGAGAAGCCTGTCATGACCTGGCAATGTGTACTTGCAGCCCAGAAAGCCATCCACATCCGCTGTGTCAAAAGACCCATGGCCAGAAGGGCGAGGAAGGTGTTTCTCCCCCTCTACTCTGCTGCTCTCATAATACCCCAGCGGGAGTACTGTGTCCAGCTCTGGGGCCCCCAACAGAAGAAAGACATGGACTTGTTGGAGATGGTCCAGAGGAGGGCCACGAAGATAATCAGAGGGCTGGAACATCTCTCCTATGAAGACAGACTGAGAGAGTTGGGGTTGTTCAGCCTGGAGAAGAGAAGGCTTTGAGGAGACCTCATTGCAGCCTTCCAGTACCTAAAGGGGGCATACTGGAAAGATAGGGAGGGACTCTATATCAGGGAGTGTAGCGATAGGACAAGGGGTAACATTTTTAAACTGAAAGAGAGTAGGCTTAGATCAGATATTAGGAAGAAATTTTTCATTGTGAAGGCACTGGAACAGGTTGCCCAGAGAAGTTGTGGATGCCCCATCCCTGGCGGTGTTCAAGGCCAGGCTGGATGGGCTTTGAGTAACCTGGTCTAGTGGAAAATGTTCCTGCCCATGGCAGGGAAGTTGAAACTTGATGATCCTTAAGATCACTTCCAACTCTAACCATTCTATATTTATCCCATTTGAAGCATGTTTTTTTGGTCAAGAAAATACCAAAAAAAAAAAAAAAGCCCCTGTTTTGATACCTCAGTGACTCTGCAATGTCACTGTTAAGAAGTCAACTTCTTTTATTTTCAAAGGCCCACCTCTCCAAAAGAAAATTCAAAATGCATCATTTTTTTCAGGTAGACACATTATGCAACCCAAATGTGGTATGGGAAGATCTCGGACTTATGTTCTACTTGCTTTCTTCTCAGCTAAACCTCTACTTATACTCCATGAAGTAACTTACAGTTTTTACAAGCTTGATTAAAAGGTCTCAAATAAAATGTTAAATAATGGATTTCAAAATATCATATTAATATCTGGAAACATTTAAGCCATATTCCCAGTAACAGTCTGAATCTATGCGTGGAGTTTGATGAAAAACATTCAACCCCTTACAGCATCTAACTCTTTAGAGAAAATGTAATTGCAACATTCTTTTCCCCAAGAAATTAGAAGAAAATGTGGGGAAAGGGTTTGTGGAGTGGAAAATTCTTAAAGAAAAATACAGCTGTTTAAAAATATCGAAGCGTTTTATATTACACCAATCTAACTGACTGCTTCACAAGATTAGGTACCCCACAGATACCTAGTATTTATCTTCTCTCTGTGGCCACTTGCACTACTTTTAGCTAGGGTCTGTATCTTCTGCAAGGTAAAAGCTACATTTTTATAGCTACTTTCTTAAAGAAGATTCTGTATTCTTAGAGAATTTTTTTTAATAAACTATCCAGTTCTAGTTATATCTGTTTATGTGAGATCCACAGCGTGCAGATGAAGAAATCATCACCAGTACGTCTCAAAGCAGGATTGGATCTCCAGTCATTCAATCATGAAATTTGTTAAATTAGGAAAAAAAAGGGATTTAATTACTCATGAGAGTTACCCTTTTCTGCTGTGTTGAAAAAATCTCCATAGTAGAGTGGTCATTAAACTCTTCTGCCCTGGAGATTTCACAGTGCTCCTCCTATTCATCTGTCTTGCCACACTTTCTTAAGCAAGTTACCTCTGACTGAAAAAAAAATCTCCTTTTAAACTTAATAGTCACAGGTCTGAAATCTCCTTTGCAACCATAGCAAACCTGGTGGAAAACTTCAATCTTAGACATCTTTAAAAAAACAGGCAAGAAGCATCATAGAAATCGCTATGTCCATGCTTTGCCCAAAACCAGAATATCACTCATTCCTGAGAAGTGTTTTCATTTTGACAGTGGGATAGTCATTAGTAAAGGATAGATAATTTAGTCCAACTCAGATATCAGCCTGTTACAATTAACAAAGTTGTCAAATGAAAGTTAATTTACTGCCACACGGCAATAGCACTAGGCTAGACATAGGGAATCTGAGGTTTGGAACAGCTATGTCAGCGATGGTGTTATTTAATGGTTAATAAGGGATATCTAGTTAAAAATTAACAAAGAAAGGAGTTTATACAATTATTAACTGAAGACTAGATAATGATTGTAAGGTAAAAAAAATTAAGCTAGTGAATAATTATCAAGGGAATTAACTAATAATTAACTCAGAAAAGAAATTAATTTGTGTAGGTTACCTTAACAGTAGTTAATGTGTAAATCTGATTATGAGTGATTAAAACAAAGTGATCGACAAATGAAAAAATTAATGATTGATGGGGGAATACCAATTAACCCAGGTTGCTAATTAATGAGTTATTAACTAGTGCAACTTGTTAGCTTGGTGAAGAAATGCGGTTTCTTAACTGAACAAGTATATACATATATTTATGTTATCATAGCTTGAATGACTCGCAGATTTATATTAGTTCTGCCAATTTTAAGTAAACATTAAGTTTTGGAGTGCTGAGATACATAAAGACTTTATTTATTTATACACATCACAGCTCATTGTTCACTCTTGGGAATGTGTATTTGATAAATTAAAACAAAATTGTTTTGAAATACATGTTGCTATTTTCCCCAACTAAATAAGAAACTTCCTGCCCTTATGTTCAGCAAACACAGTGGGATGTTCATATTTAAAGATTCCTTCTTGCATATGTGCAAATTGTCAGGTATTTTATGAATATTTACATATTAATGGACCTGACATCTGTCATAATTGCATATTAATTATTTTGGTTTTAATCAGGTAATTGATTTATTATACTGCTGACTGCAATTCTAGGAGAACATTCCTGAGGGAAAATGCATGCATACACATAAATTTGGTCTTCTCCCTACAGCACTCTCTTACTGAGGATCTGAAATTTTTGTTGTTGTTTTTTTAGTATAAAGAGTTGTATTTTAGAATTTGATCCAGTGCTTGTTAAGACACAGCTAAAAGACTTCCATTGACTTTGGTGAGCTTCAGCTCAGCCCTTTAGTCAATGTAACAAACCATTTCTGAAACAGTGGGATGACAAAAATCAATGAGCTTTTTGATTTTGAATCAATGGAGAATTACAATTCCAGCATATAAATTATACAAGAAGAGGAGATTAGGTTACAGAAGCGGGAGAGTAGCAGACACTGTATCTGAAATATGTACTGATTCTGAATAAAGATGGTAAATTGCAAATGAACAAAAATAATGTTCAAATTATTAATTCACTTAAAGTCAACACTTAAGAAGAATCCACTAAATATATGAACTTCAGTAAACCGTAAGTGCTCTCTCTGAGGAGACGAACACGTTTTGTGCAGTGTCACAAAACCAGGTCAAACAAATATACCCCTATAGTGTAGGAATAAGCTATAGGAAATACACCCAGGAAAACTCTTAGAGTAGGCAAGAAAATGCTAGAGCCTACTTAAACCCAACCATCTCAGAAAAATTTGAGAGCACTGGTTGTTGTTATAGCAGATCTCTAACAGTGCAGCCTTGCAAGAATTCAGGTACAGGAAGCCTATGAGAGCAGTGTGACATGCTGACCACTTGAAAGAAGTATAAACTTTTTTAAAAGAAAGTTTTCTCCCTGCCTCACCCAAATCTGACTACTTTCTACATAGAAAAAGCCAAATGAAAAAAACTAAATGGTTAGGACCTCCCCACCCTGCAAAGAATGGGAGGAAATAAGTTTGGGGATTCCAGGCAAAGAAAAAACAGCCCACTACTCACATAAAAAGCCTGAGCACAATGTTCACATGACATAAGGCAGATTGGGGTATCCATTTCAAATAGGGTACCCCCTTTGTGCTGGCAAGGCAAGCAGGAGATGAAGGAAACAACACCAGAGGTGATCCTAAGCTACAGCCACAAGCAAGCCAGGGCAAAGGAGGCCAGAGAAAGAAAGCAAATTGCTTCAGAAGGGCCAGCTGCAGGTTTAAAGCAATGAGTGTCCGACAGTTTGCCAGCTATGGCATGTCTGATGCCTAAACCCCCCACAATTTTCCCCAAAAAGGTTTATTTTATGTAACATTGCTCTTACAAACATAAAGCTAAGTGAAGTTTGAACCATTTGAAATCCAGATGGACAAGTAACTGCTTATCTGTATCTCCACAACAATATTAAAGGCAGGAATGAGAAAAGCCTCAGATGCTGTTCTGTCACTACCACATGGCAATAAGGCTACTATATATTTCACCTTACATTTCATTGATATAGTCACTTCCACTAAGTTGTACTCCATCTTTGAACTGGCCTATCCTAACTGAGTCTAGCATAGATTTGGATTGGCACCAATATCACTTCAAACCCTGCCAGGTCCCTTAGCCATACCATTTGTAACTTTCACATCATTTCTCATTCACAGTTTAGACCTTGAGCAGAAAAGGAACTGCATGGCAGCCTGCCAAAAGGAGTGTTTATTGTTTATAAATTATGAACAACGTGTGTATTTCTGCAATTGGCAGTTTCTATCTTAAAGAAAGCAAGCTTTATTTATAAAAATTAGAACATCTAGTTTTGTCCTGTGTTATGGCAGACTGTCTTAGATGATACAAAACACATATGTATGAGTCACATTAAAAACTAAGGCTTAGTTTGTCCAGACCCAAAGGGTATGTTCTAGGTCTTGTACTATTAAAAGTCATTACTACTAATTAGGATACAGAATTCAAGCAAACAGGTTCAGCAAAAAGGTTTGGAATATTTTATACATATCTAGTGGGAACCTTGTTACTTTTCATGGCATCTGCAGTTTTCCTAAATAAGCCTCGGTGTTTGCAATACTTCAGTTTGACTTCAGTTCAACCCCAAAAATGGAACATGACAAATCAGATACTAAACCTGAATGATGAAAATGTTACTGAAAAGATAATTTTTAAAATATTTCAGTTGTTTCTGTTGCATTTTATGGAACACCATCACATTTATTTTGTCTAACAGTAAGATCAGAAACCTGTGGACACAAAATAAGTTCATTAATTTCCTGATTTTTTTAGAAAAAAAAATCTTTTCTATTGTTCTGTTTCTTATGAAGAGACTGTAAAGGATCAAAACAGAGAACTGTTCTGAAAATACCTGCATTAGTGATGGAAATATTGAGTAGCTCTGAAGCATTCCCTTCCAAATAAAAGCTTGAAACAATTATTTCAGTCCCTGAGAGCAGTCTAGCAATATTTGAAAATAATGAGAAACAAGGACTTTCTGCATTGATAAATACCTTGGGAATAATGCCACAAAGTATCACGGCTTTTTAAGAACTGGTACAATATGGTTTACTTTAAAAGTTAACTCATATCTAAAGTGTATCTTGACCACATAATTCAAGACTGAAGCAATCACTTATACAAAGAAAGAGCTGGAGCAGAAGCAGAAAACAAATGAGACAGAAGGAAAGGAAGGGGAGAATAAAAGGAAAAAGAGAGAGAGAACAAAAGAGTATCTTAAGCCACTCTAACCCTGTCTTTCTTTAAGTTGCATAAGATAGATGATCAGGAGAGAAACAGAAGAAAGAAGGGCTAGTTTGGAGGCTTATATTACACAGTGTGAACCAGCCAAGAATAGGACCCCTCAAACAGTCTTGTAAGGAAACTGCTGAGACAGGCAAGACTGCTCCCCTTCACGCTGTCAGGAGGCATGGCCGCACACTGCTGTGCACCTCAATGGCATGCTTGTCCACCCTCACTGCGTTACTACTCTCCAAAGCTGCCTGGATAGACAAAAGCAGTGCTAGCCATTTTATTTCTTTTTGGTCCAGCATCAAGGAGGAGACTGCGAGGGTGATGGCGAGGGTGGGAATCACCTGTATGAAGACAGAGGGGAATCCATGATTACAAAGGAAATTTCTCCCACAGTTTCAGAGCTGAAAGTTACCCAGCCTGGGAGCTGAATGTGTTGCCAGCCCAAGCAAAGCACAGTTCTCAGGCAAGGAGAGTAGCACCATGCTGTGTGCAGACCCTGCGAAGGGTGCTCTACGGGCCCTGCATGTTCCCTCACATCACAGAGAAAGGCCCACCCAGGCTCTGCTCCATGTGGGAAAGGGGGAACAGGGAATGATGGGGCACAAAGCCCGAGTGGCACTACCTGCAAAGCAGCTGAAAAAAAGTGAAGGAGGGAATTCAGAGTTAGCAGAATGAGGGAGAAGATGGGAAAGCAAGGTCTGCGGGGATGTGAACACAATGCCACCACCCTTTTTGTACCTGTACTATATTTTGTTCTCATTTAGAAAAGGAAAGTATACCACAGCCTGTCCCTTCTGTTAAATAAATAAATCCAGGTATAATATCTTCTCTCTGTTCTTTACAGCCCTGACAGCTTTAATTTTAACACTATTTTCACCTCCACCTGCCTGGAAAGTGAACTCAGACAGCAGCTGCTCCAGCATTTTCTTCCAAAGATCATTTTGGGAACCTTCTAACACTACCAGGATTAGGAAAAAAGGAACTGCCCTCTCTGAAGTCAGACAACCCCAGTGGTGAGAAAGCAAATAACTCATTATTCCTAATTAAACAAAAAGAATAAGGAGAGCATGCAATTTTGTATTTAAAAAAAAAACAACAAACAAAACAAAAAAAAACAAAACACCTGAAAAAAAACAATCGAACTAACAAAAAACAACCACCCGTGAAAAGACAGATATGTACACATAAAAAAAAATTAAATGTGATTTATCTAAAGTGTCACTTTTAGAAAGATAGCAGCATAATACAGTCTGATTTGCCGGAGGATTTCCAGCCATACATACACATACACAATTTTCTCCTCTAGTCTCTGACAAAGACAATTTTAAGCAACTTGAAGACCAAAAGTTTTAATGCCTTTTAATTTCTATGTATACCAGCTGTGCACACCTAACTTGGAAATTTGTCTGTTACTAAGTGCACATGGAGCTCATGAGAGAGTACATACTGAGGCAGTGACATGTTCTGCCTGTTACTCTGCTATGGCACGACTAAAACAAGTACATAATTAAAGGTTAAAAAAAAAAATACTATGGCATAGTCTTCCTAGATGCCTCAGAATATTTCAATATTCCTGTTAGAGGTTTCTAAATGGCAGTTATTTTAATTCAGACAGCATATTTATAGCTCTTATATCTCTGTCTTCTTGTGTGCCACATTCTCCAACAGAGAGGTAGCTTCTGAATGTATGTAGACTTCGGTCCTATCTTGGCCCTGTTTGATTCATGCGATCTCTCAGCAGCCAGTAATTATAGCTATATGTATAACCTTTAGCTTTCCAGTGATATGTATAGTTACACCTCTCCTCTATTCTGTAAAATCCTTCAGCTGAGTGTTCTGAATTCATTCCTCTTTCGGGGATAATGCATGTCTCAGTGTTTCTGCAAGGGTACAGATCAGGGGCTATGGTGCTAATTTAGCATCAGCATCACTACCAGGGAAACAGTTATACTGTGTATTGACTAATTTTTCTCCTGTGACTGTATTGAACCCGCTCCTCAACCTTTTCTTCACAGAATGCCATCACCATCTAAGTAATACATCATCAGTGCAGTTCACTCTGATGATGTATTATACTAACATATCATTAGTGCAACAGCAGAGCAAGGCGCTTTGATGATGTATTAATGCAATACATCATCGGAATGAGTCACTCCGATGATGTATAACTCAAAAGATGGTACTATCCAGGGAAACATGGACATTCAATAAATCAGGAACAACATTAAAGAATAAAATCTAGGACATCTTCTAAGGAAAAACAAAGCTTCAGAAAGCTTTGAATGAGTATAGCATGAGGTTTTCCTTAAAAAAAAAAAAAAAGAAAAAGATAGAATACAAATTGTAATTTTATCAGGAATGTAGATTTCCACTGAGTACAATTACCATGATATTCAAATTTGAATTCTCTCCTACAATGACACCAGATACATGTAGGGCATTTTAAGATAATGTAAGATGGTGTGATACACTTGGTAATATAATCACTTGAGACTGATCTTATCCTACCTGGAAAAAGAGAAAAGTGAAGCAAGTGTAAAAAACCTA